>JANCRA010000091.1:1865075-2200937 GCA_024362935.1 Setophaga petechia | reverse complement strand
AAATGCATTGTTATAAAATTTATATATATAATTTATATAATGATATCATATTTTTTTAATATCTTTTATTAAATATTTCTACAGCTGACTGTGGCAATAATTACAGCTCATCCCTATAAAAATGAGGGAGGAATCCTCCAGATTCCTGTGGCACAAAGAGGAATGTTCTGCCTCAATTTATATAGAATTATAAATATATAATACTTATATTTATATATAAATTCTATATAAATATCTATAATATATTATATATAATATATATAATATAATATGTAATAATATAATATATATTATATATCATAATATAATATATATTACATATAATAATATAATAATATAATAATATAATATATTATATATAATATATAATAATATAATATATATTATATATTATATAATATACTATATATATTATATATACTATAATAATTATATATTATATATTATATATAAATGTATTTATATATATACATATTATATTATTATAATATGTATATATAACAATATATACATATTATAATATAATATGTATATTATATGTAATATATATAATAAGCACATGTATATTATAATATAATTTATAATCTATAATACACATATGCATATTATATATATTATATATTATATGTATATGTATATTATAATATATAATATTATTTATATTATATATAAATTCTATATAAATATATTTTATATTTATATAATATATAATATATACTATAATGACAATTAATAATTATATATAATATATAAATGCATTGTTATATAATTTATATATATAATTTATATAATGATATCATATTTTTTTTAATATTCTTTATTAAATATTTCTACAGCTGACTGTGGCAATAATTACAGCTCATCCCTATAAAAATGAGGGAGGAATCCTCCAGATTCCTGTGGCACAAAGAGGAATGTTCTGCCTCAATTAATATATAAATATAAATATATAATATTTATATTTATATATAAATTCTATCTAAATATATAAAATATTATATATTATATACATTTTATATATATAATATATATTATATATATTATACATATATATTATATATAATATAATATATCATATACATTACATATTATATAATATATATAATATATTATATATAATATAATTATTATATATTATATATTATATATAAATGTATTGTTATATATACATATCATATTATTATAATATGTATATATAACAATATATACATATTATAATATAATATGTATATTATATGTAATATATATAATATGTATATGTCTATTATAATATAATATATAATATATCATTTACACATGCGTATTATATATATTATATATATTATATGTATATGTGTATTATAATATATAATATTATTTATATTATATATAAATTCTATATAAATATATTATATATTTATATAATATATAATATATACTATAATGATAATTAATAATTATATATAATATATAAATGCATTGTTATATAATTTATATATATAATTTATATAATGATATCATATTTTTTTTAATATTCTTTATTAAATATTTCTACAGCTGACTGTGGCAATAATTACAGCTCATCCCTATAAAAATGAGGGAGGAATCCTCCAGATTCCTGTGGCACAGAGGGATGTTCTGCCTCAATTACAGTTCTCTGGACCCTTTAGGAATTAAGAATCCATAAGGAAGCAAGCAGGGAAAGACAAGGAAGGAAAGGAGGCAGCAGAGCAGCTCTGGAGGGGGAGCCTGAGGAGCAATTAACTGAGCAGGACAATTTATTCCTCCAGCTCCGGTCATATATCCTGATTTTTGTTAATGGGCAGCCCTTGGGCTGGAAATGCAGGATCTCAGCAGGGCTGCTCTCAAAGCAGACCCAAATTAGCAGTTTAATAGTGCACAGCAGGCACTGGGAGCACACAGCCACCATTTATTTATTGCCCACTCTGCTTCTCCCACAGCTCAGCCCAGGATGGACAAACCCAAAATTATTGATCAGTGCCACTGAGAGAGCCACACTTGATTAATTCCCACCACATCAGCTGCCTTTTGTTACCCTTTGAGGGTTGAAATCTAAGTTTTCACAGAATTCCAGGCTGATTTCCACATTAAATCCCATCTCATCCCACGGGCAGGAACTCCTTCCACCATCCCAGGCTGCTCAGAACTCCATCCAAGCTGGTTACAGAGAAAAATCCCAAATTACCATCTTAAAAAAACGAGGAATCAGAAGATGAGCCCCTGATTCTTTGAAGTGACAGATTTCAAACACACACTCAGCCACCAGACATGTGACAAATGGATCAGTGACAGGAGACAGAGCATAAATTCAATATTTTTCACTGATAAATTGTTGCTCTTCCATTTCTGTCAAGTCTTAGTTTTCCATTTTAATTCCCTGTGACAAAGCAGCCAAATTTCAACATTCCCTTCCTCTCCAAAGCCCTGCCCACAAAGCTGAACCTCTGCTCTCTGCACAGCTCCAATAAAAATCAGAAATTATTATTAATCCTCAGGAACCAACTGCATAAAACTGATGGAAAACTTTATGACCTTGGTTTGGGGTACCAAAGATTGAAAATCAGATTTTATTTCAGGACACTTTGTGTCCTGGTTTAACCCATTATATATCTTGATGGGTTAAACCAGGACACAAAGGTGACACGGGGTGAGAAAGCAGCACAATTATCCCCCTTTAAACCTGAAAAATCCCAAATTATCCCATCCTCTCCCCAAACCACCCTCAAAGCCACAGCGCTGGGGATGCTTTGCTGAGCCCGAGAGCCCCTCAGCTCATTAAATATTGAATTTAATAATAAATTCAATTTGATAAACACTAAAGAAACGAGGCCCCCGTGCAGCAAAGAGCAGCCAGGGCCAGCTCAGGATGCTCAAACACATCTCAGCTCGGAGGAAGGATGAGTGCCAGGGCTGCAGAGTGCTCGTGGAGAGCCTGTGGGAGCACAGGAGGATGTCAGGGATAATAGAGCAGCCCTGCTGCTGGGAGCTGCTCAATTACCACGGCTTTGATGTGGGAGGAAAACAAAGAAATGGGAGGGGGAAAGCAGAAAAAATTAAAAAGGGAAAACGTTTTGGATGTCTGTTGAAATAGCAAAGGCTTCACGCAGAACAGTTGGAGAGGATAAAACACCGGGAGGATGCAGGAATAAAGGCTCACACAGAAATCCAGAGTGAGGGGCAGCAGGGGAGGGGGAGCAGCTCCAGAGAGGATTTAGGGAGCTGGGAGGATTCCAGCCAGGAGAGATCTCCTGTTGGAACCCTGGGAATTGCTGAGAATTTTGGGGTTTCTGTGCTGACAGAGTCTGACCCGCAAGAGAGCACTGCACTGACCTGAGACTGGAGAAGGTTCCAGAATGGAATGATAAAACTGAAATTATGGGTGTGGGGTTTGAACAGAAGTTTGTGATATCACACAGTGCCACTGTCTTATTTCCTGAAAAATCCCTTTGCCACAATTTCTTCTCCTGGGCAGCTGAGAAGCCTCAGAGAAAAATGAAAACAAGAATTATCTGATTGCTTCTCCTGTGTTTTGCTGCTTTGG
The DNA here is from genome assembly GCA_024362935.1 of Setophaga petechia. NCBI lineage: Eukaryota > Metazoa > Chordata > Aves > Passeriformes > Parulidae > Setophaga > Setophaga petechia. Next base: position 2,197,396 of record JANCRA010000091.1, on the reverse strand, counting down.
AATGTGGTCTGGACATTGTTACCAAATGGTCATGGTTTGATTGGTTTCATGTGAATTGTTTTTAATTAATGACCAATTACAGCCAGCTGTGTCAGGACTCTGGAAGAGAGTCAGGAGTTTTCATTGTCATTCTTGTTAAGCCTTCTGTCTGTATTCTTCTCTATTTTTTAGAGAAAATATTATAGCATCATATAATATAATATAATATAATATAATATAATATAATATAATATAATATAATATAATATAATATGAAAATATAATAGGAAAATATGAAATAGTATGAAATAATATAATATAATGTAATATAATGTAATATAATATAATATAATATAATATAATATAATATGATGTAATGTAATATAATATAATGTAATATAATATAATGTAATATAATATAATGTAATATAATATAATGTAATATAATATAATATAATTAATATAATATAATATAATATAATATAATATAATATAATATAATATATCTGCCTTCTAAGAACATGAAGTCAGATTCACTCACCTTGTCCTGGAGACCCCTGCAACACCACACATAGTAAAAAACTTAGAATTTAAAATTTTAGAATATAGTAATATATATATATAAAGTAAATTAGAAGATTTAAGGCAGAAGCTGGTACTTCTTCACCTTCTTCTCCATGGGTTTGAGTGGTTTTGTGTAATTAAGTTTAAAAGTCTGCATTGTGAGCTAGAGGCAGTTAGTTATTAAGTTAAAAATAAAAATAATTTAAGTGTCATCTCTTAATTAGACAGTTTATCCTTAAAAAGCCTTATAGAGAAAGAAAGATGACTCCATTTTTAGTTTGTTAAAGTACTGCAGAACTCACAGTTTGTGAAGCTGAAATACAGATAAGAATTAATAAACATCTGAATCCAAACAAAGAATAAACAAAAAATACCCTCTCACATATTTAATTCCAACCCTAGAAAAAAATAAAATAAAATAAAATAAAATAAAATAAAATAAAATAAAATAAAATAAAATAAAACTCCACATTTTCCAAAGCAAAGAGATATTTTTATTTTATTATCTCACTCTTTGGGACTCAGATCTTTTCCAGCCCAGCCAGGAGGGAAACCAGGAGTGCAGGGAGGGCATTGCTGCCTCCAGACTTATCCCACAGGATGGAGGCTCCAAATCCCACCTGGGGAAAAGCCACTCCCCCCTTTCCCAGGTGAACCCACCCAGGACAGGCCCCTCACCCCAAACTGTGCAGAACCCTGCTGGAAAAGGGTTGGAATTCAGGAAAATCCCCCAGGCTGCACCCAGCCCATCCCGGTTCAGGGTGGTGCTGCCCAAGCCCTGCCCTGGCACACGGAAGCTTTGCCAGCTCTTTTCCAAACAAATCCCTTTTCCCTGCAGAAAAACTCATTTTGTGGAGCTTCCTATAAATTTTCCTCCACGTCCCCTCATTGTCCATGGAATGGTTTGGGATAGAAGGGAAATTAAATTCCATCCCACTCCCACCCCTGCCATGGCAGGGACACCTCCCACTGTCCCAGGCTGCTCCAGCCTGGCCTTGGACACTGCCAGGGATCCAGGGGCAGCCTCAGCTGCTCTGGGAATTCCATTCCAGCCTCTCCCAGTGGCCCCATGGCAGGGACTGGAATGGGATGGGATTTAAGGTCCCTTCTCTCCCAAGGGATGGCTCCCCTGGATTTTGAAGCAATGCTGGACAGTGAGAGGCTGAAGTGTTTGTGTTTTGGGCTGATGTGATGATGTCTTAAACTCTTAAAGGCAGATTTTAAACTAGACCAGTGGTCTCAGCTTCCTGCACGGCCCACAGCATGAGGGACACACCAAAAAAGACAATTCCTGATGGAGAATCCCAAAAATATCACTGCAGTTGGCTTGGAATGGGACTGAATTAGCAGAATTTTGTGCTGCTGGCTCCTCTGTGCTGCAGCCTCCCTTTGTCTCTCTTCTGCTCCCTTTTAATCAAGGGACACAAAGGAAAGGAGATTAAATCAGCCCCTTGAATGCTGGGGATGGGAGGCTGGGAACAAACAGGCCCCAAACAATTCCAAACAAAAGGAGCTCGGGATGCAGAATGTCCTTACAGAAGTTGAACAGATGGGAAGATCTGAACCAGCTTTGTTTGGATCCCCACACAGCAAAGACCTTTCAGAGAGTGGGATGGTGTTGCAGGTTGGAAGCAAAAACCCAATTCAAGGAAAAGCTGAGCAAAGAAAAATAATCCAGGGATTTTCTGCTTGTCTGGGAGAGCATCATCACCATGGCCTCACCAGCAAGGTGCTGAATGAGATCCTGGGAATGACAGAATCCCAGAATGGTTTGGGTTGGAAGGGTCCTTAAATCCCATCCCATTCCACTCCTCTGTCATGGAACAGCTTCCACCATCCCAGGCTGCTCAATGTCCAGCCTGGCCCTGGGCACTGCCAGGGATCCAGGGGCAGCCACAGCTGCTCTGGGAATTCCATCCTAGCCAGGAATTCCCAATTCCCAATCTCCCATCTAAACCTCTCCTCTCTTGGTTTAAAACCATCCTCCTTCTCCTCTCACAAGGAAAAGTCCCTCCCTCTCTTTTCCAAACCCCTTTAGACCACAAAGAGGAACCTTCCCAGAGCCACCACTTCTCCAGGCCAGAGGGAAAATTCCAGCAGGGAAAAAGTATTTGGAGAGACTGAAAATCTCCATCAAATTAATTACAGCCATCAAAAATCTCCTCTGAGAGCTGCTGCTTTTCCAGACACAATCTGAGGGGGGAAACAGCCCAGAAACCATCTCCAGATGTGCTGAGGGTGGTGCTGAGCCAGAGGTGGCTCATCCCATTTTTCCTTGGGATTCAGGAATCAATCATTGACTGCAGCAGCACCAAATTATCCCTTCTCATGGTGAGAATTATCCCTGCTGCTGGAAGGTCCCTAAAATCCCACCCAGCCTCCCAGGAATGTCCTGCTGTGGTTTAGCCTTGGAGTCTTGCACACCCTCAGGAAAAGCAGGCACGCTTTATTTGTCTCTTTGAATCCCAACCCACCCTGAGACAAGCTTTGTATTCAAAGCTTTGCTCCCAGCTGGATTTTTTTCCCCAATTCTATTATTTGGATCGAGCCAGCCTGTGTTTCTTTGCTGTTCCCCCCTCACGCTCGGCTGCTGGCTCCATTAGTTACACCAAGACAAAAATACAACCGGATGCAGCAGCAGAAATCGTTTGATACACTCAAATCCTCGCCCATAAATAAGCTCCACACACCCAGGTGGGTTTGCTCTGAAGATTTTATCAGGCTCCCTTTGTGGATGTTGCTGAAAGTCAGGAATTGCAAGAACTGGAGAAGCAAATTTATTGGATTTTTCCCCCAAAAAAAAGCCCTGTGTGTATATCCCTGTGTGGGGGCTGTGTGAAGCAACAATTTCTTTGGCTGACTCGAATTCCAGTTGGAGCTGACAAAGCTTTGACTGCTTGTGTGTTTAAACCCAAGGCAAACCCTGACATTTCATAAGGTTTTTGCTCCAGCACTGGATAATTTCCATTACAATTTCAATATTTAGAGAAATCGAGGCCCCAGAGGTTTCCCTGCTCAATTTTGCTCAAAGCACCTCAGAGAAGTTGATAGGCTGGTGCCATCCTTCTTCCTGGGCCAAGCTGGAACTTCATCTGGCTGACAGGAAAAATAGCTCTGGAAATGCAACAGGAGTGGAAGGAAAGCCATGGAAAACTTCCATTGGATAAAGAGGGAAGCAGGGGGATAAAGGATGGGGAAAAGGCCAAGGTGCTTCTTTGCCTCAGTCTTTAACAGCAAAGCCACTCATTGTCCAGGAATTTGAGCTGGAAAACAGGGATGGGGAGCAGAATGGAGCCCCTAATCCAAGGGGAAATGTTCTGGGAGCTGCTGCAGCACTCGGATACATTCCCATAAATTTATGGGAAGGATGGGATCCCCAAAAGGTGATGAGGGAAATGCTCATGGAGCTGCTCTCCATCATTCTCCTGCTGGGGAGGTCCCAGGTGGCTGCAGGACCCCAAAAGGGACAAGAAGGGCTGGAAGGAGGATTCAGAAACTCCAGGCCTGTCAGCCTGAGCTCGGTGCCATGGAGAAGATCATCCTGGCTGCCAGGAAAACCAGGATTGGTCCCAACCAGTGTGGAGCAGATCATCCCGGGTGCCAGGAAAACCAGGATCAGTCCCAGCCAGTCTGGAGCAGATCATCCTGGGTGCCAGGAAAACCAGGATCAGTCCCAGCCAGTGTGGAGCAGATCATCCTGGGTGCCAGGAAAACCAGGATCAGTCCCAGCCAGTCTGGAGCAGATCATCCTGGGTGCCAGGAAAACCAGGATCAGTCCCAGCCAGTCTGGAGCAGATCATCCTGGTGACAGGAAAACCAGGATCAGTCCCAGCCAGTCTGGAGCAGATCATCCTGGGTGCCAGGAAAACCAGGATCAGTCCCAGCCAGTCTGGAGCAGATCATCCTGGTGCCAGGAAAACCAGGATCAGTCCCAGCCAGTCTGGAGCAGATCATCCTGGTGCCAGGAAAACCAGGATCAGTCCCAGCCAGTCTGGAGCAGATCATCCTGGGTCCAGGAAAACCAGGATCAGTCCCAACCAGTGTGGAGCAGATCATCCTGGTGCCAGGAAAACCAGGATCAGTCCCAGCCAGTGTGGAGCAGATCATCCTGGGTGCCAGGAAAACCAGGATCAGTCCCAGCCAGTCTAGAGCAGATCATCCTGAGTGCCAGGAAAACCAGGATCACTCCCAGCCAGTGTGGAGCAGATCATCCTGGGTGCCAGGAAAACCAGGATCAGCCCCAACCAGTGTGGAGCAGATCATCCTGGGTGCCAGGAAAAACAGGATCAGTCCCAGCCAGTCTGGAGCAGATCATCCTGGGTCCAGGAAAACCAGGATCAGCCCCAGCCAGTGTGGAGCAGATCATCCTGGTGCCAGGAAAAACAGGATCAGTCCCAGCCAGTCTGGAGCAGATCATCCTGGGTCCAGGAAAACCAGGATCAGCCCCAGCCAGTCTGGAGCAGATCATCCTGGGTGCCAGGAAAACCAGGATCAGTCCCAGCCAGTCTGGAGCAGATCATCCTGAGTGCCAGGAAAACCAGGATCAGTCCCAGCCAGTGTGGAGCAGATCATCCTGGGTGCCAGGAAAACCAGGATCAGTCCCAGCCAGTCTAGAGCAGATCATCCTGGGTGCCAGGAAAAACAGGATCAGTCCCAGCCAGTGTGGAGCAGATCATCCTGAGTGCCAGGAAAACCAGGATCACTCCCAGCCAGTCTGGAGCAGATCATCCTGGGTGCCAGGAAAACCAGGATCAGTCCCAGCCAGTCTGGGCTGCCCAAAGGCAGGGTCTGCCTGACCCTCCTGATCTCCTCCCATGAGGGAAAAGCTCTGCCTGTGACAACCTGGACTTCAAAAAGGATTTCCCACTTGTGGTGGGACTCTTTTTCCCTGCATCACAGGAAGGTTTGGGGAGATTAAAATGTTCAAATTGTAGATATTTCCACGAGCAGCTGCTGTTCATAGAAAGAGCCAGGAGGGAATTTTCTTTCAGAGAAGTTTTCATAAATTAACAAGATGGACTTCTCTCCCTAAGTGAATTGAAGAAATCCTACTTTAGAGGTAGTAAACTGACTGAAATTTTAGGTTTTGTTTCTTTATATTGTCAATAGGAAAGAAAAGGTTGTAAAGGGAGGAGGTGTCCTGAAGGTCTTGTTCTGATTCTTATTACTCTTTCCTTTACTGTTAATAAATTTTTCTTTATACCCTTTTAACATTTTGAGCTTACTTTGCCTTTCTCCTAATCCTATCTCCAACAGGAAATAAGGAAGTACATTCTGGTGAGTGCAGTGGTGATTGGCCAACACCAAACCCACCACGCTCATTAGTACATTAACCAGGAAATCTCAATTTAGCAAACCAAAACCACCCCAGCAGTGTTTCCTACAGAACCCTCCTGGAGAAACTGCCTGCTCCTGCCTTGGGTGTGTGGAGAAAATACAGGGAAGAGCTGGGGATGGAGTTAAACCCAGCTTGGTCCCTCTCAAGGCTCAGTCCTAGGCCCAGTCCTGTTTAATACCGCTCCTGATGGTCTGGGTGAGGGGATGGATGCACCCCCAGCTCTGGAATTCTGCAGTTTGGTGAACTCTGCCTTTAAAGTGCCTCGGGAGGAGTTCCTGTGGGAGCTCAGAATATCACTCCTGATGTCCAGAATCACCCAGAGAACCCTTGGGGGGCTCAGAGGTCCTGGAATGGTGCCAGGCACTCTTGGTGGCTGCACTTTGACCCTTCAGAGGGTGTGTGTGAGGACATGAGAATGAGCACAGCTTAAGTAGTGGAGGGATCACACATTCACAGGGTGAAATATGGATTTTAGGATTTTGGTACAGGGGGGTTATGGAGACAAGATGGAGGAATCGGGGCGTGTCTCGTGCTGCTTCTTTCTTCTTCTTGTCTTCCATCTCCTGTGGTGGTGTTGGCACTTGGGGATTGGTTTGTGGTGAAGGTGCACTTGTTAACAAGGGTGAAAGGTATTGGGGATAAAAGGTAAATCTGATGTACGGAGTTTTTATTATAAAAAGACACGACCGCCCCGTGGGTGGTCAGAGTGCCCTTGGCTGCCTCGTGGGTCAGATCCCAGCTGGCAGAGAGGAAAACTCTGTGAGATAAGAAATAATAAACAATCTGAAGACTGAAGTATTGAAGAGTCCAGACTCATCCTTTGAACCGCGGGCTGCCCCGACCCATCCTGTGTGTGTGTGAGCAGAGGAAACAGCCAGATCGGACAAGCTCCCAGCAGCTTTTTTGTGTGCCCGAGCAGAGAAAACAGCCAGATCAGACAAGTTCCCAGCAGCTTTTTTGGGATCCAGAAACCCCTCAAGGCTCAGCTGCCTCCCAGGCCTGCAAGGAGCCCTTTGTCCCAAGGGGTGTCCCTGGCACAGCCTCACTGCCCGCACCAGCAAACAGCTCCAAAAGGATTTTTCCATGGAATTCTTTGCCACTGCAGCTCCTTCTCCTTCCTGCTGTAAAACCACTGAGCTGGACACAACACAAATATTGCACTGAAGGGAATAGGACTGGTTTTATATGGATTTACTCCTCATAGGATCAGCCCCTGGATCCCTTCCAGTTCATGATATTCCATAATTCAGTGTTGAATAAACAGATTTACCTACAATTTTTTTCCACCCATGATGGGCTCTTCTCTCTCTGGGCTTGTGTCATTTATTCCCATGGATGTGAAGACAATGAAAGATGGAGCAGCAGGATTAAATAAATATTTAGTGAACAGTACTGTTTTTGTAAAGGGAAAGAAGTAAAACAGAGCCAGCCCAACCTTGTGGAACTCATCAGTTTTATCTGCTGTGATAAGAGCTCAGGAACCTGCTGAGCACTCGGGCTTTTGGTGACTTATTGTGCTCTGAAAGGTCTGGAAATGGCATTAAACCAACCAGCAGAATAAAAACTGGAATAAAAACCGCCCTGGAATAATGGATCAAGGACTTGCTGAGCAGTTTCCTGTGGGATGAAAGTCAAACGAGCAGTGGGCAGTTTGGGGACACGCCTGGATCTCAAGAACATCCAAAAATTTTTAAAAAGGACATTTTTCATCTGTCCTTGACAAAAAGCAAAGACTGGAACAAAACAAGGCTCTAAATAGAAGGCTCCAGATGGATCCTGGCTGACAGCATGGAAGAATTTTCATATTCTACCTGATAAATTTGGACGTTTTCACTCTGGACACCCTCCTGGGCACTCCTTCTCTCCCAGGTCACCTCCATGGGACAGGTGGCTCCCAGCCTCATCCAGCCTGGCCTTGGACACTTCCAGGGATGCAGGGACAGCCACAGCAAATCTGGGAAAGCTGTTGAACACCCCACCACCCTCACAGCCAGGAATTCCTTCCCAATATCCCATCTGACCCTGCCCTCTGGCACTTTGAAGCCATTCCCTGTGTCCTGGCTCTTGGAAATCGTTTCTCTCTCCTGGTTTCTTTCAGCTCCTTCAGCTCCTGGAAGGTCACAATGAAGTCACCCCAAAGCTTCTCTTGTCCAGGCTGAAGGATCCCAATTTTCCCAGCCTTTCCTCACAGCATCCCTTGAATCATTGGGCCCCCTCTGGAAGAATAAATTCAACAAAAGGAGCAAGAAATTCCTCTCTTGGAGCCTCCCACCCTCTCCCAGTCCCAAATCCACGGAGCTGCTCCATGGAATCAGCACAACCCCACCCCAGCTCCTGAGGCAGCATCACCTTCAGAAAACCCTGGGCACAAAGTGGCTGTGAAATTCCTCTGGGGTTTTGGGAATCTGGAAGTGCTTCCAGAAATACAATCCCGAGCTGGAATGAGGCCTAGACCATTTCTGTGGCAGCCACCTTGGCGTGGGGACTCCTGCCTGCCTGAGCCCCAGCACAGATCAGCAGGAACTGAAAGGCTGGGTGTGAAAATCCTGGAATGGGATGCTGGGTATCAGCAGGAATTACACTCAAAAAAAGGCAATAAAGGTTAAAAATGGAGAGGAAGGCTGGGCCTGTCCACAACATGGGAGAAGTATCCGTAGGATGGAGGCATCTGTAGGATTAAGGCATCTGTAGGATCTTCCCAGGACTCTCACACCAATAATCCAATTTCCCCAGCACTGGAAGAGGTTTTTATGGAATTCCATCATCGCTGATTTCCTGCCAGTAGCCCCGAGAGATGATCCAAAGGTTTTGCCAACAAAGGGACTTGGAGCATCCCTTGAGGATGCAGTTCCTGGGAACAAGCCTGGTGTGGAGGTGACCTGGGCTCTGTGTGACTCTTGGGTGTCCTGGGCAAACACAGACCAGGATCAGTGAGGCACCAGCACCTCCATCCCAGGAAAAGATTTCCTTTCTGTTTTCCCAGGAAAATATTTCCTCTCAGTGTCCTTTCCTTTCAATATTTCCTGTCCTTCAGTGCCTTTCTCCTGCCTCTTCTAATGTTGGGACCATCCTAGGGAACAGATCCCAACAGTGATGCTGGAATCCTGGAATGGTTTGGGTCGAAGGCACCTCAAAGTCATCTCATTCCAACTCTTCTGCCCAAGGAATTCCTTCCATGAGACCAGGAGACTCATGGTCTGAGTCTTTTCCTTTCCTTCCACCCACACCACACATGGAAAAGGAAATATCCATATTCAACAACAAGAAAACAAAGATTTCCCCACAGGAAAGATCCAAAAAAGTGGATGGATGTTTGCTGTTCTCTGGGAAGGATTCCTTGGAGCAGATGGGGATGGTGACGTGGTCACACCATGAGGGGACAATCCCATGGGAATAGGGCACACACTGAGAATTCCCACTTTGGTGGGAAAACGTGGGGATGCATTTCCTGCATCCCCCAGCTCCAGTTCCAGATCAGGAGGTGACATCTTCCCCAGCGCTCCCAAAATATTTCCAACCATTCCAGCAGAGCCAGCTCAGCCCCAGGGAAGAGGAGACCAAGGCCACACCACCAGCGCTGCTTTTCCACCAGGATTTTAAACCTGAGGAGCAAAAGTGGGGACATTTTCCTGCTGTCACTGTATCCCATTCCCACAGGCACTCAGTGCCTCCACCCTGGGGCAGCTCTGAGCAGGGCCAGGTGGATTTTCCCTTCTCCCCACTCCTCTGGCTGCTCCAGAACCCCAGGAATTCTCATTAACCCTCAATGCTGGAACCATTTGGGTGATAAGAGCTCCCCAAACCTCATCAGGAGCTTGCACAGCCAAGGTGAGGATGGCGCTGTCTGAGCTCCTGGTGCCCCACCAAGGTGGGGATGAGAAACTCCAGCATTCCCTACAGCCCTGGGAAATGGTTTTCCTGAAAAATCCGGGAGACTGAGGGGTGGCCAAAGCCAAGCAGCTCACGAGTCTGGGCAGAAATTCTGTGTGAGGCCCTTGGAGCCCTCCTGGACCTCAGCATCTCCCTGGGAATGGGAGAACCTGGGAATGGGACAACCTGGGAATGGGAAATCCTTGGGAATGGGACAACCTGGGAATGGGGCATCCCTGGGAATGGGACATCCCTGGGAGTGGGACAACCTGGGAATGGGACAACCTGGAAGTGGGACAACCTGGGAATGGGACATTCCTGGGAGTGGGATATCTGTGGGAGTGGGACAACCTGGGAATGGGACAACATGGGAATGGGAAATCCCTGGGAATGGGACAACCTGGGAGCTCGATACATCTGGAAGTGGGATATCCATGGGAGTGGGACAACCTGGAAATGGAACATCCCTGGGAGTAGGACAACCTGGGAGTGGGACATCCCTGGGAATGAGAAATCCCTGGGAGTGGGACATCCCTGGGAGTGGACAACCTGGAAGTGGGACAACCTGGGAATGGGACATCCCTGGGAGTGGGATATCTGTGGGAGTGGGACAACCTGGGAGTGGGAAATCCCTGGGAATGGGACAACCTGGGAATGGGGCATTCCTGTGATTGAGATATCCCTAGGAGTAGAACATCCCTGGGAATGGGACATTCCTGGGAGTGGGATATCCCTGTGAATGGAAAATCCCTGGGAGTGGGACATCCCTGGAAGTGGGACACCCTGGGAATGGGACATTCCTGGGAGTGGGGAGGGAGTTAAACCCAGCTTGGGTTTAACTCATTAATTCATTTCCTGTGAATGGGAAATCTCTGGGAGTGGGACATCCCTGGAAGTGGGACAGCCTGGGAGTGGGACACCCTGGGAATGGGACGTTCCTGGGAATGGGACATCCCTAGAAGTAGAACATTTCTGGGAATGGGAAATCCTTGGCAATGGGACATCCCTGGGAATGGGACACCCCTCAGAATGTGACACCCCTCAGAATGTGACACCCCTCAGAATGTGACACCCCTCGGAGCTCACCAACCCTCAAATTTGTGATTTGGGAGATTCCAGAGAACCGTGCACAAAAGCTGGGATGGGACCTGGGCTGACAATTCCAGCTGAAAGATTCAGAAGATCCTGAGGAGGGAATTTTCACCTTTCCCTGACCTCCTTTGCGTCCGTGTGGGAATTGCTCCCAACACCTTCAGCAAGTGCAGCAGGAGCAGTGCCAGGGCTGCAGTTCAGTCACTGCTGTGCTCACACAGAGCTTCAGCACGATTTACTACAAGTGTTAAATTACTCCGTGATTAAGTGCTGCTAAATCCTTCAGGCATAACGCCATCGATCACATCTTAGGCTGAGCTTGGTAAGGAGAGGCTCAGCAGGAGGGTCTCCCCTGCCCTTTGCACTCTTCTCCTTTTCTACAATCTGTGCAAATCAGATTAAATTGATTCTGATCTGATTTCCCTTTGTATGTTTATGTAGCAACAGACTGAACCTTGAAACTGAGCTGTGTTAAATTTAAATCAAATCTGGTTTTGCTGATGCCTTCGAGGTTTCTTTAAGTGTTAAAGCCGCTCCTGAGCGACCCAGCTTCACCACCCGCTGCAATTCACACCTGGAAACCCCCACTCGGGCAGGGAGGGGGTTGGAGATGGAGATTCCTTGGATAAGAGGCTGGGAAGGACGGGATGGGTGGCGGTGAGGCAGAGCCGGGTGGTGTTTGCAGCTCCAGCCGGGCACATCCTGCAGTGGAGTGGCACAACCCACTGGCAGCAGCAGGGAACAGGTGCTGCCCTTCCCTACCCACGGGATTCCTCTGGAATGCTGCAAGCAGGAGGCTGCAGAGAGCCCCAGGGGTGCATCCCCCCGGGAATTCCGGTGCTGCCGGCCAGAGATGCCACAGGGAGCACGGGCTGAGCCAAATCTTGGCTGCAGAAACCCCTTCTGACCTCAGCCCGGGGAATTGGGAATTGTGAACAGCAGGGATCTGTTCCCTGAGCGTGCCAAAATTCCCCCAGGAAACAGCCTGGAGGTTCTGAATAAGTCATCAGTCTTAATTGGCTTTGCAAATGAGTCTGGGCAGGGTTAAGCTGGGCAGATCTGGTTTCAGTGAGAGCTGGAGGGGCACAAAGGGCTCCATGGGGAGAACCTCAACCCTTGGGATGGGATGGGATGGGATGGGATCCATGGGATGGGATGGGATGGGATGGGATGGGATGGGATGGGATGAAGGGATTTACCTGAGGGGTACCAGGTGTCTGCTGCTGCAGTAAAAGGATCAGGATCCTCCTCTTGGAACTGAATAAAAATCAAGTTTTTGAGCCCATAAAATCACCAGGAAGCGTTTGCAGAGGTTTTCTCACGGTTCTCTCTTTGTGGTGTGTTTTTAAATTAAAGAGTTTGGGCTGATTTGGGCAGAAGGGTGAGAGCAGGAGGAGCTGCAGCTCTGACCCTGCATGGATCCAACAGCAGAGCAAACACCACAAGGCACCTGCCCCAAACCTTAAATCTGAGTCCACCCCACATCAAATCCTCATGGAAAGCACCCATGGCAGGGGTGGAATTCCCTGGGGAGGGTGGGAGGCTCCAAGTGAGGAATTTCTTGCTCCTTCTGTTGAATTTATTCTTCCAGAGGGGGCCCAATGATTCAAGGGATGCTGTGAGGAAAGGCTGGGAAAATTGGGATCCTTCAGCCTGGACAAGAGAAGCTTTGGGGTGACTTCATTGTGACCTTCCAGGAGATGAAATAAAAAAGGAAAGAAACTATTTCCAAGAGCCTGGAGTGCCGGGACACAGGGAGTGGCTTCAGAGTGCCAGAGGGCAGGGTCAGATGGGATATTGGGAAGGAATTCCTGGCTGGGAGGGTGGTGGGGTGTTGGAACAGCTTTCCCAGAGAAAGCTGGATCCCTGGAAGTGTCCAAGGCCAGGCTGGATGAGGCTGGGAGCCTCCTGTCCCATGGAGGTGACCTGGGAGAGAAGGAGTGCCCAGGAGAGTGTGCAGAGTGAAAACATCCAAATTTCTGATATTTAAAAGTAGAATATGAAAATCCCTGAGGATTTGCTGGGTTTAAATCTAGGGTGGGGAGATCCAGGTTTGGGATTCAGTGGAGCAGCTCTGGGTGGTGTCCCCATCCCAGGACACCTGTGAGGGTGTTCCTGGCACAGCCTGCACCAATCCCAGCTTCAGCAGAGGGGATGTGCCCTGAGCAGGAAGGCAGCAAAGCCCAAAGCTCGTTAAGGAAAAGCTTAATTGGCATCATCCCCTTTGCACCAGGCTTTGATGTTTCCCAGGAGCTCAAGGGTGGGATCCCATGGAAGGAGGGTGGGTGCTCCCCAGTGAAGGGGTTCTGCTCATGATGCTGATCCTCTCCCAGCTTCTCACAGCAGATTTTGGGGTGGAATAGTTGTGATCCTGTGCCTGGAAAGCAAAAAAAAAAAAGAAGGATTGATGCACAGGGTGAGTGTGGAAAATATTTTGAGCAACCTGGGGTAGTGGGAGGTGTCCCTGCCCTTGCAGGGGGTGGGACTGGATGAGCTTTACAGGGCCCTTCCCACCCAAACCACCCCAGCACCAGCAGGGTCCCGTTCCCAGGGCATTCCTTCACATGAAATCATGGAATCCCAGAATCCTGGAAGGGTTTGGGTTGGAAAGAATCAGAAATCCCATCCAGTACCACCCCTTTCCATGGGCAGGGACACCTCCCACTGTCCCAGGGTGCCCCAATGTCCAGCCTGGCCTTGGGCACTGCCAGGGATCCAGGGGCAGCCACAGCTGCTCTGGCAATTCCAGCCCAGCCAGGAATTCCCAATTCCCAATCTCCCACCCATCCCTGCCCTCTGGCACTGGCAGCCATTCCCTGGCTCCTGTCCCTCCATCCCTTGTCCCCAGTCCCTCTCCAGCTCTCCTGGAGCCCCTTCAGGCCCTGCCAGGGGCTCTGAGGTCACCTCAGAACCTTCTCTTGTCCAGGCTGAAGGTGCCACCATCCCCAGGCTGCAGCTCTGCCATTTCTGGGACGTTTGTTCCCTTTCCACACATTCCAGCCCAACATTCCTTAATTCCCCTTTCTAATGCAGATCAAGCAGCTCCCTGCTTTTTCTGCTCTGATGTGTTAATTTCTGGAAACCAGACAAAAGCCTATTTAATTTCAACTCCAGGCTTGGTGGAGAAGTTCTCCAGGAGAACTGAGGGAGGAAAGAAGAACACGCCAGGAAGCTTCTGAGGGCCCAAAGGTTGTTTGTTTACCTTTGAACCTCGTGCCAAAACAATAAACCACAATTATCCTCATTTTTCGCACGCGATTTCCAGCCCTGTAAACCCTTTATGTTGGAACACATCAAACTCCTGCTCCCTGCCAATCCTGCCTGTTGCTAAGGAACGAGCAGGCAAAAAAAAAAACCAAAAAAAAAAAAACCCACAGAGCTGGGGGGACTTGAAAGTGCTCATTAAAAGGCTTTGTGCATCCCTATCAGGGAAATGCTAATTTGGGAAGGCTGATTGATACCCCTGAGTTATCGAGTTCCAGCCACCAGGAAGCAGCTCTGGCTCACCTTCAGTCGCTGTTGTTAACACCCCCCCAAAAAAAAAATAAAATAAAAAATAAATAAAGGTTTTTTTATTCAGGCAACTGAAACCGTTTCAATCCTACAAAGCACAGGGATTTTTCATGTTCTGCACACCTCGGTTCTGCCCAGCGCCCACGAGGCTCAGGGAATTATTTAAATGTGTTGGAAATTCTCTCAGCCACCCGGGCTGCAGGGTTTTATTTAAATATTTGTGGTGTGCATTCCTGGGGTGCCCTTTGGAGCATCCTGCCCGGCTGGTGGGTGATGAAATCTGCTGATCCCAACTGGAACTTTGTGCCAAGCCCAGGGCTCCCTCCTCCAGGGCTCCTGGTCCCAAAATCCCTGTAAAATCAACATCAAAATACCAGGAAAATCAAAGTCAAATCTCTAGAAAATCAGCATCAAAATCTCAGTAAAATCAAAGTCAAATCCCTGGAAAATCAGCATCAAAATCCCAACACCAAATCTCTGGAAAATCAGCATCAAAATCCTAGTAAAATCAACATCAAAATCCCTGGAAAATCAGCATCAAAATCCCAGTAAAATCAAAGTCAAATCTCTAGAAAATCAGCATCAAAATCCCAGTAAAATCAAAGTCAAATCTCTAGAAAATCAGCATCAAAATCTCAGTAAAATCAACATCAAAATCCCAACATCAAATCCCTGGAAAATCAGCCTCAAAATCCCAGTAAAATCAACGCCAAATCCCTGGAAAATCAGCATCAAAATACCAGGAAAATCAAAGTCAAATGTCTAGAAAATCAGCTTCAAAATCCCAGTAAAATCAACATCAAATCCCTGGAAAATCAGCATCAAAATCCCAGTAAAATCAACATCAAAATCCCAACATCAAATCCCTGGAAAATCAGCCTCAAAATCCCAGTAAAATCAACATCAAAATCGAGGTAAAACCAACATCAAAATCCCAGGAAAATCAATGTCAAATCCCTGGAAAATAAGCATCAAAATCCCAGGAAAATCACCATTAAAATCCCTGTAAAATCAGCGCCAAATCCCTGGAAAATCAGCAACAAAATCCCAGTAAAATCAACAACAAAATCCAGGTAAAATCAATGTCAAATGCCAGGAAAATCATCACAAAAACCCCAGTAAAACCAACACCAAAATCCCAATAAAATCGATGTCAAATCCCTGAAAAATCAGCATCAAAATCCAGATTAAATCAGTGTCAAATCCCAGGAAAATCAACATCAAAGTCCTGGTAAATTCAACATCAAAATGCCAGTAAAATCAAGATCAAAATCCCTACAAAATCAACATCAAATCCCTGGAAAACCCACATCAAAATCCCTAGAAAATTTGCATTAAAATCCTTATACAATCAACATTAAAATTCCTGTAAAATCAACATCAAAATTCTGGTAGAATCCACACTGTTCAGTCATTATTATTTTTTATTTCAATGCACATCAGTGTCACATTCCAAGGAATAATATTTTGACCTCTTTGTTAAAGCTCTTCCTCCTCTGTTTCAAGCCTGGATTGCAGGCTGGGATTGCTTTAAATTTAGGGTTAAAATACCCACGGATTGAGGAAAAAACTCTAAAATTAATCACTTTACATAGCAGAGAGGTGCAGGGTCATGCTCTCCATGCACACCTAAGGAAAAGAGAATTTACCCCAACTGCTCATGTAAAGGGACAACTTAATTTAATTTAATTTAATTTAATTTAATTTAATTTAATTTTAATGTCACTCTAAAATGAAGGCACTACACCAAGTTTCCAAGCCCAAATACTCCAGGATTTCTCAGATTTCCTGTCCTTTTCTGCCTCCTTTTGGAACAGGAAGCGACTCTGGCCTTACCCACTCCCCCAAAAGTGACAGCAGCAAATCACAGCCAGCCTGGGCCCAATCAGTCATCCCCTCATTAATTAGTGAAGCTAAATTAGGAAAGGAACACTTTGCAGTTTAATCAAAGCTACAACACGGCGATTAATGCGCTGAAAGGTTGGGAAGGGCTGACCCAGAAATTAATTCCCAACGGAGCAGGAAGCAAAATTAAACATGGGAGGAGTGGCAGGGAACTTCCCAAAGAGCTCAGGGACGTTTTTGCACCAATGATGGAAAGGATTTCCCAGCCATGGAGCCAAACATCCCATATTTCACAACCAGGCCCAGACTTTGTTTGATCTGGGGTTTAAATGAAGCTGCAATTTGACCCAGCTCTCGCTGAGAATGAAGGATTACAGAGCCATTTATCCAGGTTTTCCCTGGAAGTTCAGTTCATCCAGCAAACCCCAGGCGTGTCCCTGTGTCCCCTCTGTGGTGGCACAAGCCCTGAAGTGTCCCCTGGAGACTGGCAGCAGCCACAGCAGCTTTGTCAGGGACATATCCCTGCTCAAGGAGCAGCAAATCAAGGACCAATCCACGTTCCTGCCCTTCCAAGAGGAGGCTCCACACCAATTTCCATTTCGGCAGCGCTGTCCAAGGTCCTGGCAGTGCTGTATGAGGTCCTGGCAGCGCTGTCCAAGGTCCTGGCAGCGCTGTCCAAGGTCCTGGCAGTGCTCTCCAAGGTCCAACCGAAGCCATCCCAGGAGCCCAGTGTCACCTGCAGCCCCTGAGGTTGCAGGATGAGGTTAAAGAGGTTGTTGGTTTCTAATGGGACTTTCTAAGGAGACTTTCATTTCTGCCTGGGGTTTTGGGAAAGGGGAAATGAGTTAGGAAATGTGAGTGTTGTCCTTAGATCAGGGCCCAGATCGCCTTATCCCAGCTTCTTCTAGGGGATATTTCATCATCACAGGATTCCAGAATGGTTTGTGTTGGAAGGGAATTTAAATCCCACCCAGAGCCACCCCTGCCATGGCAGGGACACCTCCCACTGTCCCAGGGTGCCCCAGTGTCCAGCCTGGCCTTGGGCACTGCCAGGGATCCAGGGGCAGCCACAGCTGCTCTGGCAATCCCAGCCCAGCCAGGAATTCCCAATTCCCAATCTCCCACCCATCCCTGCCCTCTGGCACTGGCAGCCATTCCCTGGCTCCTGTCCCTCCATCCCTTGTCCCCAGCCCCTCTCCAGCTCTCCTGGAGCCCCTTCAGGCCCTGCCAGGGGCTCTGAGCTCTCCCTGGAGCCTTCTCCTCTCCAGGTGAGCACCCCCAGCTCTCTCTGCCTGGCTCCATTATTTTGCATCCAGCCAGTGAAGGAAATTCCCAATTCCCACTGGAGCTTGGGAAACCCATCCAGGTGATCCCAACCCCACCCAAAATCCCATGGCAGCACCCAGGGGAGCACCCAGCACCAAGGGGATGGGAAGGAGCCCAGACAGAGTCCTGCCTGTGACCACAGAGCTCCGAGGTTTATTAATATTCCTGTTTGCCCTGGATTTTTCCATCGGCAGTCCACAGGAAAGGATTAATATTTACCTTGGTGTAAAGCTGTTTATCCAGCTCTTAACGCCCTGCAAGAGCTCAGCTGAGAGCTCTGCTCCGTGCACATCGATCCAGGCTGCTCTCCACGCACCTGGGGACAGCACTTGGAGAGGGACAACCCAAAAATGCTCATCAGGAGCAAATGTGAGCACCAGGAGCTGCCAGTGCCACCAAGCCAATCCCTCGTTAGCAACAAGGTGGAATTTGGGTTTATTGGAGGTAATTAAACAGCAACAGCAGTTGTGCGGCTCAGGGACACAAAATCCAGGTAATTAAAGGGGTTGTGGATAAGGAAAAATCGGGGTAAGCAAATAGAGGCACAGGATTAGAGGCATTTCCAGATTCCTGAAGTTTCTCAGTGACCCACTTGGACTTGGGAACTTCCCAGGGTGTTTGGGGGTAGGGAGAGAAAAAGGGAGAACTGGGAAGCTCCATTCGGGATTTTTCCACTTCAATTTTGGAATTACTCCTTTTGCAACAGAAGAGTTCAAAAATATCAGATTTGGGGAGCTTTTTGGGTTCCCAGGACACAGACACAGCAAGAAACCCACCAGGGACCCTGCACACATCACCCCAGGGCTGGGAATTTGTTCCCTGGGAACACAAATATTCCCAAATCATTCATCCCCTCATGATTTTAAAGCTCCCTTAAGGATCCATTTGCCATTTTTCTTTCTACAGTGATCCCTGTGATTAATCATTCCCACTTTTTAACCAGTGCCAGCTTCAATTTATCCAAGCTCAGCTCCCACCTCCTGGAATGTGCCGTGTCCCTCCTGTCTAAATGAAGGAGTGACATCGTTAGACACCAAGTGACATTAAAATGCCATCAAGGGAACAACCTCACTGATGAAGTCGTTGAGTGCAGTGCATTTCTTTTCCAAACTGGGAAAATTTACAGTTCAGGCTAAGAAAAATAGAGGGATTCATCCAAATTTCCACGGAAAACATTAATAAAATCACATTTAATAACCAATGGCCATCAAACAACTGCCTTAGAAATGCCGGAGCCCATTTAATTGTGAGTCCCTCAATGCATCAGCTTAAAAAAATTCATATAAACATAAAATGGGAGCATTCTAAGGAGATTAACGTGTTTATTAACCACTTTACCTTGCAGGAAATAAATGTCCTGTCCATTACTTAGTTGTACCGAGCCTGAATCAAATCCAGAGATTTAAACTGGCTCATGCACGGGGTGTCCAGTGGAACAAACCCTCCCAAAACTGAGCAAGTTCAGCTCTCATCATTATCAGGCATTTTCCTCTCTGGTAAATCCCAGGAAAAAAGAAAGGGAGAAATCCCTGTAATCATAACCAGGCCCAAATCTAAATTCCCTTTGCACTTCCCTCCCTCTGTGAGCTCACCATGAACCCAGGGATTAAAAATCCCATTTCAGAAAGAAACACAATATCCAAAAAGCCAGAGAGTTTCACAAAAAGGGGATGGGAAAGGATTAAATATCCTGACCCTGAACCCTGCCTCGTAACTCTTTGAGGCAGAGTGATGGGACTGATCCTTGCTCACCCCAACAATCTCACAAAAATCCTCCCAAATTCCCTAAAAATGCAGCTCATGGAGCCTTCCTGGTGTTTTGGGAGCAGCCAGAATCTGCCTGGATTCATGGCACAGGAGAAGAATTCTTTGCCTCACGTGATTGTCTCACTTCAAAACCAAACCCTCTCTAACAGAGCCCACGAAAAAAATGGAAATGGGAATTGGAAATCCAGCAGCTGGAGAAGGATGGGACACGTGGGGATGAAGTTGTTTTACAACCTTGGAATAAAAGATGGGGAAGGGGCTCAGCTCTTCCTCGAGCCCCCCTGACACTCTTTGGGGAGCAGAAACTCCAGCAGTGACCACAGCAGCTGTTCATGGGGTGTTTTATCCCCAGTTAAATTGTACATTAATATTTTTCCCCTTTTACAAAAGGGCAGCCTGCCACAGTCAGCCTTGCTCTGACTATAAAGAAGGCTCAGGCATTCATTTTCTCCCAATCCAATATAAATTTCACTTTGCCTACTTGAATAGTTAAGTCTCTCTATAGTAAAACTCCAGGAATTTATGGTTTATTTTAAAAGGCCGTGGAGGAGAAGGTGAGGATCCAGAGCTTTATTGAGCTGGCTGCAGCTTTATTTCCCAGCTATTAAGGAGTCATTCATTACCCCCTGCATTATTCTAACATATGGATTTTTCACTAACCTGGCTGCAAAGTCACTCTGCTGCCCAAATTTCAAGAAGAATTTGAGAAAAGAATCCTCCTGCAGCCATCCCCAGCAAGGCCTCAGGATTCTGGATAAAATTCTCATCCATGGAAGTGTCCAAGGCTAAGGTGGATGGGGTTTGGAATAACCTGGGACAGTGGAAGATGGCAGGGAATGGAATGAGAGGATCCCTAAAGTCCCTTCCAACCCAAAAGTCCCAAACCACTCTATGATTCTCTGATGGTATAATCCTGAAATTCTCCAGAGAATTCCCTAAAAACCCATTTCCCAAGGGACGCGGGCACTGGCAGAACCCACCCTGAGCTTGCTGGAGACCTGGGCGCTCACTGGTTGATCTTAACCTTGGAAAATCCATATAAAAATTAAATATATCCAGAAGGAAATCATCTCCAGGCTGCATTAGCAGCTTCCCAAAGTTCCCAGCTCCTGCTCGGAGCAGCAGGGTCCGCAGAGGACGCGCGGGACGGCGGCGGCTGCTCGGCAGCAGCGAGCGGTTTTCATCGCCAGCGCCATTTATCAGTGTCAGCTTCTTCATCCTCCCGGCAGAAAAATTTCCAGTTCATTAATGGGAATCCGACAGGGTGCAGTGGGGAATGTGCTCTGCTTGTAGGAGCAGCACCCACCCCCGGTAGCACCGGTTCTCTGGGGAAAATGTTCCCTTTGCTCATAAATTTTGGAGCAGACAGAATTCAGAGAGGACAGAAAAGCGACAAAATTGGGAGGGGTGGGGATCAATCTGATTTCTCAGGTTTTCATTTGCAGCATGGATGTTTTTCTCAGCTTTTTGGGTTGAGTGAAAGTTTCGTCCGCTTTTCAGCCCAAATCCTCTCAGGTTTATTTTCAAAGGGATCTGTCAGAAATCCCCCCAGCTCTCACTAAAAGCTTCTCTCCAAAAAGAAAGAGCTTTTTATTCCAAAGCTTTTCTCACCCTCTCTCAGCAGCCAGGCCACAAGTGCTCCTTAGAGGGGCTGCTGTAAATCAGGTTTCCCCATCCCTGGAAGTGTCCAGGGTTGGATGGGGTTTGGAGCACCCTGGGACAGTGGAAGGTGTCCCTGCCCATGGCATGAGGGTGGAATGGGATGGGATTTAAAATCCCGACCAGCCCAAACCATCCTGGGATTCTCTGATTCTATGAAATCCCAGCCTTTACTAATTCAAAACACTCCCAACCTTTTTTAAACCCTCTCTCAGGAATAAAGGACCACAAAGCCAAAAAAAACATCATTCCAGAGGCCAGAGTTCCTCACAGGACATGGAGGGGATGAGCCGTGGGACTCCTCACCAACAACTAAAAATAGAAACCCCAAATCAGAGCCCAGCCATAATTATATAATTAAGGCTATAAAGGGACACTGTGTGGAACCTTAATTACTGCACCATGAGTCAGCCTGGCTTTAATCTAAATTTAAGTGGCTGGAAATTGATAAATCTCGTAGCGAACATGCCAGGTGAGTGCCCAACCCAAGGCAGCCCTGAGCTTATGGTCTGGTTCAGCAGGGGAAAAGGGAAGTCAATCATATTTTGTAAGGTGAGTGTTCATCCCATTAAATTTAGTAATAAAGCAAGGACTCAATAATATTCTCACAGGCTGCTTTCAGGTTGAGCGGTTAATGGATTGCTGGATATTTTTTATGGACAGAGCAGGATCTGCCAGAGCTGTCCAAGATGAATGATTGGAGTCAGTTAAACCCCAAAAAACCCCTCAGTAAAATCTCAAAGCCCACAAGCCTTTAGGTTAATATGCAATCATCATCATAAAAAACATTGTTTCAGCTGAACCAGCTGTAAATTCCCAATATTTAAAGGCACCCATCATGCTGGGCAATGATTTTTCCATTTCCACCTTAAATTCCTGTGCTGAGCCCCAAATCCTGCAGACACCAAGAGCAAAACCCTCCCTGCCCAGCTGAACTAATGCATTTGTCTCCTGAAATTCGCCATGGAAATGGAACATTGAAGGAAGAGGGAGAGACAGGAAAATTACAGGTTCCCAATGACACTTCCCACAACAGCTCCCTAATCCACCGTGCCGTCCTTTCAGCCCGAGCGCCGCCGAGTCCATTTAGCCAGGATGGGAGCATTAAATCCTTCATTTTCCAGGGAAGCGGCGATAGCATCGAAATCTGGTGTTTGAACAGAACTTTTAAATTATGTACTTGAACCGCTCGATTTGTTTAATCAAGGTCACCGAGCGCCCAGAACTCGGGGCTGGAGCATTGACGAGGGGGAATTACCGTCAGCGGCGTCCCAAAGCCAGCAGCTGCAGGAAAGTCACGCTTCTCCAAGAGCCTGAAGTGACACTTTAATTACTTGGGCAAATTTGAGCTGCTCAGAGTGTGTCGCTGGTGCTGCTCCACGAATTTTGTTGCTGCTGCTCCACGAATTTTGTTGCTCCTGCTCCACAAATTTTGTTGCCGCTACTCCGCGAATTTTGTCGCTGCTGCTCCGCGCGTTTTCCCAGCACGGCTCATCGGCACTCGGCTCCAGCAGCAGGATTTATCCCACAGCCACGGATCCCAGAACCACACAAAGCCACCTTCTCCAGGCCCAGCAGGCTCCAGAGGAAATCTACAATAATTGTTATCCCATTTGGGCCTGATTTGATCCCGTAATTTCACATCCCAGGTGATCAGAACATCATGAGTGATGCATTTGCACTTTGTTCCCATTGAATCCCAGATTTTCTGGGGTTGGAAGGGACCTTAAAGCTCTCAATCCCAAATCCCTGCTGTGGGCAGGGAGCCCTTCCACTAGACCAGGCTCAGAACTCCAAATTTTCTTTCTAGAAACTCTTTTTGGGCAGAAATCTTTGAAGAATAAACCAGAAAATAATACCAATTTTTAAGAGAGAAGAGATATGGATTCTCTGGAGTTGAATTCATCCTTGCTCCCAAGCACCCAGGAAAAGCTTTGTTAAGGAATAAACCATGGGAAACACTTGTGGCTTTGGCATTTCATCCATCACTCATGGGAGAGCAGGGAATTTTTTCCCTGGGAAACCCAGCCCTGAGCTTCCCCCAGAATGGATAAGGAACCTTCCCCTCTTAGAAGGTTTCATCTCCAGGCAGGGGTAACGGGGTGACCACAAGTCACACGTCCAACACGCTGCTCCTGGGGAAACAGAAATGGATTTTTGGACCATTTGGGGCTATTTAAAGACAAAAATAAGAAGGTTAAATAAGTACAAAAAGAAAAATAATGTGAATTACCTCATTGTCTGGTCATTACCAGAGCTGTTGTCATGGTGTTTATTTGCTTTCACGCTTTTAGGGGACAATGAGGTAAATTAGAGACAGGAAGATGAGGTGACTGGAGAGGCTGAACAGCAGGAAAATTTCTCCCTCTGATCTCAGGTGTGATCCCAAGCATTCCAAAACACAGACCTTGTGTTCTCCCTTCAGCTGACAGGTGAATCTGAAGGTTTAACAGGCAGGGCTCACTGCACACACAGATTCCAGGACACAGGGCAGATATTCCTTGAGTAAGAGCAGCTTGAAGGACAAAAATCAGGAGCAAAAATCCAGCCTGGAATTAACAGAGGCCGGTGTGGGTGTCAGATGTGGAAACATGGCTCGGTCACCAAGCCAGGTCACCAAATTTAATTGGTGCACCAGAAGATGTGGCCTTGAAGGAATTTAGGGACCAAGAGCTCTTCTGCTCCAGGTCAATGGATCCTCTTCCAAAGGGACATCTTCCCTCGAGGCTGCTGCTTCCAGGCCTTTCCAGGTCAATGGATCCTCTTCCACAGCTGGTTCCAGGCCCTTCCAGGTCAATGGATCCTCTTCCACAGTTGGTTCCAGGCCCTTCCAGGTCAATGGATCCTCTTCCACAGTTGGTTCCAGGCCCTTCCAGGTCAATGGATCCTCTTCCAAAGGGACATCTTCCCTCGAGGCTGCTGCTTCCAGGCCTTTCCAGGTCACCTCTGCTGTGAGACAGCACCATGGCTGGAATTTGAGGGGAACAAGGACCCCCAGTTTTGGTGAGGACTCATGTCCATAACTTTGGATCAAGGGTCTTTGGGTGCTGGAATTCTGATGCAGGATAATGGTGGAGTGCAGCATCTCCCTGGCAGAATCGTTGAGGTTGGAAAAGATCTTTGGGATCATCCAGTCCCAGCTGTGCCCGATGCCCACCCTGTCCCCAGCCCAGAGCTCTGAGTGCCACATCCAGGAACTCCTTGGGCACCTCCAGGGATGGGAACTCCTCACCTCTCTCTGACCTCCCTACACTGATGTGAAGCTTCCAAGATTTTCCCTCTGTGCCCAAAGCAATACATTTCCAGGGAAAAGGCAGCTGCCATCCCTTCTGCCAAGTGGAGAAAAATTATCCCATTCCAGCTGCATTAGAGACCAGGACCTCGGAATTATCCTATAACAGAGGAGCCATTAGCTGAAACAATATAGGTAACAGGAGGTTTGTCACATCCCAAACACGGCTCCAAGAGCTCATGAAAGGATTGTAAAGGCAAAATTATTCCATTAATTTAAAACTACGGCTGCCTGACTCTCTCCATAAAGAATCCATGGATCCGGTGCCTGGGGCAAATCAATAATGCTGGGATTTGCCTGCTAACAGAGAAAAAAAAAATGGATATGAAAGCATTAAAATATAAAAATACCCCGGGGGCATTGTCATAGGGGAATTAAGTGCTAAAGACTCTTCCATCCCTGTTTCTGATTTTCTGTCCCTGCCCATCAGCCAGGACAGGGGTAGAACCATCCCTGGGATGGTTCATGTGGAGCAGGGAATGAGCTCTCAGCCCTGGAAGTGCTCGGACACAGAACATTACCCAAGACTGATGGACGACCATTCCCTGTCCTGAAGGTGCTGATGGCCCCATCTGTCACCTCAGCCTCGTGGACTTCCCCTCTCCAAGCTGACACGTCCATAATGGCCCCGTTCCGCTGGGAAAGCCAAGGAATGAGATTTACAGGGACGTTTTCCAGCCGGCAGCGCACGGAGCCGTGGCTCAGTCACACCAGGGCTGAGGAGACGTTTCCTCTCCCACCTCCTCTGCCTCGCTCACACCACCAAAATCCACAAAATCCAAGGGGAATAATGGGAAATGTCTGTGAAATCCCCAGGGAATTGTGTAGCCAGGTTTATCCGCTCATTTATCCCGCAATGCAGTTGGGATTTGGGCATCGTTAATGACTTGAAGGAGGAATTTTATATATATTTAATTTATTAGAATTTGGAGTCCTGCTGCACTGAGTCATCACTGCAGCAAGCTGCAATTCCCAGCAATTCCTGGAGTGCCTTTGGGAGGAGCAGCAGAGGTTCATGGTGCTGATCCAAACTAAAAACCCCAAAAATTAAATGTTTTTCCTTAGACATGAGTAGCAATGAGAGACTGCAGGAGGATTGTGGGATCTGCATCATGAAACATTTTCTGGAAGCAGGATATGAACAAAGATCAATCCATGATCTTTTATGGGACAGGAAAACGAGCCAGAAAAGATCTTTTCCTTGTGTGTGTTTTCCCTGTGTTCTGCACCACACCCTGTATTTTATGTCCAACAATCTCATCAATCCAGGTCAGGAGATCCCTTTCTCTAGAATTACAGGAATTTAACACCTGTGGCTGTGGTGTACCTCCAAATCCTTGAGTTTAGCTGTTTAAGACAAAGAGTAATTTATTTCTATTATTATTATTATTATTATTATTATTATTATTCTGCAAAAACTTTGGTTAGTGCAAGGCTGGATAATCCCAAGGGAGAAGATGAATTATTAGAGTTAGTTAAACCCCCAAACTCATAGCTGGAAGGGGCCCAAATCCCACAGGTCACAGCCACCCCAAGGCATGGACAGATTTCCAGAATATATCCCAGCAAATCCACCAGGAGAAGCCTGAGGGAAAAGCTGAGTCCGAGGGCAAACATCAGGCTCGGAGAGAGGAGGAGATTATTTATTCATCCCTAAATCCTCTCTCATATCCAGGGAGAAAACACCGTCCTGCCAAATTCCACCAGCTCCCCTGTGCAAAGGCTTTTTCCCACTGGTTTGGGATTGAGCTGTTAAGATGCCAAAAATCATCTTTAAATGTAGCACTGGGATCCATTTCCAGGAATATTCCTCAGGAATGAGAGCAGGACCCACTGCAAACACCCAGCTGCTGCTTTTCCCTTTTTCCAAACCTGCATCCCCAGCTGGGACAGAGGAGAGGGGATGAGGATCAGCAATTTGCTCCTTGAGGTTGTTTTCCTTGAATTCTGGGAAACATTTGTCCAACTTTTCCTTAAAAAATTGTGGAGACTGCCCAGAGCAATCTCTGCAGGTGCTAAACCTTACTGAAACTACCAATTAATTCCACAGTTACTCCACCACCCCATAACCAGTCCCACCCCATTCCTTACTCCACCTCTGTGAAAAACAGCAATTAAGACCTGATGGAAATTCCAAGTATCCTCACATTTCAGTCTGGATATCACACCCCCCTACCTGACAGCTCCAGAATAAGATAAAGAAGGAAAATCTGCCCTGCTGCCCTCCCCAGTCTCATTTTCTTTCAGCATAAACAGGAGCTGTTTCATTTAAAATGGCTTTGGACCTAAAATGTTCTTTTTCTCACCGTGTGCTGCAGCCAAAACCTCAAACCCACAATTTCCACCTGATTACATTATCCTCCTTCCTGATTCCCACAGATGGAAAATACCCTGGATTTGCAATTTACCAACTGTTTGTCTGTCTCTGGGAGAAGCCACCAAACCTCCTTGGCAGGGAATGGGGAGGTCACACCTGAGAGCCTGTCACCGACATTCTTCTTGAAAAATCCTTTCTTAGGATTTTTCCTTGCTGGAGCTGAAAGGTTTCAGCAGCACTGTAAACAATTATTATCTGCTGCTGTGGAATGCAGCAGGTTCACCTGTGGTTGGATGGTCAGCAGATGTTTGGATCTGCTGACCATTCACAGGCAGGACTGCTATCGCTCTGCTGAGACACAGAGCCTTGTTTTGTCTTCCTTTCTATCTCTCTCCTAGCTTAGCAGCTTCTGAAGAAGCCTCTGCCTTTCTATCTCTATGTAGTATAGTTATAATGTTATATATATATCATAATATAATAAATATAGCCTTCTGATCATGGAATCAAGAGCCTGTCTCTTCCATCCATCTACAAACCCCTGTGACCACGGCAACAATTGGTGACCCTCGACTGAAAGAGGACACTGATCACAGAAGTGGATCTAGCCAGGAGCTGAAGAACTGAAGATCCTGATTTTGGACTGTGAGTTCACAGCCACAGCTGACCACAGTGAGAACCTGAAAATCCTCGAGGAAGATGTATGGAAATCCTAGCAGCATCGTGCAGCTGGCCAGGAGTTGCTGGACACTGTGTCAAGGTACTGTTGGTTTTTCCCCTCCTGAGGATGAGGCCATTCTAAATTCATGGCTATTGCTCTGGAGGTTTCCTCCCTCAGAGGCTGAGGTTTCATTTTCCCCTTCAGAGGAGAAACTTGTTGCCCTCTGGAAAAAATGGGGTGAAGAGGATGGAATTCTTGGAATTTTGTTATTAGAAAGGAATTTTTATGAATTTTTTCGATGGGCAAAGCTCTTTGGTTTTTTTACAAATGTGTTATATGCCTTTGATATTTTTGTGTGGGAGTGCATGGGCTCCATTTTTCAATTTGTTTGGGACCGAGGTTTGGAATATCCTCGGATTTATCTAACATTTAAAATTCTTTTTCGTGTTTTGGAACGGAGAGCAGTTGTTTTTCCCTGGATTGCTAGGTGTGAAGGCCTAGCTCCGTTTCCCCCGACTTCCGCGGGAGGAGACCCTTTGGAGGGAGATGAACTGCTACTCCTGAGCCCCCCTGAACCCAAGCACGAGGGCCAGATTCCGGCCGAACCCCAGAAAGTTTTTTTCTCTGCGTTTTCTGAGCATGCTCAGGAAGACTCGTCTCTTCCCCCCCCTTCCTTCTCTCCGGGGGATGAAGAGAGGATGGCGCTGCTCCGGCCAGCCCCGTGGACCCCGCCCCAGCCAGAGCTGCGGGCGGCACCGGTGCACAGGGCCACGCCTCCTGGCATTGCGGGGCCGCCCCAACCTGCCCCGCGGGTGCCGCCCCGGCCTCCGCCGAGAGCACACCGGCGGGCCCCGCCTGCGAGCCTGGAAACTCCTCCCCAGCCAGCGCCGAGAGCACGGCAGCGAACCCTGCCTCCTGGGCTGGAGGGGCCGCCCCGACCCGCCCCACGGGTGCTTCCCTGTCGGGTCCCTCCCACGGCCGCCCCCCGGCCAGCGCCGAGGACGCTGCGGGCGGCCCCGCCTGCGGCCGCGCCTGTGTTGCTAGACGACGGAGCTGCAGCTGAGCGGAG
Source organism: Setophaga petechia (assembly GCA_024362935.1). Taxonomy (NCBI): domain Eukaryota; kingdom Metazoa; phylum Chordata; class Aves; order Passeriformes; family Parulidae; genus Setophaga; species Setophaga petechia. The sequence goes on along the minus strand of JANCRA010000091.1, from coordinate 2,169,107 downwards.
CGACGCAGCCGACCCCGTGCCGCCTCCCGCCGAGCTGTTTCCCGACGCTGAGACCAGCGCTGAGCCCGCGCGACCCTCGGAGGCAGAATGCCCGCCTCCGCTGCCGCTCCCGGAGCCGAGCGACCCAACAGCGGCGTGTTCCCGCTCGCCCCCGCCGGTCCCACCGGCCGCCCCAGCTGCCCTGGAAATTGCAGTTTGTTTGAACTCAGACCGTCCCGGGCCGTCTGCGGCGGCGGTGCCAGCGGCCGGCCTCTCCTTCCGAGGAGGAGGCGTGGCTCGGCAGCTCACTCTATGTGCTGCCCGGCTGCCTGTGTTCAAAATCAGCATTCTCGGCGGGTTGGGGGGTGTTTCTTTGGGGACTGCCCCAGGGAGACTGATATATCTCCCGGCCCTCGCTAGCTCCAGCAGCGAGGGGGCTGTGTGTTCCGAAAAGCCTGCCTTTGCTCCCCAGCCCGGAGGGGGTGGGGGTGATGCTTGGAGGCAGATGGGAGCAGCACCTTCTGCATTTGCATTGCAGAGGCAGAGGGCACAGCCAGAAGCGACCATCGCTCATTTGCTGTGGGGACAATACATTCCTACACCCGAGATGAGCATTTTTGGGAGACCTTCTGTCTCCCCACTGCCGGCATGGCTCGATTTTGGGGAGGTCATCCACTTTGCCACTGTACTGGCAGCAGGATGCCAGGCTGTGGGAATGCTGACCTTGCCTCGGGGCCTGGGCCTGGGCTGTTTAGCTTGGCTCCTTGGCCCAGGTCCACCTCCCGGCCTTCTGTTGGTTTTGGGGGTTTTGCTCCCCCCTTCTGGTCCTGGACCACCTTTCTGTGGGCCAGGTGTGGGGTTCCTGATCCTTCCACATTGGCCAGGGCCCCCAGGGCCTTTCTCTGGCCGCTGCTGCTGCTGCTCTTTCTGATTTATTAAAAAAAAAAAAAAAAAAAAAAAAATTTAAATTAAATAAAAAGGGTTGAACCAGCTGGCAGCAGCTCAAAAGGATTGAAGGGCCAAAAATCAGCCTTAGCCCAAGTTAAGGACTGTGGCAGGACACTGTAGTACTTGTCTCAAATTGTTTGATAACTATTGATGGACTTTCTGTAAGAAGCTTGTTACAGGAGAAAAAGGACTTTCAGATATGCCAAAGAGGAACATCTTCACTTTGGACTTTTCCTGAAACTCAGCTGCTTGGACTTGAATTGTCTTTGCATTGGTTTTGGCATTTTCTTATATTGTAAGATAGTTTTAGTGATATGATAGAATTGTATATTCTACAGGTGAAGAAATTCCCTGTGCATTCCACACCAGCATTTTTTCTTTTTAATTAAATAAAGAAGGGTGAGATGTCACCGACATTCTTCTTGAAAAATCCTTTCTTAGGATTTTTCCTTGCTGGAGCTGAAAGGTTTCAGCAGCACTGTAAACAATTATTATCTGCTGCTGTGGAATGCAGCAGGTTCACCTGTGGTTGGATGGTCAGCAGATGTTTGGATCTGCTGACCATTCACAGGCAGGACTGCTATCGCTCTGCTGAGACACAGAGCCTTGTTTTGTCTTCCTTTCTATCTCTCTCCTAGCTTAGCAGCTTCTGAAGAAGCCTCTGCCTTTCTATCTCTATGTAGTATAGTTATAATGTTATATATATATCATAATATAATAAATATAGCCTTCTGATCATGGAATCAAGAGCCTGTCTCTTCCATCCATCTACAAACCCCTGTGACCACGGCAACAAGAGCCCTCGAAGCTGAGCCCACACGAGGAGGAAAACTGCAGAACTGAAGGACTGGATTTGGGAATTCCATCCCTCAAGTGCTGCAGTCCTGTGCAGGTGTCCTGGATAAGCAGAGCTGAGAAATGCAGGAAAAGATGCTCAGATGCTTCTGCAGCTGAAATGAAGAATTCCCTGTCCTGCTGAGCACAGGGGACATTTCTTTGCTAAAAATGAGGGTGTTGGATGTGCTGTCCCAACCCCAAAATTCCTGACCACAACCAGGAGAGCAGAAAGAAAAGGAAGAGAAGGGAATGTGAGGATTTGTCCTTGCCTCACTTTTCCCTCCACTCTTCCCATGCTGATTTCCCCCTCCTCTCCCTTTCCCCTCTGCCACGGTCCCACAGCACCAAGAACTAATTTAGTGCCACAACAGAAAATGTTATTTATTCATTTCCACTACATCTGTGCTTCTCTTTTATTGAGTTCCTTATTTTTAGTGCTCTCCTGTTTCTCCTCCAGGGCAGGTAGATAATTGTTCTCTATCTCTCTATAATTGCAGCAAATTCTCATTAATCAATACAACACCAGGCAGGAATTTCCTGATGAAATCCTGCTTTAGTTGACACCTGAGCTCCTGAACAACTACAAGACAAACCTAATTATCTCCTTGGCTAAGTGAAACCACACACTTTGGAAATGAAAAGCTCTTTTTCAGCTGAGTCCATTTAAAGGATGGAAACTGGGATGAAAGGCTCAGACAGAGCCCTTTAGACCAGGCTTGATGCCTTTACAGGAAGCAAAACTTGGCTTAGGAATTTAACATTTTCAAGCTAAAAATTTGCCTGGTTAGAAAGTGTAAGATGATGAATTTTTAATTAAGGGTTGTTTGAGCATATTGGTAATTTACTGGAGTCTTAAATTACTTTCATCCACATGGAAGAGTTGTGTGTGTCACACATGAAACTGGAGCCTCTCTGATTCCTTGATCTATTTTGCAGCCCAAAAGCAGAAATTCCCACCTGACCTGTGGGAGTTCATGAAAGTTCATCTGTAACAATCTGGAACTGTGATAATCAAGGAATGATTTAAGCAGGAAGGAAAAATCGTCTCACTGTACCCCCTGGTCAGGGACAACTTCCACTATCCTGGGTTGGTCCAAGCCCATCCAACCTGGCTTTGGACATTTTCAGGGATGGAACATCCACAGCTTCTCTGGGTAACCTGTTCCAGTGTCCCACCACCTTCCCAGCCAGGAATTCTTTCCCAATATCCCCTCTAACCCTGCTCCCTTTCACACTGAAGCCATTCCCCCTTTTCCTGCCACTCCATGCTTTGCCAAGCCTGATGGATAAATGCTGGCACAGATTTGAAAGCATCATCCAATTCTATTGGAGGACAGGGGCAAAACAATCCCCCTCTGGAGCACAGCCTGACACGGATTTTTAAGGATTTCAATAAAAACTAGACCAGCAGAGTGCAAGGATCCCTCCCATCCAGAGGAGAATCCACATTTGCTGCAGGAGCTCTCCAAGGTACCACGCAGGGCTGAGGACAGGAGCTGCCTGAGTGTCCCTCATCCTTCTCCGTGCTCCCAGGAAATTACAGCACTGTGCAAACCCAGGGCACTGGGAATATTTCTGTGTCTGCTCTGGGGTGCCCTGACCCCCAGGGCAGCACTGACTTTGTCCCTCATTCATGGAGAAAGTTTCCTGGACTTCAAGATAGACTGGAATCCACAAAAGTGTGAAATAGATTAAAGAGAGTAGTGTAGGTGCATCACTTGGTGAGAAATTGAGGGTTTGGGATTTTTAGTTTGTTGTGGATGGAAGCAAGATGGAGGGCACAGGGTGTGGGCCTGGGTTTCTTCTTCATGCTTCTTCTTCTTTCTTCTCCATGGGTTTGGGTGGCATTTTGTGATTGGGCAAAAAACTCCCTATTGCAGCTCTTTGGGATCAGTTATTGGGTTAAAAGGGAAAATAATCCAGGTGTCAGCTCTTAATTGGATAATTTAGTCTTAAAAGTCCTTGTAGCAAGAGATTGTTGGCCATTTTGTGCCTTCTAATGAAAAGCTGCTGAACTCGTGGTTGTGAGGATGTTTTACTGGTAAGAAATAATAAACACCTGAGTCTGAACATGAATTACTGTCTCAAGGGCCTTCAATCCAGACCCAGAGAAACCAATACGGCACCAACTGGGAAAACACTCCCATAAAATCAGAACAGGGCCCTCTCCCCACCCCAGAGCTCTCTGGTTCCACTCAATAAAGAGAAAAGTGCAGAGCAGATCAGGACAAAGCAGCAGCTGTCAGCTGCTCCCGAGGCACCACCATGACAAAAGTTCCATTCCGTGTTTCACAGGAGGGTTTTCCACGAGAGACGCTTGCTCAGAGCTTTAAAACCTCATCCTGTTACAAGAATTTGTGGTCCTGATGCACTCCAGGAGACAGAGGAATAAATAAAACTCTCCAGAGCTTTTCCATGTTAAATCTCTCTCAGTCCTCTCTTACACAGCAATGGAATGTTAGAAAAGAAACATCCTCACCCACGGAAAAGGACCTGCACAACCCATTCCTGCTCTTCCTCATTTTATTGTGCACCAATATCCTGAGTGGGCAAGGGGGAAACCCTCCCACATGTGGGATATGAACAAACAAACCCTGGTCCAGCCAGAGCCAAAAACATTCCAGGTTCTGGTGCTGGAAAAACAGCCCCAAGGAGGCCGGGTCAGGTTGGGAAGGCAACTGGAGGACTGAGATCACAGCAGTTCCCATGCCAGCCACAGCACCTCCAGCAGCTTCAGCTGGAGCCCAAAGAAGCCACAATTCCCATTAAACCCACCCAAGAGGGAGAAGATCCCAACTTGGAAGCAAGGGAAGACCCCACAAAACAGGCAAGGCCAGAAAGGGACAGCGATGGCAGAAGAAATGGAAATACTTGGACAAGGAAACACCTACAAATCAGAGTCCATGAGCAGGTGGGATCCCAAAAAATCATTCCTGAAGACCAGGCCCAGATAATTCCAAGGGGAACTCACAGGGAGGTTGGCTTGGGGTCAGCACCCCACATCTTACCACAGAATCCTGGAATGGTTTGTGTTGGAAGGGACTTAAAGTTTGTCTTATTCCACTTCCCTGCTGCATTCTGAGATAAGGCACCACTGCAGCTGCTTCCCAGCCCAGGGTCTGCTCTTGCAAAAGCTGATCTTCCACCAGGAGCTCTCCAGAAATCACCTGGAATTTGTCTTCTGTGCTTCCCTAATGATTACACTGCAAATCAAGCAGGGATGAAGGAGATGAAATAGGCCCAAGGAAAAAAACTTTTAAAAACCCCAATTCTAGGCTGAAAATACCTCCAGAGAAAGCATCCCAGTCATCACAATTCCCATTTTACCTGGGTTTGGATGGGATAACCTGACCTGAGGTGACCAAGAGCCCAGGTGAGTCCTTTCTTCGTGGTCCTGAAGGGCAAAGGAGCATCCTGCTGCACCCATGGATGGAGCCCAACTCAGCCTCTTCTCCTCAGCTGCAGCCAGGATTATTTGTGGCAAGAAGCAAAACAGCAAAATAAGGAAAGTGACACAATTAAGGCTAATTAGCTGAGTGGGAAATCCCTTCCCAGCCAATTAGTGCTGAGAGGCAAGGCCTGCACAGTAACGAGGCCGTATTTATCTGTTCTCTCCCACCTCCAGAAATGAGAAGGCAAAGGAAGAGATTTTTTTTTTTTCCATTAAAAATAATTGGATAACAAGGATTGTACCAACCATGGGGAGGTGAGAGGGGAATTGGACTCACATTCCTCTGGACAACCCCAAAAATGCTTTTTCCACAGGACAGGGATGGAATAGGATTTTCACCCTACTGATCTGTCCTGTAAAGCTGGAAAAAGCTGGGCAGCCTGGTGGCAAAACATTCCCATCAATCACATCCCTAAAAAACAGCACAATGGGAAAGATGCCCGAGACACAGCCATTCCTTCAGACCTTCTGATGGGAGTTGACAAGGTAGATGGGAGACTTGCTCATCCGATGATGACTGACAAGATCTCAGATTTATTGATTAACAGAAACACTTTTATAATCACAGTAATAAGGCTCATCCATATTGCAAAACTAAAGCTCACTATTGGTCAGCTATAAAAAGTCCATCTCACCCTTCTCAAGATGTTTGTGGCTTCTTTTTTACTTCTTGTTATCACATAATTTATAAAACAACTTCTTGCTCAAAGAAACCATGGCTTTGAATTAGGCAGCTGTTGCTTTCTCAGATGTACTTTCTCACGTCAGTTTTTTCTCATCGACTATGTCTCAATAAAAAACTGTCCACAGGGAGTTCCATCCAACCTGAGAATTTTTGGGCACCTCATCACCGCCGACAGCTCTGTGGGATCATCACTTACAGCCCAAAGTGCTGGCTCAGAATTGCTTGACATTGGTGCCTTCACCACGTTCCTCATCACGGCAGAACGAGCGAGTGCCGGTGTCAAAATATCCGAGTGTCCCGCGGGATAATTCACTCCCGGGGAGAGGCGCTGAATCCATCACGGAAATTGCCTCCAAAGGACACTTTCCCCTGAGCAGGGGTGGGAAAAGCAGGCTGGAAAGAGGGAACAAAGTGTCAGCATCTCACTTGGAGAGGTGAAAGCGGAGCTGACAGCGCTGTGATTTATGGAGAGCGAGGCCTATTTGGGGAGAGAGCTGGAGCTGTGCCAGCAGGGCTGAAATCCTGGGATTCAGCTCCACTCCTCAGCCAATTGCAATATTTTATAAGTGGAAGAGATAGGCAGTGACCTTCCCCTTCAGAGGCTAAAATTGTTTCTGGGTTGAGGCTTTTAAAAAACAAAAAGGCCGAGGTTTGTCCATTTGTTTGGATATAAAGCACCCAAGATCTTATCTCCAGCCTCATAATTCACTGGGAGGAAACTCGGGTGGGAAGATTGAAGAGCACCGAGCCTGCATTCCCAAATACCCATTTAGGAGCTCAGGGTTCACCTTGACCTGGAATATTCACCCAGGATGACAGGAGATTAAGCACCAGGCTGCTCCAGACGTGCTTCCCCCTTGGATGAGCCTGTTGAATAAAGATAGGTTGAATATTCCCACCTCAATAATGTATTCCTGAAAAAAAAATATTATTATTATTATTATTATTATTATTATTATTATTATTATTATTATTATTATTATTTAGATCCCAAATTCATTGAGATCTCCTCCAAGCTGTGGCTGTGCCATCGACCTGGAGCTGGTGGGAGCCCAAAACAGAAATCAGACTTTTCTGGGGTAATCCTGGGGACAAGACTCCCATGAGGGCATTAAGGTTGTAATTACTTCATGCTTTTGTGCCAACTTACTGTGTTAACCAGATTTTTCCTTTGGTTTATTCCCAGCTGTGGAATAACCTGGAATAAACCTGGATGTGGTTGAGGCAAAGCAAAGCACATCAAGCTAAACTTCAGTCCAGTGGCACCAGGGGAGAACCTCGGGGTGAGGAAGTCACAAATCCCACCCAGGGCATCTTCCATTCCATTCCATCCCATTCCATTCCATTCCATTCCATTCCATTCCATTCCATTCCATTCCATTCCATTCCATTCCATTCCATTCTTCCAGATGGAATTCTACCATAGCTGAGCTGGTTTGGGACACAAGGAACATCTCAATTCCATGGATTTCACTGGAGGAAACACCTGAGCACCCATGTTGGGCTCCATCTGCACTGGACTTTGGAAGCTGGAACAAAAACGTGATCCTGGCTGGCTCAAGGACAATTCCCTGGTAGGAAGAAAGAAAAAGGGTTTTTAAGCAGCCTCCATAGGGGTGAGACTCAAATGTGCCATCACTGGTTCTTTATGTCTGTTGGAGAATTCCCAGAATGGATTTTAAATGGATTTAAAACTGGCTGGGGCAGTGGCAGCTTCAGTCCCAACATCCTCCTGTCCAGGGTGAGATGCCTGTGGAACATCAGGGTGGAGAAGGGGCAGATCTTGCTCGGGCTCTGCACAGGAAATTCCTCATGGATCAGGAGCTCTCAGGGTGGATGGCAGGGTATCAGAGCTGGAGGATTTTTGTGGAAGAGAGAGAGAGGAATTCACACTCCAATCTCAGGTGTAAGGGCAGGGCGGGTCAAAACTGGGTTCTGTGGAACCTAAATATCCACAGAAACCAAGGAATCAGAGAATCATGGAATGTCCTGAGTGGGAAGGGACCCATCAGGACCATCCAGTCCAGCTCCTGACCCAACACTCCTGGAGCTCTGGCAGCCTCAGGGCCCTGCCCATTCCCTGGGAAGTTGTTCCAGTGCTTATTCCACCCTCTGGGGGAAGAACTTTCCCTGAGATCCAACCAAACCCTCCCCTGGCACAGGATATTCCTGACGAGATGGTGAGGATGGGGCTCTTTCCTAAACGTGGGATCAAAAACTTTGGACCATCAGGCAGGATGAGGGAGATTCCCATGGTGGCCTATCCATGGGGAATTCCTGGGATGAGCTCCAACCTGACAGAAAATCACCTTAATCCTCTCCACACCCCACCACTCCCCCTCCAACCCTCACCCTGGAGGAGGAGGGAAGATCTGTCACCTGAATATTTACAAACCAGGTAGGAAAAAGTATCAGGTTCTGGTCCCTTCATCACTTTGGTGGTGACAAGAGTTAATGGTCCCTGAAGCTTTCCCAGCAAATGTTCCTTGTCGGGCCATTTTCTGCACATCTCCGTGATGGATGGGGAGGAGAAGTCACTTTATGACAAGCCTGCTCAATTATTTAATAAGGCAGATTCTAATAACTTCAGGAAGTCCCCCAGAGAAATGGAAGAATAAATACACTTTTCCTTTCACTCTCTCAAGAGCTGGAGAGGAAAAATGGATGGTGGCCTCTTTGTCTGCCTGTCAGCTTTGTTTTGGGGGCTTTGCTGGGGTTTTAACTCCCCATTTCTGGCTTTTGGGACAGAGAGTGAAAACAGTAAATGAAAATTAGGGAATTTATGGTTTATATTAAAATATTCAAGAAAAGTTGCTGTGGTACCCAACAGGAGCAGGCTCAGCAAGTCTGAGGGACTCTTCCTTTCTCTTGGTCTTTCTTTCTTCAAATTATCACTTTTTGGGGGATTATGGTCAGAGCTGAGCATCACAGGACCTGGCAGGGAAAAGCTCCTGTGCTCGTTCCACTACACAGAACTCTAGAATTGGATTAGATCTGGAACATTCCAGAGTCTTTTCCCATGAAACCACCAAATCAAGGGGGACCCACAGGGTTGATTTTGCAGGAGCTGTGCAGCCTTCCACACTGCACCAAAAAATATCCCACTGGACATGGGAGAAAAAAGGCACCTCTGGTCTTTATGCAGCTGCCTAAGAGGAGAGCTGTGCTTTTGGGGTAAAATCCTGGAATGGTTTGGGTTGGAAGGGACTTAAATCTCATCCCATTCCACCCCTGCCATGGGCAGGGACACCTTCCACTGTCCCAGGTGGCCTTGGGCACTTCCAGGGATCCAGGAGCAGCCACAGCTTCTCCAGGAATTCTACTCCAGGGCCTCCCCACCCTCACAGGGAATAATTCCTTCCCCAAATCCCATTTAAACCAACTCTCTGTCCCTTTGAAGCCATTCCCCCTCATCCTGTCACTCCCTGCCCTTGTGAATCCCCCAGGAGTGTGGGTCAGCTTTGTGCCAGGGCAATTACAGCAATCAAAAAATCCCATTTACCTTCCCCTTTTTCCTTCCCTTCCCCATCCCCCTGCCAGCAGCATCCCCCCAGTTCTGCATTGCAAACACACCCCCAGAAAGTGGAGTGGGATTGATGCTGGGCTCAGTCCAGCAGCTCCAGGACATCCCTCTCCATCTCCTGGAAGAAACTTGGCACGCCAGGAGCCGGGACCATAAATCTGAGCAGAGCACAAAGTCACTGCCATTAAGCCAAGGACACCTTCAGCTGCTCCTGCTCCCTGTCCAAGAGCCATTTGCTGCCCAGCCTTCCCCTGCCTGCTCAGAAAGCAGGAGCTGGGAATGCTAAATGGTTAATCCAGACTGTTTGGGGAAGATCTGGCTCCACAAATGTTGCACCATCTGCTGCTCTGGGGAAGCTGGAGGAGTGGGTGCTGTATTTTCATAACAATCCGCCCTTCTCCTCTCATTGATTAATAACACTGGGCTGCTTTGTCTTTGTTCTTTTGGAGGTTTTTTTGGTTTTTTTTTTTTAAATATTTGTATGAAGGCTTTTCAACGTGAAATCCAGTAATTATCTGAAGAGCTGAGTCAATAGGTTTGTTCAGGCAGAGAAATTACCCATTAAACCAAACGGGAAAAAGCCCAGTGAAAAACATCTCTGCACCAGGCCCACGATGACCAAATCCTCTTTTTTTCCCCCTCTCCACTCCAATTTTCCCCAGAAGTGAGAAGATCCCATCACTGAGGAACTGCTGTGGAAAACAGGGTGAACCATCAGCTCATATTCACCCCAAATCATGAAAAATTGAATTTCACCACCCCAAAACCCACAGTGAGCACCAAACCAACAGAAAACACCTTGAGCCTGCTCCAGGAGGGACAGAAGAGGCTCTGCTCCTTCTCATTCCCCTTTTTCCACTCCACAAAATTCCCAGAGCAGCTGGAGGAGCTGCTGCAAAGTTGTGGGGCGTGAAGGGAGCTGGGAACACCAACCCTGGAGCCTTCTGCCTTTCCCTGAAAGGGATCTTTGGGAATGCCAGGCATGGAGAAGCTGCAGAGGGAACAAAGCACACGTCCCAAAGCAGGAGATGGGTTTAAAAATGTGTTTAAAAAAAGACTGGATGTGGCACTTAGTGCCATGATCTAGTTAGGTGTTAGAACATGGGTTGGACTCGATGATCTTAAAGGTCTCTTCCAACCTAGAAATTCTGTGATTCTGTGATTTTGTGATTCTATGTGGGTGCTCCACCTACTTCCAGCAGTGCCCACAAAACAATGGAATGAAAATTCTTGGATTTGCTTAAATACATTAAAAATAGAGAAAAAAAATTATTATTCCTGATATTAACTGAACTGAGAGTGCCTCTAAGTAATGTCAGCTTGTAGATGTCATCACCAGCTCCCCTTTAGCTGGCATGGAATGGTTTGGGTTGGAAAGGAGCTTAAAGTTCATCCCCTTCCAATGTCCCAGGGTGCTCCAATCCCACCCAGCCTGGCCTTGGGCACTGCCAGGGATCCAGGGGCAGCCACAGCTGCTCTGGCAATTCCAGCCCAGCCAGGAATTCCCAATTCCCAATCTTTAATCTAAGCCCACCCTCTGTCAGCCCACAGCCATTCCCTCTTGTGCTGCCAATAAATGACTGTGGGAGGGACAGAGATGGGCAGGGAACCACAGACACACCAGTGGCAAAGGTTAAATCCAGCTTTAATTCCCATCCCAAGACCCAGCTCATCGAGGCCTTTTAGTTCCAGAGCATGAACAGCTCATGAAGAGCAAAAATAGAGCAGCTGGAAGATGATTTAAGCAGTGCAGTTTATAGTGGTTACAATTAATAGGCAATTTCTTATAAAAGTTCTCTGGAAAATTTCTTTTCCTTTTCTTTTTCCCCTTGCAGGCAGCATTATTTCACCAAGTGGTTCCAGCTTCATGCTGGAAAAGCAGCTGGAAACCCTTCCCAACTTTTTCAGTGAATTTCACTGGAAGCAGAGTTTTTTCCATAAGGAACAAGGGACAGGAAAAGAGGGAACGGCCTCAGGCTGTGCCAGGGGAGGCTCAGGTTGGAGTCAGCAGGAATTTCTCCATGGAAAAGGTGCCCAGGCCTTGGAAGGGGCTGCCCAGAGCAGTGTCCCCATCTCTGGAAGTGTCCAATATGACACACAGTGATCTGGGCTGGGGACAAGGTGGGGATCAGGCACAGCTTCATGATCCCAAAGGCCTTTGCCAGTCCTCCAAAACCAACCCCAAATCCTTCAAAACCAAACCCAAATCCCGGCAGTTGGTGCCCAAATCCTTCAAAACAACCCGAAAATCCCAGCAGTGCTGGTGCCCAAATCCTCCAAAACCAATCCCAAATCCTCCAAAACCAACCCCAAATCCTCCAAAACCAACCCCAAATCCCTCAAAACCAACACCAAAATCCTGACAGTGCTGGTGCCCAAATCCCTCAAAACCAACTCCAAAATCCTGGCATTTTGTGCCCAAATCCCTCAAAACCAACCCCAAATCCTTGCAGTTGCTGCCCAAATCCTCCAAAACCAACTTCAAATCCCTCAAAATCAACCCCAAATTCTGGCAGTGCTGGTGCCCAAAACCAACCCCAAATCCCTCACAACCAACCCCCAAATCCTGGCAGTGCTGGTGACCAAATCCTCCAAAACCAACCCCAAATCCCAGCAGTTGGTGCCCAAATTCTCCTAAACCAACTCCAAAATTCTGGCAGCGCTGATGCCCAAATCCTTCAAAATCAACTCCAAAATCCCAGCATCTTGTGCCCAAATGCCTCAAAAACAACCCCAAATCCCTCCAAAACCAACCCAAAATCCCGGAAGTTGGTGCCCAAATCCTCCAAAACCAAATCCTTCAAAACCAACCCCCAAGTCCCAGCAGCTGGTGCCCAAATCCTCCAAAACCAACCCCAAATCCTGTTAGTGCTGGTGCCCAAATGCCTCAAAACCAACCCCAAATCCCGGCATTTTGTGCCCAAATCCCTCACAACCAACCCCAAAATCCTGGCTGTTGGTGCCCAAATCCTCCAAAACCAACCCCAAAATCCTGGCAGCGCTGGTGCCCAAATCCTCCAAAACCAACCCCAAATCCCAGCAGTTGGTGCCCAAATCCCTCAAAACCAACCCCAAATCCCTCAAAACCAACCCCAAATTCTGGTAGTGCTGGTGCCCAAATCCTTCAAAACAACCCGAAAATCCTGGCAGTGCTAGTGCCCAAATCCTCCAAACCCAACCCCAAATCCTCCAAAACCAACCCCAAATCCCAGCAGTTGGTGCCCAAATCCCTCAAAACCAACCCTAAATCCAGCAGCATTGATGCCCAAATCCTTCAGAATGAACCCCAAATCCCTCAAAACCAACTCCAAAATCCTGGCATTTGGTGCCCAATTCCTCCAAACCCAACCCCAAATTCCGGCATTGCTGGTGCCCAAATCCTTCAAAACCAACCCCAAATCCCAGCAATTGGTGCCCAAATCCTTCAAAACCAACCCCAAATCCTCCAAAACCAACCCCAAAATCCTGTTATTTTGTGCCCAAATCCCTCAAAACCAACCCCAAATCCTCCAAAACCAACTCCAAATCCCAGCAGTTTGTGCCCAAATCCTCAAAACCAACCCCAAATTCTGGCAGTGCTGGTGCCCAAATCCTCCAAACCAACCCCAAATCCTCCAAAACCAACCCCAAATCCCAGCAGTTGGTGCCCAAATCCTCCAAAACCAACCCCAAATCCCTCAAAACCAACCCCAAATTCTGGCAGTGCTGATGCCAAATGCCTCAAAACCAACCCCAAAATCCCGGCATTTTGTGCCCAAATCCCTCAAAATCAACCCAAAATCCTTCAAAACCAACCTCAAAATCTTTGCATTTTGTTCCCAAATCCCTCAAAACCAACCCCGAATCCCTGAAAACCAACCCCAAATCCCTCAAAACCAACCCCAAATTCCAGCAGTTGGTGCCCAAATCCTTCAAAACCAAACCCAAATCCTGGCAGTGCTGGTGTCCAAATCCTTCAAAACCAACTCCAAAATTCTGGCAGCGCTGATGCCCAAATCCCTCAAAACCAACCCCAAATTCTGGCAGTTGGTGCCCATATCCTCCAAAACCAACCCCAAATCCCTCAAAACCAACCCCAAATTCTGGCAGTGCTGGTGCCCAAATCCTCCAAAAGCAACCCCAAATCCTCCAAAAGCAACCCCAAATCCTCCAAAACCAACCCCAAAGTCCCGGCATTTTGTGCCCAAATCCCTCAAAACCAACCCCAAAATCTCTCAAAACCAACCCCAAACCCTCCAAAACCAACCCCAAATCCCAGCAGTTGGTGCCCAAATCCTCCAATACCAACCCCAAATCCCTCAAAACCAACCCCAAATTCTTGCAGTGCTGGTGCCAAATGCCTCAAAACCAACCCCAAAATCCCGGCATTTTGTGCCCAAATCCCTCAAAACCAACCCCAAACCCTCCAAACCCAACCCCAAATCCCGGCAGTCGGTGCTCAAACTCTTTGGTGGCTTTGCTGCTCCTCCAGCAGACGTCCCTTGGGTTTAACTTTGCCATCAGGTAATTCAGGCCGGGCTCTGACGGTGGGTTTAACTTTGCCATCAGGTAATTCAGGCCGGGCTATGATGGTGGGTTTAACTTTGCCATCAGGTTTAAGGCCGGGCTCTGACCATGGGTTCAACTTTGCCATCAGGTTTAAGGCCGGGCTCTGACCATGGGTTTAACTTTGCCATCAGGAAATTCAGGCCGGGCTCTCATGATGGGTTTAACTTTGCCATCAGGTTTAAGGCCGGGCTCTGACCATGGGTTTAACTTTGCCATCAGGAAATTCAGGCCGGGCTCTGATGATGGTTTAACTTTGCCATCAGGTAATTAAGGCCGGGCTCTGATGATGGGTTTAACTTTGCCATCAGGTTTAAGGCCGGGCTCTGACGATGGGTTTAACTTTGCCATCAGGTAATTCAGGCTGGGCTCTGATGATGGGTTTAACTTTGCCATCAGGTTTAAGGCCGGGCTCTGATCGTGGGTTTAACTTTGCCATCAGGTAATTAAGGCCGGGCTCTGATGATGGGTTTAACTTTGCCATCAGGTAATTAAGGCCGGGCTCTGATGGTGGGTTTAACTTTGCCATCAGGTAATTTAGGCTGGGCTCTGATGGTGGGTTTAACTTTGCCATCAGGTAATTAAGGCCGGGCTCTGATGATGGGTTTAACTTTGCCATCAGGTAATTAAGGCCAGGCTCTGATGGTGGGTTTAACTTTGCCATCAGGTAATTAAGGCCGGGCTCTGATGGTGGGTTTAACTTTGCCATCAGGTAATTCAGGCCAGGCTCTGACGATGGGTTTAACTTTGCCATCAGGTAATTCAGGCCGGGCTCTGACCATGGGTTCAACTTTGCCATCAGGTTTAAGGCCGGGCTCTAATGATGGGTTTAACTTTGCCATCAGGCAATTCAGGCCGGGCTCTGATGGTGGGTTTAACTTTGCCATCAGGTTTAAGGCCGGGCTCTGATGGTGGGTTTAACTTTGCCATCAGGTTTAAGGCCGGGCTCTGACGATGGGTTTATCTTTGCCATCAGGTAATTCAGGCCGGGCTCTGACCATGGGTTTAACTTTGCCATCAGGTAATTCAGGCCGGGCTCTGACCATGGGTTTAACTTTGCCATCAGGTAATTAAGGCCGGGCTCTACGATGGGTTTAACTTTGCCATCAGGTTTAAGGCCGGGCTCTGATGATGGGTTTAACTTTGCCATCAGGTAATTAAGGCCGGGCTCTGATGGTGGGTTTAACTTTGCCATCAGGTAATTCAGGCCGGGCTCTGACGATGGGTTTAACTTTGCCATCAGGTAATTCAGGCCGGGCTCTACGATGGGTTTAACTTTGCCATCAGGTAATTAAGGCCGGGCTCTGACGGTGGGTTTAACTTTGCCATCAGGTAATTTAGGCCTTGCCATCAGGTAATTCAGGCCGGGCTCTGAGGATGGGTTTAACTTTGCCATCAGGTAATTCAGGCCGGGCTCTGATGGTGGGTTTAACTTTGCCATCAGGTAATTAAGGCCGGGCTCTGATGGTGGGTTTAACTTTGCCATCAGGTGATTAAGGCCGATGGGTTTAACTTTGCCATCAGGTAATTAAGGCTGGGCTCTGACGGTGGGTTTAACTTTGCCATCAGGTAATTAAGGCCGGGCTCTGACGAGCGCCCAGCTCCGCCCGCGCCGACGGAGACGGATGTTGGGTGCAGCTGGAGTTTGACAGCAGAGTGGGATGAGCAAGTGCATCAGGGTGCTAACGATGTTACATTGCAAATGCTGTTTATTTCCTGTCAGCTCCAAAGCAGGCAGTAAATAACACATTAGAGAATTAAAAAAAAAAAGGAAAAAAAAAGAATAAAAAATCCAGAAATAACATTATGTTAAAATGGAACCATCAATTATCCCCCCCACTTCCTTCATCTTTTTCTTTTTTTTTTTTTTCCATTTTTATTTTATCTTGAAGCCTTCACGTAGGGGGGTTTTTTCTTGATTCATTAATTGCCTTTTTTCTGACTCCTCTGTTCTGCCTCAGTGCCCATAAATCAATGTAAAAAAGATAAAATGCTGCTATTATGAAATGAGTGTAAAAAGGTATTGAAATAAATCTCCTTTTGGACACGTTTTCTCCCATCTCAGCTGCAAAAACATCTGCTCAAGATGAGATTCAGACCAATTTTTCTATCCCAAAGTGGCCCTGGCCTGTCCCTTGTTCCAAAACCCCCAGAGAGCAGCATCCCATAAATAATTGTCCCATAAATAATTTTCTCCTGGCAGTTTTCAAGGAGCTTCCACCAGCCATTTTCTCCAAAATCCAATATCTGATGGATGGTGATGGCCACAGCTCGTGCAGCTGAGCCACCCTAAATATTCCCACCAAAAACTTCCTTATTTCCAAGCATTTTCTGAGAAAAACATTTGCTGTTGGAAAGTTTAGTGGGATTTTGGGAGTTTCCACTCAAATTTTCTCTGCCTGGAAAATTTCCAGGGCTGGTGTTGGACAATGAGCATTTCCACCCAAGTCTGAACGTTTTCCAAACCCCATTTAATATCAGGAATATTTTATTTAGACAAAAGCTCTTCAATAACCTCGATGTGCCCCGTTCCATTTCTGAAATTATTTGGTTTGTCCTTCAATTATTTAAGAATTAAATACATTTTCTAAGGGGAAAAAATCTGAATTTTACATGAAGTTGTCGGATCCTCCTAAAGCAAAGAGGTTTTCTGGGATTTAGAATTATTAGGAAATGAAGCTTTAATTGCTTTTTTTTTGTTGTTTCAGAAAGGAAATGTTTGGAGCAAAACTTCTTGGAATTGAGTTCTCTGCTCGTCATCCAAGTGTGAATTAAATTCCAGCTGATCCCATCCCATCAACACACCTGAGCTCTGTCCCGTGAGGAATTCTCAGGATTCCTTTCCTGGCTGCAGGAGAGGGCAGAGAGGGACAAGTTCCTCATTTCAGGGCAGAAAAAAATCAAAACTTGATAAAAATATTAAAATATCGTTTTCCCTTGTTAAGACCTCTCAGAATTTTCCCTTTTTTTAACCCTCTGAATGCTGCTGGGGTTTTGGAGGATTTTCCCAAATGGAACTTTTCCATCCTGGTGTTCCCATCCTGAAGGCAGAAAAAATTGTTTTTAAAAATATTCCTCATGCAAAGTGCCAGGAGGCAGCACCATGGTGGGAAAATTCCAATCCCAAGGATTTTCCCTGGAAAATTCCAATCCCATTGGGATTTCCCCTGGAAAATTCCAATCCCAATGGGATTTCCCCTGGAAAATGCCAATCCCAATGGGATTTTCCCTGGAATTGCAGGGCACAGCTCCCCTGTCCTCTGATTGTCGAGGAAAAAAGGTGGAATATTCATCCCAAACCGAATTTGTTTGCAGAGAAAACACATCCCAAGGTGTTTCCAACATCATCTGGCAGCTTCTCCAGGATAAAATGATCCCAGGGGAATTTCCTTGCTGTTAAAAATGAGAGGAAAAGAGGTCAAAAGGGAAAGCTGCAAATTACCCAGGAGACCAAAAAATAAAACATTCCTGGAGTCCCTGTTCCTACAAAAAGCTCATTCCTGGTGATTTTGGGGGAATTCTGGTGGAGTTAAAGTCAAAATCTTTAATTTTGTGAGGTAGGAGATGGGAATAGTTTGGCTGCATCAGAATAAATTCTTCCCTCTCATCTCAAGGGATTTTTTTTCTGCTTTGCTAAGGGTCAGTTCCTATTTTAACTTGGATTTTAATTCCAGAAACAGAATTGAGGGGAGATACGAGCCAGCTCCCATCCCAAAACTCAGAGGTTCCATGCAACAGGCACAAGGCTCAATCCCAAGAAGTCCAAAATCATTTTCTTGAACCTCTTTTTATAGGAAAAAAAAGCTGTTTCTTGTGAAATTGTCAACATTCAGGAACAGTCCTTACAACAGCCTTTGGAAACCTCATTTTCCTTCATTTTAGAAGCATTTCCAAGTGGGAACTGATGGAGGAATTTATTTTGAAATTAATTTTTGATCCATAAATGTATCTCAAATTAAGACTCTGCAGTCAAACACAGCTGCTCCTAAAATGTCCCTGTATGGATTTATAGGATCAGGGAATTTCCTGAGCTGGAAGGGACCCACAGGGACCATCAAATCCAATTCCTGGCCCTACACAGGACATCCCAACCATCCCTCCCTGTGCCATTCCCAACAGGAAATATTTCCATACAAAATAAGGAAGATTTTCCAGAAGAGAAGTGACTGATGGGAATTCATCACCTCATTTTGCTTTCATTTTTCCTTTTTTTCTTCATTTTTTGGGTGTTTGGTTTGGATTTTTTTTGGAAGGGTTGGGTTTTTGGTTTAGGTTTTTGTGTGGGAGTTTTTTTGTTTTGTTTTTTGGTAGGTTTTTTGTTTGGTTGGGTTTTTTTTAATCTCTGAAAGCCAAATTTTAGGGAAATCTGGAAATCCCCAGCCTGACCCCCAGGGATGGAATCCACCCCATCCCTCTCCATCTTCTTTCTGCCAAGCTGCTTTGACATTCTGCTCATCTTTTTGATGAAATGATGAAAACAGCAATAAAAGCATTGGGGGAATCTATTTTTTTGCCTTCAGAGCCATTTCACCTCCCTGAATCCTTAACCAAGAGCAAATCTTCATTCATCAAATTCAGCAGGTGATGCAAAATCTCTGACACAGGTATAATTCCTTATTTTCTGTTGTTAAATTATTTTTAAAAAAATCTTTGAAGTGTTTGCTGATGCTTTTCTTTTAAATAAGAAAATCCCAACATTCCTAAGGAAAAATCTCTTTCATGAACTGCAGATTGTTGTGGGCTTTTTATGGATTTGTGCTGATAAAGGGGAGATTCACCCATGATAACAGTCACATCCTTGTGAGGGATGTGAAAACAAAAATCTGTTTGGATTTCACCTCCAAAGAGCCCCAACCACCTGGGACAGCTCCTTCCCACAATCCTTCAAAAATCCTGGTGATGATTCCCCATCCTGGGACAAAAACCTGTGCGAGTTCTGCAAATCCTTTGTGTCCCCTGTGGACCATTAATTTCTGTATTTTTAATTTGAAAAGCATCCCCATCATTTGGATCTCCTCCAGTTCATTAAAATCTCATTTTTTTCCTTCTAAAACTGCCCAAACTTCTCGCAGAGGAGATCTGGATCCTCCTGCCACCTTCCCATCCGTGAACACAACTGCAGCAAGGCTGCAAAACCTAATCCTATTCAAGTTGTAAAGCAGTAATTCAGCAATTTTTTAAATTTTTTTTGCCTGAGTTGCAGCTAAAAATATGGAGGCAATTGAGAATATTTTCAAATACTCAGAGCAGGGGTTTGAAAACAATATTCATAGATCATCTCTGTGTTCTGCCATGCAGCTCCGTGAGCACTGCCTGGGGAATAGTCCTGATCTATCGGATTTTTGATCAGGAGCTTTTCTGTGTAACAACAGCTGCTTGCATTTATTCATCAAAAGAATCAGAAAAGAGCTCAGGAAAAGTTGATATTTTCTCCCTGGTGACTCTGGACTCCAAGAACTCCATTGAAATTTCTTTATCTGTGGGCAATAACACCACACATCTTCCACTGCCCCTCTCACCTGCCTGCTCCGGGAGGTGATTAACTCTATGATCACTATAAAAATGTTTTATTTAAGGGATAATTGTAAGCATTGGTATCTCCCATTTCCAAATCTCTTGCTTTATTATCCTTGCTCAAGAAGGTCTTAATATTTAAGTGATTTACTGCTCACTTTGAATGCCAGCCTGGCCATTAGGAGGCACATTTCACCAGGCAGTGCCTAATTTTATAGGACATTATTTCTTTATAAACAGAGCCATTACTCTGCAGCATTAATTAAATCTCTTTGCCCATTATGAACTCCATTTGGAAGACAACAACATCACCAACTGCCTGCCCTGATGGATGAGTCTGCAATCCCACTTTTGGCTCCTGCCAAAGCACTTCCCAAGGAGTGGAGCCACCGGGAATGGGGAACATTTGTGCCATGGAGAGCAGAGCGGTGATTTGTGGGGAGAAAGGAGCTCATGAATAAAACATTGGCACTTCAGCGACCCAGTTTAGCTAAACTGTTTTGCATCAATAACCCGGTCCTAAAAGGCTCTGTTTATTATTGCCAGCCTCCGAGGCTTTGGGAAATGGAATTACATCAGCCCCATTTATAACATTTAATGCTGGGAGCAGACTGCAGCTGTTACATCACTGGAGAGGGGCCTCGCCCACAAAGTTCTCCTGGACAGCTGAGATTTGGGGGGGTTTCATATTTTCCACCATGAAGGACACTCAGAAAAAACAGAATATTCCAAACACCACCCCTGAAATGCTTCCAGAAGCCCTCAGGGCCCAGCACTCAAAATTCAGCCCAAAATGGCCTCAGGAAGCAGAGTTTGTGCTCTCCTCAAGGTTTCTACACAAGAGACAGAGGGGCCTTGGCTACAAACTTCATCTGGACGTGTGGATGCAGAGATTTGGGGGATTTTCACCTTTCCACCATAAAGGACACTCAGAAAAAACAGAATATTCCAGACACCATCCCTGAATTCCTTCCAGAAGTCCTCAGGGCCCAGCACTCAAAATTCAGCCCAAAATGCCCTCAGGAAGCAGAGTTTGTGCTCTCCTCAAGATTTCTACACAAGAGACAGAGGGGCCTTGGCCACAAACTTCTCCTGGACATGTGAATGCAGAGATTTGGAGGATTTTCACCTTTCCAGTACAAAAAGACATCCAGAAAAAAAATAATATTCGAGTCGCCATGTCTGAATTCTTTCCAGAAGCCCTCAGGGCCCAGCACTCACAATTCAGCCAAATGAGCCCAAAATGGCCTCGGGAAGCAGATTTCTGTACAAGACAGAGAGGTCTTGACCACAAACTTCTCCTGGACATGTGGATGCAGAGATATGGGGGGATTTTCACCTTTCCACCACAAAGAGACATTCAGAAAAAACAGCCACAATCCCTGAATTCCTTCCAGAAGTCCTCAGGGCCCAGCACTCAAAATTCAGCCCAAAATGCCCTCAGGAAGCAGAGTTTGTGCTCTCCTCAAGGTTTCTACACAAGAGACAATTTGTTTGGCCACAAACTTCTCCTGGACATGTGGATGCAGAGATTTGGGAGATTTTCACCTTTCCAGTACAAAGAGACATCCAGGGGAAAAAAGAATATTCCAGCCACCATTTCTGAATTCCTTCCAGAAGCCCTCAGGGCCCAGCACTCACAATTCAGCCAAATGAGCCCAAAATGCCCTCAGGAAGCAGAGTTTGTGCTCTCCTCAAGATTTCTACACAAGAGACAGAGGGGCCTTGGCCACAAACTTCTCCTGGACGTGTGGATGCAGAGATTTGGGAGATTTTCACCTTTCCAGTACAAAGAGACATCCAGGGGAAAAAAGAATATTCCAGCCACCATTTCTGAATTCCTTCCAGAAGCCCTCAGGGCACAGCAATCACAATTCAGCCAAATGAGCCCAAAAGGCCCTCAGGAAGCAGATTTCTACAAAAGACAGAGAGGCCTTGCCCACAAACTTCTCCTGGACATGTGGATGCAGAGATATGGGGGGATTTTCACCTTTCCACCACAAAGAGACATTCAGAAAAAACAGAACAGTCCAGCCACAATCCCTGAATTCCTTCCGGAAGTCCTCAGGGCCCAGCACTCAAAATTCAGCCCAAAATGGCCTCAGGAAGCAGAGTTTGTGCTCTCCTCAAGGTTTCTACACAAGAGACAGAGGGGCCTTGGCCACAAACTTCATCTGGACGTGTGGATGCAGAGATTTGGGGATTTTCACCTTTCCACCATAAAGGACACTCAGAAAAAACAGAATATTCCAGACACCATCCCTGAATTCCTTCCAGAAGTCCTCAGGGCCCAGCACTCAAAATTCAGCCCAAAATGGCCTCAGGAAGCAGAGTTTGTGCTCTCCTCAAGGTTTCTACACAAGAGACAATTTGTTTGGCCACAAACTTCTCCTGGACGTGGGGATGCAGAGATTTGGGAGATTTTCACCTTTCCAGTACAAAGAGACATCCAGGGGAAAAAAGAATATTCCAGCCACTATTTCTGAATTCCTTCCAGAAGCCCTCAGGGCCCAGCACTCAAAATTCAGCCAAATGAGCCAAAAATGCCCTCAGGAAGCAGATTTCTACAAAAGATAGAGAGGCCTTGCCCACAAACTTCTCCTGGATGTGTGGATGCAGAGATATGGGGTATTTTCATGTTTTCACCATAAAGAACATTCAGAAAAAAACAGAATATTCCAAACACCGCCCCTGAAATGCTTCCAGAAGCCCTCAGGGCCCAGCACTCACAATTCAGCCAAATGAGCCCAAAATGCCCTCAGGAAGCAGAGTTTGTGCTCTCCTCAAGATTTCTACACAAGAGACAGAGGGGCCTTGGCCACAGACTTCTCCTGGACGTGTGGATGCAGAGATTTGGGAGATTTTCACCTTTCTTCTACAAAGAGACATCCAGAAAAAAAAAAATAATATTCCAGCCGCCATGTCTGAATTCCTTAAAGAAGCCCTCAGGGCCCAGCACTCAAAATTCAGCCAAATGAGCCCAAAATGCCCTCAGGAAGCAGGTTTCTACACAAGACACAGAGGCCTTGCCCACAAACTTCTTCTGGATGTGTGGCTGCAGAGATTTGGGGTATTTTCATGTTTCTGCCATAAATGACATTCAGAAAAAAAAACCAGAATATTCCAGACACCACCTCCGAAATGCTTCCAGAAGCCCTCAGTGCCCAGCACTCAAAATTCAGGAAAATTAACCCAAAATACCCTCAGGAAGCAGAGTTTGTGCTCTGCTCAGGAATTCTGCTCAAGGAAGATTCACTCAGCCTTCCCAGCTCCGCCATCACAGAATCCCACAATGGTTTGGGGTGGGAAACACCTTCAAGCCAATCCCATTCCACCCCTGCCATGACCAGGGATAATTTTTAATTTTTCTCTACCCCAGGTTGCTCTAAGCCCTGTCCAGCCTGACCTTGGACAATTCCAGGGATCCAGGAGCAGCCACCCTGTGCCATGGGCACTACCAGCCTGTCAAAAGCTGCTTCTTTCTTGCAGTGTGGGAACCCATCCCACAGTTTCCACCAGGATCCACCAGTTTCACCCCCAGAATCCAACATTTACAGACTCCCAAGGCTGGAGGAGATCACAATGCCAATCCCAGTCCCAAGCAGTGGAGCCCTGGAGCATCACCCCCTTGTCTGATTTTCACCCAACAGTCAGGCTTACACACCCACCTGCAAAGGGATAAAACCCTCAGTTCCCATTACTGATTTTTCTGATTATTTGAGTATTTACATATATTGTCCTCAGGTGTGCACAGCCTGAGCTGTTGTCCCAGCCAGCTCTTCCCTGCATCACTCCAGAGGCCCCAACAGCATTTCCACAATTTGAGCATTCAAGACATCCTGATCTGACGTGTCTTAATCTCCCCATTAAAATGTTTATGAGGTAAATATTGGTAAATATTTAGCAACAGAACCCAGCAGACGCACCCAGAGATATTCCCTGTATTTAGGGTAGGAAATAACCCTGTTTCTCAGGTACCAGTGTCTGGATCTGACTGGAAAATGTTTTAATGGTGCCCATTCCAAATGGAAAAGCCAAAAAGCTGCAGAAGGAGAAAAGGCTGTTCCAGGCTGAGGGACAGCTTAGGTTGGAAACGGGGGTGTGCTCCATCAGCATCTGTCAGCTGGGGCAGTTCTCTGCTGTTCCTGGGGCAGTTTTTTCTTTCTCTCTGCCACAGCCAACCCTCCCTGCAGGAGATCTCTGCTGTCCATGGGCACTGAGTGTCCCTGCAGGGCTGATCCCATTCCCCCATCCCATGGGGAGATGCTGTGCCCAGGGCAGGAGCCAAGCATTCCTACCTGGATCCAAGCTGAGCCTGGCCCAGCACAGCAGCCTTTGCCCCCTGCACTGCCAGAGGAGCAGCTTTCTGCTGCCCTGCATGGCCAGAGGGAGCCCAGGCCCATCTGCAGCAGCCCTGGAGCTGCAGAGGAAAACTCCCCCCTTGTGCAGGATCCCTGCTGCAGCAGAACCACAGCTGGCACTGCAGGAGGGCTGAGCCCCCATGGGATGGGGCTGGGACACCACCCTGGCACACTGGGGGACCAGGGCATGGTGTGATTCTGTCATTGCTGTTTTGTATTATTGCTTTTTTAATTGTATTTTTATTTTCTTCCCTAGTAAAGAACTGTTATTCCTACTCCCATATCTTTACCTGAGAGCCCCTTAATTTCAAAATTACAACAATTGAGAGGGAGAGGGTTTACATTTTCCATTTCAGGGGAGGCTCCTGCCCTCCTTAGCAGACACCTGGCTTTTCAAACCCAGACAAGGACTCTTGGCTGAGCTGCACCAGGGGACACATCATGGGGGTTGGATTTATGGAGCACAAACCACGCCAGGAACAGCAGCACGTGTGCCAGACTGGATTTCCATTCATTGGGAATTCCACAGGCACACAGGGCACCTTTATCCCGTGTTCCCAGTTATCCAAGCTGTGTCACATCTCAGTGGCACCCTGGGCTCCACAGAGCCCTGGAATAAACACAAAATGGATAAAAACACAAAGGCAGGAGGGCTGGGAGCTGATGTGGCTTCTCATCACCCTGCAGGCACCAGGAGAAAGGAGCTGCTGGAGGAAGATGTGCTGGATGCAGAATTTAAAGGAGGAAGCTGAACTTCTCACTCAGACACAGAAAAGCCATCCCAGCACCCTCCTCTCCACCCTGATCCCCTCAGCTCCAGGGGCAGGATCCTGGCTGGAGGGTGTCTCTGGGCACAGCCCTGTCCCCAGACCCAGTGGAGCTCATTTGGATTCAGCAGCAGAACTCCTACAGCACTGCAGGAAGGGAGAGCTCAGGAGGGAGCTGGAAGCTGGGAACAGAGATAATTCCATGGGGACATCCATCTTCTGGAGAAGGGAGCAGAGCCAGGCTGCTGCAGAGGCAGGTGGAGCTGCCCCACTGCTCCCAGTGCCTCCCACTCTCCCCACAACTGTTCAGACCCAAGGCAACCTCTCCTGATCCCACCAGCATCCCAAATCCCCCTGCAACCCCCTTAGACATAAAAAATACCCCAGATATAAAAAATACCCCATCAAAACAACCAGGGCCAGCTTGGACAGGGCTTGGAGCACCTTGGGATGATGGGAGATGTCCCTGCCCATGGCAGGGGTGGGATGGGATGGGCTTTAAGGTCCCTTCCAGCCCAAACCTGTCTGAGATTCTGGGATTTCATGAACTTAAGTGGAATTAAACAACACACCCCATTGGGTTTGGTTGTTTGGTTTGGTTTTTTCGAGCTCCCTGCTTACGATGCAAAAAGCCTTCAAACCTAAAATTGCAGTCCTGTTTCATCAGTTACATAATTACTCTGCTAGCACTAATTAGCAGCTGACTGTAAACATAACTTTTATCCCAGAAGACATTCCCTGTTCGGAGCGAGGCTGAAAATGCAAGTCAGGCCCCGCTCTGGTGCTCCTTCCAATGTGCTTAATAATCCTCAGCACTCGTCTGCCCGTGCTCAGGAGGATTTATGGTGGCAAGGCAAGAGAAAAGCCGAGCAATGTTCCATTGGAAATTAGGAGGAAAAGCAAATGCTGAAGGAAAATATGCTCGGATGGGCAAAAAAAAGTGTACCTGGGCCAAAGAGTGACAAATTGCTCCTTTTTAGGAGACCTTTTTAGCAGAGGGAAGCACTGAAGAAATGCCATGTTCTACTCAGCAGAAAAATCAGAGATGGATGCAATTAAATCCCTGAAGGTCTGAGGGAAATGCAGCTGCAGGAATGGGAGCAAAGGGAGGGATCTGCCTGCAGATAATTAAATGTTCATTTTGGTGCCAGCGGGATCGGAGGCCCAGACCTTGAAAAGTGGAAACTGGTGGGAATGCAGTGAGTTGGGGATGGAGACAACCTTCCCTAAAAAAACAACTCACTCCCAAAAGTTCCTTTCCCTCATTTTCCATGAGGGATGGGGACAGCCTTCCATAAAAAAAACAACTCACTCCCAAAAGTTCCTTTCTCTCATTTTCCATGAGGGATGGGGACAGCCTTCCATAAAAAATTAACTCACTCCCAAAAGTCCCTTTCCCTCATTTTCCACGAGGTCCCACATGGAACACAGGATGGAACCTGCAGGAATCTCCCACCATGGAGAAGTGAGGTGGGAATGGCACTGCCAGGGATCCCACAAAAACCCTGGGGCTTCACACCTCCATCAACACCCCAAGAAGGGCTGAATTCCCAGGAATCACTGTGGATCCAAGGGATAACGTGGAGGAGACATTTCATCCTGGGAAAAATGTTCCAGGGACCTCATGAAGCCTTGGCAGTGATGGGCTTGGGGTAATTCCTGGAATCTTTAAAAAAAAATCATTGAGCAGAGGTGAGGGACAGGAGAATCCTTCTAATTAACCATTTCAATCCCAAGTGCACGACCCCAAAATTCCCTGCTGGAATATTCCCTGCCAAGCTCAACATCATTGCAAAGGGTTGATATGGTTTTTACACCAAAAAAGGGAATTATCCCTTAGCTTAGCATCACCCTCCAGGGAAAAAACACCCAGAGTCCTGGGAGCTGGGTGATGGAATTGCCTGAAGATCCTGAATTTCCCATTTCCTGAGGCCAACTTGAGCAAATTACTTCAGAATCCTTAAAAAAATACAAAGTTAAACCAGCCCAGAAACTTTCTGACTCAAAAGCACAGAAAATAATGTTCAACTTCACCCAAAACTGGGAGGTTTCATCCTCGTGCAAAATAAAAGGTTTAGGAATAGATCAAATAGAATTGATTTAAGGGAAGAACAAGTTAATCAAATTGCTGGATTCAGCACAAATTTCCAGGAGAGGCTCCCCAGCCCTTCCCAAGGCACATCTCAGTTCCCTGGCCAACATCTCCAGAAGCCAAACAGATTTTAGGAACTGCAGTAACTTCCCAGCTCCTCCCAGAGAATCCTTGTCCTGGATTTCACCTCCAAAGTTCATTTCTAGACTGAATTTCAAGGAGGTTTCAACTAATGCCAGTAGAAATTAAGATATTAATGAGAGAGGATTGCCACTGCCAAAGGGGCATTTTCGCTGGACTCGAGAAAGCCAGAGGGAAATTCCTTCCTCTACCTGAGTCCAACTTTTGAGCCAAAGTGGACTGGAAGGAAATTCCCCGAGGATCAGTCATTAAAAACCACTTTTCTCCCAAAAATGGAGTCCTGGGCACATGGGATCTCCACCCTGTCCTGCTGGAAAGATGAGGTCAAGGAGCTGAACGTGCCGGGACTTCGGATGGGGAGTTCTGAAAGCCCAGAAATTCCCAGAGATCCTCACCAGGCTGCTCTGCGGGGAGCTGCGGACCTGGATTTGCAATTTATGCCAGAAATTCCAGCTGGGCACGGGGAGCAGATCCTGCAGCGGGATTTTCCCCGTTCCCCGAGCTCCAAGGACGGCGGGAGATGCTTTGAATATCAAAGGCCGGGATGCTCCAGCCCGAGCACGGAGCTTTTCTCACCCAGTGATGCTGCCGGTGATTAATGAACCCACTCAGCCTCCTCTCCGCAGGTACGTGACCACAAGGCAGAGGTCACAAACCAACCACCCTGAAATCCCAGGAAAAAGCGGATTTCTTTCCCCCTCAATGATCCAAGATGAGAAATTCCGCTCGGCAAAGACTCGCTCGGAGCCAGGTTCTGCTTGGACTAATTATTTGCATCTTCCCCGCTTTGCAAGCCTACAGAGGGAAGCCAGCTCACCGTTCCTCCATCCCAGGGTTTATTTTATTAATGAAAGCACCCGCAGAAGAATGACAAGTTGATTTTAATGATCCCGGCCCCTTAATTTCTGCGGTGCACCGCGGATCTGCGGAGCAGCAAACGAACCTTGTGCGTGTGTGCAGCTTGTAGGCAGGGGCAGGAGCACTAACGAGCTTGATTTGCTGATCAGCAGATTTGGGAGTTATTTAAATTACCCCACGGCTTGAATTTGTTTCGAGAAAAAATAAAAATTAAGGATTTTCCCATCAGCGTTTTTAGCCGAGCCCTCACTCCCCTGCAGAAGCAACAGGAGAGGGAATTCAGGAGCAGAAAGCGCTGCCAGCAGGGAGCTCTGGGATGAAGATTTCAAATTTCAGGGAAGAATTAATCCCTGGAGCACCTGCACCCAGGCAGAAGCTGGAAAACACAGACCCAGCTGAGCTCCACCATCTGCCGAGGAGAATCAGCTCCTCCTTCCAAAGATGCCTCTCCCAGCTCATCCACAGCTTCATATTCCCAATTCCTCGCTCAAACCTCTTCCCAAGCTTGCTCTCCTCCATCAGATCTCTAAATTTGGATATTTGGAATATCCAAATACTCAACTTCAGGTGGAAATCTCAAAGTTTTCCCCTCATGTATTTATCATTTCCATTGTGTGAGGGATGTGGGGGGACCCAGAGCCCTGACAGAATCACAGGAAAAGGAAAATAAGATAAAAAGGATAAAAAGCTCCACAAGGGAAAGCTCCAACTTCCCAAACAGGCAGATTCAGTGAGGAAGAAAGTGGTGCCACTTGCAGCAGCTGTCAGGAAAACAAAAAAAGAAAACAGAAAAAAAATATTAAAATACTGACACTGAAGAGAATGCTAACAAATGGGAAGACGTTTTCTTTAAACTGTGGGTTGGTTTTTTTTTTTCTGCTGTGATTTCTGTCACTCCTTCCTCCAGATTTATTCTCTCCCTCCCAAAAAAAGGCCAGAAGTTTTTATCAAGCAGAAGATGTTTCTCACATCCAAAGCTCTCCTTGGAAAACTTTGCTTTTCAGCCAATGTGAACTAAAAATAACCAGAGGAGCTCATTTCCCTTCATGTGCTCAGCATGAAGGTCCCAGAGCTCCTCTGTCAGGGTTCTTCTTGGTAAATTCAGTGATTCAGGTAAAACAGAGGCTGCTCCACCCATCCCAGAGCAGTGATCCCACCAGGAGCTCTGCAGGCCACGGAGATCCCACAGGATCCAGCAGGATATGCCACAGGATCCAGCAGGAGATGCCACAGGATCCAGCTGGAGATCCCACAGGATCCAGCAGGAGATGCCACAGGATCCAGCAGGACATCCCACAGGATCCAGCAGGAGATGCCACAGGATCCAGCAGGAGATCCCACAGGATCCAGCATCTTCCACCTTCTCCACCTCCATCCCAACACTTCTCCCTCCATCTGAACCCCCCAATTTCCCCCTCATCCTCCTCCTCCTGCTGGGTGATCTCCCCAGGGAAGGACAAATCCCAGCCTCAGTCCAGGCAGGAATTGCAGTGCCTGGTCTGCATCCCCAGGGCTCCAGCTGTCACCTCCAAACCATCACTCACAGCCAGCTCCCGCCTGGGGACCCCTGTCCCTTCTCCCTCAGCCTCCTCCTGCCTTACCCTTGCTCTGAATTCCAGGATCTGTTTCTTTTTCCCAAACATTCCTGCTGGTTTTTTTCCATAATCACTCCAGAAGAAGCTGCAGAGCCAAGGTTACAATCACACACCAAGAGAAAGTTGCATTTTGAGCATTCCCAGCAATACCAACCCTGATCCGTGGTCACCAGGGAGGGAAGCAGGGCAGGGATGATCCTGTCCAGCACTGAGATTTTGGGAAGTGCCTCATGGAAGATGTTGCAGGGCCAAGGTTTGATTCCCAATTCCTCCACTTGGCTGAAATCCAGATAAACCAGAGGGATAAATCCCAGTAAAATGCACTTGAACTGGTCCTGGTCCCAGGGGCTACACCCAAAAATGGACCATGGGTTTTTACACTTT
The DNA here is from genome assembly GCA_024362935.1 of Setophaga petechia. Lineage (NCBI taxonomy): Eukaryota > Metazoa > Chordata > Aves > Passeriformes > Parulidae > Setophaga > Setophaga petechia. The sequence continues at coordinate 2,139,427 of JANCRA010000091.1, read as the reverse complement.
TATAAATTTGGTCCATTTGCATATCAGGGCTTAATCTTCCAATTACATCTTCAGGTAGTGAAGTCATTTACCCCAAGTTTGCTGCCCTAAACTCATTTTTGTTTAAATCTCTTGGGGCCTGAGGTGTCCTTGATTGCCAGGCCTGGAGAGGAATTGTTGAGTGTGCCCAAAATGGGGAAGAAGCAGCTCACACTGTGTGTGGAGTTTAAGAGTTATGCACTAAAGAATTGCAGGATTACAAATGTATGAAAAACATAAAAGCCAAAATCATAAGGCATGACAGTGTGAAAAATGCCAATCACTTGGGTTTTAAAATTTTAAAAGTTTAACAGTAATAAAATGGTTGTAAAAACAGTAATGTAATTACAGTAATAATAATCTGGACAATTTGGATTAGGGCAATATGAGACAATAGAAACAAAGAGTTACAGACAGTCCAGGTACCTTTTCTGGGCAAAGTAAACCTGAAAAAGGACCCACGTTAACAGAGGATTAACCCTTAAAAACAATAACCTGTTGCATATTCATGCATCTCATCCATGATGCATAAATTCCATTCAAACACAAGATTCTGTCTGGGCAGTGTCAGCTTCTTCCCCTGAATCCTGCCTGAGCAAGGCAGGAAGAAGTTCATTTCTCCTGATAATGGAGCAATAAATTCTCTTTCTCTGAAAGATTCAGGTGTCCAGTGGCTGCTATCTCACTGCAAGTCCTTTCTTTAAAAAAAGTATCCTACATAGCACAGTTTCTATTTTAACATTTTGTTATAACCTAAAATTGTATTTAACACACTACTTAAGAGAATTAATACAGCATAACTTTATAACACAACACATCTAATATTCATTTGAATATTCACAAAAAGCCAATCATAAAATACACATTTTTCACAACAGGGAATGGGTGGAGCTGTGCCATGGAGGGTTATCCTGGATTTTAGGAACAGTTTCCCCTGGGAAAAGGATCACCACATGCAGAGCCCCCACAGCCTTTAGGCCTGGCCCAAACCACAGCACATCCTTTGCTCCCGATTTAAGCCGAGCTCAGCGCTGTCACCGCTGGGGCAAAGTGGGAAAGCATTTGATTAAATAAACGATGCAATCCCAATTATCCACATTAAACATGACTGCCCTGTGCAGGGAGCAGCAGTGTGCCCAGGGAGGCTGCTCTGTCAGGCTGGCTGAGGCAGCCAGGCACTGCCAGCATTCCCACGGGGAATGGCAGATGGAGAGAGCCCGCAGTGTCCATCCCCATTAATCCAGCCTGGGCTCTGATCCCCACCCTCCTGCCAGCAACGGGGAGCCCTGGGAGAGGAGGCACGGAGCAGACTGTGTGAGCCTCACACCAGGAATGGAACACGGATGGTTGTCACAGACATCCTTTGTGAAAAATCTTTTCTGTAGGATTTTTCCTGCCAGAGCTGAGAAGCTCAGTAACAAATGTAAACAATTATTATCTGCTGCTGTGGAATGCAACAGGTCCACCTGGGATTGGTCCCTGTAGATGTTTGGATCTACTGACCACTCACGGTGGAGCTGCTGTCCTCTCTGCCGAGACACAGACCTTTGTTATTCATTCTTTCTATCTCTCTCTTAGCTTAGCAGCTTCTGAAGAAGCCTCTTTCTTTTCTATCTCTATGTAGTATAGTTATAATGTTATATATGTATCACAATATAATAAATCAAGCCTTCTGATCATGGAATCAAGATCCTGTCTCTTCCATCCTCTAACAAACCCCTGTGATCACCGACAACAGATGGTGAGGGTGGAAAAGCTCCTGCCAGCGCTTCCCTGGCTGGAATTGCAGAGCTGTGACACTCCAGAGGTGGCACCTGGGCAGGGAGGGGTGAAGGGACAGCAGCTGCACGCACACCCTGGCTGTGCTTTGCCCCGAGCAGCAGCTCAGATGTCAGCAGGAGCAGCGTTTCAAGTGTCTGCAGCTTTGCAGGGAGGTGTGAAATGGACACAGAGCACAAAGTGCTGTGAATTAATGCCCCAACACCCTGCAGGGTGAGAAGTGATGGGGAAAAGCTTTTCCTGTACCTTTATATTGTTCTTTTGTCATGTTTGTGCTGCTGGGGAGGGAACCCCAGAATGGTTTGGGTTGGAAGGGAATTTAGAGCCCATCCAGTGCCACTCCTGGCATGGCAGGGACAGCTCCCACTGTCCCAGGCTGCTCCAAATCCATCCAGCCTGGCCTTGGGCACTGCCAGGGATCCAGGGGCAGCCACAGCTGCTCTGGCAATTCCAGCCCAGCCAGGAATTCCCAGTTCCCAATCTCCCATCCATCCCTGCCCTCTGGCACTGGCAGCCATTCCCTGGCTCCTGTCCCTCCATCCCTTGTCCAAAATCCCTCTGCAGCTCCTCTGCTCACCCAGCAGTCAAACTGGGTTAAATCTCTGGCAAATTTTTGGGCTGCTGCTCTCAGCCCCAGGTCAGCCTTTCCCCTGACAGAGCTGCCCCACACCCTGCAGAGAAGTGCTCCAGGGTCAGCTGCGAGCTGCACACTCAGAGCGTTCCCGTTCCTCCTCGGGAGAAAAGCAGCTGCAAAGATCCTCCTAAATTTGCTTTGAAAAGCATTTGTCAGGTTCCACACTCGGCCAAATCGATGAATCAGATTCCAGCAGAGAAACAGAGCGATGAAGGCAGGCTGATCCTGGCATTTTCCTCCTCGGTGTTCCTTGAGGAGAAGGATTTTTCTTCACAATTTTGTTTGCTTCAGCTTTTCTCCACGAGGTGGTGACAGCCCCAGCCAGGGGTGCCCCAGGACTTGGGACCATGCAGGTTCTTTGAAATCTCCCTTCTACATAAAAATATGTTTCCCAAATAGCACAATTATGTCCCAAACAGCCCTGACACCGTGAGGAAGGAGGATGCCCCAGGGCCATCAATCAGGGACTGCAATGAGAGAAGAAAACACCATCAGGAGTTTCCTGGAGTCAGTGGAAAAGTCAGAGGCTCAAATGGACTCGTTGAGCTTTTGTTGATTTAATGATTTCCTCGTTCTTTTCTTCTATTGGTGATTCCTTCCTCCAGTGGGATTGTTTCTCTTCCTCGATTCAATAATGCCAATATTCCTGAGAATGAGATCTAATAAATAAGGAAATCCCAGAGTTTGCTTCCTGCAGTGTGGGATACCCATAGTTCAGCCTGGAACTGCCCAAGGCCAAGCTGGATGGGGCTTGGAGCTACCTGGGATAGTGGAAGGTCTTCAAGGCTCCTTCCAACCCAAACCATTCCATGATTCCCTGATCCTGTGAGTGACCAGCAGCCTCCAATGGCTCATTTCTTAGCAATAAATAACAACAATAAAATGCCAGCAGCTTTCACTGTCCTGTTTGTTCAGGGGTTTGAGCTCCATCTGCGTCACCGACTGCGGGGTCAGCACGATGTGTTTGGGGGAAGGGAAATGAGCAGCCTGCCTGGAATTCTTCCCTTTGCCACTTGAGTCTCATCAAGAGCACCTCCCTGCAGATGGATTCCTGCCTGGAATTCTTCCCTTTGCCACTTGAGTCTCATCAAGAGCACCTTCCTGCAGATGGATTCCTGCCTGGAATTCTTCCCTTTGCCACTTGAGTCTCATCAAGAGCACCTTCCTGCAGATGGAAACGCAGACTGGCAGGAGCTGCGAGCTGCCACTGCTACCTTCGGCTCCCTCCCGCCTTGCCAGGACAGATTCCATCCCCAGACAGGCTGGAGCTCCTGCCAGTGGCAGACAGTCCCATTGGATTAGGCCTTCCCAGGTTCACTCCAGCAATTTGCAGGAAGATTTGCAGTTTGTTTGCCCAGTGCTCTGGGTCTGTCAGATCCCTATAAACCAGCCCGCAGCAGGATGCTGGATTGTTGTTTATGGTTTTAATGAGGATGTGGGATATTAAGGTTCAATTGAAACAAGTGCTTTGACAAAAAGATCATCACATTTTCTGCAAGAGATTTCATGCCCCAAATCAGGGGCATGGGATGAGAACACTCTGCAGAGAAAAGTTTATTGAACTCAACTTAACCCATCCCAAATTCCAAATTCCTGTAATCACCACTGCCTATTTCCCCCATCCTCCAGCACATTGTACAAATGGAAAAATAAATTTCCATCTCCCAGCTCCCAGTGTCCTCACTAATGGCCAAGAGGGAAAATAATGATCACAGCAAGGCAGCAAAACCAACATTTGGGCAGAGCTTCAACGTCGAGGGCAAACAAGGGTAGAATCCAAAACGAGTGGAGAACCCAACTCCATCTTCCAGCCACTGGACTGAGGGACTCAAACCCCAGAAAAAAAAGGGGAAAAGTAGACAGGGAAGTGTAGCTGGTTGCCATGGAGACAGCAAGACATGAAAGCAAGAGCTGATGGAACCTTTACAGTTATTTAAATGCTTGTTATAACATTATGCAAAAGAGCAGAGGAGAGAAAGCAGTGGAGTTAATGTGCTCAGAAGGAAGGCAGTTGTTGTGGGACGAGCCAGGTAACAATTTAGGAGTCAAAAATAAGGTTTGGTTAAATGCAGCCATTTGGCATAATGAGGTAATAATGCCCTCCTAAATTAATAAGGAAATTTCATTATGAGGAGCAGAGGAAGGAGGGAGAGGCCACTGGGCCGCAGGGTTGGGGTGAAACCATTTCTCACCAAAAGTCCTCCTCCAGCACCTCATCTTCATCCCCTGAGCTCCAGCCATCCCCAGAACCCAGAGAAATGGCTCAGGGATGAGATTTGCTCACTACCAGAGTCTCACTGAGGTCCTTTGGTTTTGCATCATTTCCCCATTTCCCCACTTTTCCTTCCAGCAGCAGCTCTGCTTGGAGCACTGGCATGACTTGGGGTGAGCTGGGTCATACAGAAGGGCCAGGCAGGGATTTGGAGCCTCTGAAACTCAAATTTGGTGCAGGAACTGGAGATTATCTCCCCTTGGACAAAAAACAAACCAGGGGAGCAAGTCCAGCACCCACAAAGCCCCACCACATCACCCTGTGCCAAAATGTCCCCCTCAAAAACTGCTCTGTTCCCATCTCTTCTGTGGGGCCTGAAGGATTTATTATCCTGCTTCCTGTGAGGTAAAAAATGAAAAAAAATCTCCAGCACCTCATCTTCATCCCCTCAACCCCAGCCATCCCCAGGATCCAGGGAAATGGCTCAGGGATGAAATCTGCTCACTACCAGAGTCTCACTGAGGTCCTTTGGCTTTGCATCATTTCCTCATTTCCATCCCTGCTTTTCCTTCCAGCAGCAGCTCTGCTTGGAGCACTGGCATGACTTGGGGTGAGCTGGGTCATACAGAAAGGCCAAGCAGGGATTTGGAGCCTCTGAAACTCAAATTTGGTGCAGGAACTGGAGATTATCTCCCCTTGGACAAAAAGCAAACCAGGGGAGCAAGCTCAGCACCCACAAACCCCAACACATCACCCTGTGCCAAAATGTTCCCCCTCAAAAACTGCTCTGTTCCCACCTCTTCTGTGGGGCCTGAAGGATTTATTATCCTGCTTCCTGTGAGGTAAAAAATGGAAAAAAAATAAAGAGAGAACCTTTTTTGCCCTGCAATTCCCCCAAACCTGGGGCAGGGCTGCCTGCTCCAGCCAGGCCGAGGGGAGTCAAGTGGAGTAAATCCCATTCCAGCCACACTCTGAGCCTTTGGGCTCAGCTCCTTCCTGGAGCCGTTTGTCAAGTGCTTTTCATCTGAAACATGATTCGGGGATTCAATTACTTCATAAAGTCAATATTTTAGGTCACAGCTTATGCATCAACAAAGACATCTCATGGGATTAGAGCTGAGCGTGGTGGAGCTCTAAGTAATGTTCCCTGTGCTGCTCCAGCTGGAAAAGTCGATAAGATCAGTTTGTCTCCCCCACATTTCACCCTGAGAGGCTGCAAAAATGATTGTTCACTTCTGTAAATTTAAACCAGCGAGAAGGAGAAAATGTTTCTGGCTTCGTTATTTCCAGAGAGGTAAAACAGGATTGCTCCAGCAGATCCTCTCCGTGTGCTTGGCAAAGGCAGCCAGGAGGGGGGTGAAAAACAAATCTTGGTGCTCAAAAACAATGTTAGCAAGGGAGAAATATCAGGATAAGCTGGTCACAAACACAGCCAGGCTGGAAAATGAGGAAAAAGTCGAGAGGAGCTTTGAAAGGGAGAATAGGAGAGGCAGAGGTGTCTGCTGGGGTTTTTGGAATAGCAGAGAACTGGAGCTTCCCAGTTGAATAAATCCCTGTTTTATTCTGTTACTCCATCCCAGCCTCTGCTCCAGTATTCCACTAAAGCAGGGCAAATCTAATTATTCAGGGTTTTAATAAAAGGTTCCAGGAGAAAAACAAAAGGTTCCTCCCTCGTTTGAGAAGAGGGTTTCTCCCTTCTTATGATGAAGCTTAGCTCAATACTAAATTAAATATTTCAAACTCTGCTTTTTCCCCTGAAATCATGCAAACACTAAATTTAGAGTCTTTCTTTAACAGGGTATCTATTGATCCTTGCCAAGGCCAAAGCACTTCCTAAATCTCTGCTGAAGTAAGAAAAGCATCAAGAAAAAAAAAAAAATAAAAGATTAAAAGTTTATACAACCCAGATCTCTTTCCCAGGAAAAATTCCAAGAGGTGTTTCCAGCAAAGAGCCCCTGCAGAAGCCTCCTGGCCCTGCTGGGGCACAGCAGAGCCCCCAGGGATCTCGAGATGGGCCAGGAGAAAATTCCTTGGTCCAAGCGCAGGGGTGGATTGCCAGGATGCAACACCAGGACTCACCCACGGCGGTGCAGCAACATTAAAAAGGCTGCAAAATATTTTAGATGAAGTCAGAGGCTCAAAGCTCTGCCAAAACCCCCAGGAAAGAGCTCCAGAACCAAACTGAGCCCCAGGAGCTTCTTGTGCCCCACAGGAACCTGACCCAATCCCACAGGACTGAGCCCCAGGCAGCTGCTCCATCCCAGCAAAGGGAATCAGAATCCTTGGGGCTGGAAAAACCCTCCAGGACTGAACCCAACCATTCCCCAAGGCCACCCCTGTCCTATGTCCCCGAGTGCCACATCCACAGAGCTAAAATCCCTGCAGGGATGGGCACTCTGATGCCTTGTGCAGGCTGCCCTAGAGCAGAGGCTGGCTGGAGTTCCAGAATAAAGCAGGGATTTATTCAAAGCATCTCCTCCATGGATCCACCTTGGGCAGCACCAGAGCCCAGCCAGGGCTGCACCCAAGATGAACCCAAATGGCCCCAAAATGCACGAGCGGGCACGGGGTCTGTCCCTGGGATCAGCTCTGCTCCATTTGCATCTTGCAGTTCATTGTCCCAGCCCAGCTTTAGCCCAGGCAGTCCCACCCTGCTTGTTTTTCTCTCTCCAGCCCAGGGGGTTTGTGCTCCTGGGCTGAGATCTGGATCATTTGTCCTTGGTGCCCAGCTGGAGCAGGAATTGTTTTGTCTCCCTGCTCTGTGCACAGAGCTCAGAACTGCACCTCATCAGAACCATCCCCTGATATGGAGCCCAGACCCTCACACTAAAGCAGCACAGAATGTGAAAAATAGAAAAGCTCAAACCTGAGGCATCAACTCCATCACTGCCCTGGGCAACTTTTCCATGCAGAAATGTTCCCAATTTCCAATCCAAACCTGCCCTGGCCCAGCCTGAGGCCGTTCCCTCTGCTCCTGTCCCTGTTCCCCCCGGCTGTGCCCTCCTGGCAGGAGCTGTGCAGAGCCACAAGGGCCCCCTGAGCCTCCTTTGCTCCAGGCTGAGCCCCTGCCCAGCTCCTCAGGGATTCTCCAGCCCCTGCCCAGCTCCTCAGGGATTCTCCAGCCCCTTCCCAGCTCCCTCAGTCCCTCCTAGGGGCTCCAAATCTTAAACTGCATCAAACGAAATACAGGTTGGATATTAGGAAAAAATATTTTACATAGAAAGAGTGATAAAGTTCTGGAATGTTCTGCCCGGGGAGGTGGTGCAGTCCCCACCCCTGGGTGTGTGTAACAGAGCCTGGATGTGGCACTGGGTGCCCGGGCTGAGCTGAGCTGTTGGGGCTGGGTTGGACTCCATGATCCTGAAGGTCTCTCCCAACCCAGTGATTCTGGGAATTCTGTGAATTCCTGCCCCTTCCCAAACCTTACCGATCCAGCATTTCCAGGTTTTGGCCACCAGCCGCCCCTCCTGTCCTGCCTTGGACGTCAGTGAGGAGGAAGAAGAGCGATGAAGGCGCCCTTCAACAGGAACCCATCGAGCGTGATTAATTTGGGCTCATTAGGAAGGGAAAACCAGCCCGGCCATTCAGCAGCTCCTCAGGATAAGGCACCGCGGGCATTTAATGGGATTTAATGGGATTAGAGCAGCTGTGGGAAGGGCTAAACCCCCTCCCGGAGCTGGGAATCGCTGTGGGATCAGCCGAGCACCCACAGCACCCACCCAAAACTGCCCCAAACAGCCCAAAATCGGCCCCGCAGGAAGAGCTGGAAACCCTGAGCCCCTGCAGGGAGGTTTTGGGGCTGTTTTCAGAGCCCTTTTAGCAGCTCGTTATCACCAAAGGCTCAGGGAAGGATGCTCAATTAGCACAAGTTGGGAAAATTGGGATTTCCCACCCCCGGCCCCGCTCTGACACTCTTTACCCATTGATAAGGGGTGATAAAGCTGCGAGAGCTTCCCAGGCATCCTCTGGCAAATGAGCCATAAAATAGGATAGTTTTAGGATTATCCTGAAACGGGAGAAACCTTCCAATTATGCCCGAAGAAAAATTAGTATCTCCTAATGCTAATTATAGCATCCGTGGCCGGGATTTGTTTGATGAGGAGCTCGCTCCGGGTAAAATAAATACCGGCTTTGAAGAGACGGGGAGTGAGGGGAAAAAAAAGAAGGAAAATGAGAAATGGAAGATTCCAGCCGGGATCAACTTATGCCTTGTGCAGGCTGGCCTAGAGCAGAGGCTGGCTGGAGTTCCAGAATAAAGCAGGGATTGATTCAAAGCATCTCCTCCATGGATCCACCTTGGGCAGCACCAGAGCACAGCCAGGGCTGCACCCAAGATGAACCAAAATGGCCCCAAAATGCACGAGCAGCTTTAATTCTCATTGAAAGAAGGAAATCTTCAATAATTAAAGTGGTTTTTATAGAATATCCGATTCTGGTTTTAGTGACTGTTCAGGAGGAGATCCTGCAGCACATCCCAGGCCCAGAACAGAGCCAGGCTTGGAATACCTGCATGAACACAGATTAATTAATCATTAATTCATCCCAGAATCTATTCCTGAGACCATTTCCTCCCAGAAAAATCAGGCACAAGTTTGGGATTGTCACTCCTGCAATATTTACAGGAATTAACCCCTGGCCCTGAAGGGATCTCAGTGTCCAGCAATGAAGGAAAATAAATCCCACACCAATGGTTTGGGTTGGAAAGAACCTTAAAACCCGTCTCATTCCAATGGGCAGGGACGCCTTCTATTATCCCAGGTGCCCAGGCATGAGGCAATAATCCCAAAAACAAATTTGGGATATGGGATTAAGAAAACAAAAGGCTCAGCCCCAGAGCTGCAGTAAAAACCTCTTTATTCCTCCAAGAACATTTCCATCCATGCACATTTCCAGGAGAACATCCCATCCCCGTCTCCAGTGGTGCCTCTTGGAGCAAATTCCATGAATAATTTTTATTTCTCCTGGCTGTGAGAACAACCCCCTCCCCCAAAAATGAAATAAATCCCCTTCTGCCAGAGGTTGTGTTGTTGTGTTTTGCCTGACAGCCCTGCCCACAAGCAGAGCTGTCCAAGCCCAAAAGTGCAAATGGAACCAGCAAGGAAGGGTTCCAAAATGGGAAAGGATGAATATTCATTGGAATATTTTGGTTGCATCCCATCTATCTTTGTAACAGACATTTTGCTCCAGCTCTGGCTGGAGCTCTGACGAGTGACAGCCAGAGGAAGCCTAATTAGCATAAAGGGTAATAATTAAGGATGCAAATGCAGTAAATGTCACTCGGTAATTTAACCAGGAGTGGGCAAAGCACCACCAGATCCCTGGCTCAAGGAAAACAACCCCAGGAAAGGGTTTGAGGAGCAAAAAAGCAGGGAATGAACAGAAAAAAGCAGGGGTTTTAAACAAGAATAAGAAAACCCCAATCCTGGAATTCAAGGAGGTTCAGGACATTTTAAAAAATGGGTCGGAGTTTATGGGATTTTGTAGCAAAAGAGGGAAAGCAGGAGGAAATAATCTGTTGGGAAGGTGTTCTGTGCAATAAAAAAGGGACATCCACAGTTTATCCATAGGTAAATCCACAGGGACAGCCAGAAATCCCCCACACCACCAGCCTCAAACACTTCCCTGAACTCACTGGGATCTCCCCAAGGGGCAGAATGGGGAGTTCAGTTCTGCTAAAAACAGCTCTGAGGTTTTCAGGATGTTGGAATGGGAAAAGTTTGGGTTGGGAGGGACTTTAAAGGGGTTTATCCAACCCTACAGTCAGGGATAGGGACAATTCCCACTGGGATGAGGGATTTTCCATCTCTCCTGTTCATCACTGATGTGGGGACAAAACCTCTAAAAACCTTTAAAAATATTCAAGACATTGATTTAGGATCACAGAAAACCAGGTTGGAGCTTGATCCCAAGGATCAGTGACCATCCCCAGATTATTTGCTGGAGAAAAAATTCCAAACCTAAAATAAACAAACAGGTTTCTGCCAGACCTGGGGAAGCACTTGGAAAATCAGCCAAAATATTCCAGTTTCTCTTAAACACGTGCAAAGCCTGGAACTAAAGAGCAGCACCTTTAAAATCCACCCAACCCTAAAGCCTTGTCCTATAAAAGCATTTCCCACACCATAAATGTGCTCCTGTAGGGTCTTTTGAAGCTTTTTTCTTCATATTTATCTCACCAAATGTGGCTTTTTGAGAGCACAGATCACTGGTTTTTAATGTGGATTGCATTTTATGGCTCAGCTCCCAGGTTAGCACTCAGTGGTGAGGATTTCAGTGGGACCATTAATTTACAGGAGTTCATCATCATCTTCCCATCACATGGAATTAGCAGCATCCAGCTTTTTCCAAGGGCTGCTAAAATATGGATCAGGCAAAGATCTGTGGCTGTGCCCCAGAGCAGAACCCCAAACAGCTTCAGTGGGGTGACTTTGTTTGGGAGAGAGCTGAGAAAGAGGAGGAAAAGTTGGTGGAACAGAGGTGGAAAATGGATTTTTTGGTTTTTTTCCAGAATTGCCAGGGCAGAGTTAAAAATCAGCTTGGAAAATCATGGAATTCCAGAGTGGAATGGGTTGGAGGGACCTTAAAGCTCAGCCAGTTCCACCTCCCACTGTCCCAGGGTGCTCCAAGCTCTGTCCAGCCTGGCCTTGGAAATTTCCAGGGATCCAGGGGCAGCCACAGCTGCTCTGGGAATTCTATTCCAGGGTCTCCCCACCCTCACAGGGAGGAATTCTTTCCCAATATCCCATCCAAACCCATTCTCTGCCAGTTTGAATCCATTCCTCCTTGTCCTGTCCCTCCATCCCTGCAAATCCTCTCTCCCCATCTTTCCTGGAGCTCCTTCAGGCCCTTCCAAAGCTTCTCTCCAGGTGAACATTCCCAAATTTCTCAGCTTTTCCTCCCAGCAGAGCTGCTCCATCCCTCAAATCCTGCTAGCCCAGCAGCTCCATGTCCTCCCTGTGCTGGAAGCAGGAAAAGCCAAGGAAAAACCTTGAATTTCCACAGGAAACCTTTCCATGGGAAGGAAAGGTTTTATTATAAAAAGATAACAGTGCCCCAAGCAGCTCCATGTCCTCCCTGTGCTGGAAGCAGGAAAAGCCAAGGAAAAACTTTGAATTTCCATGGGAAGGAAAGGTTTTAGTATTAAAAGATAACACTGCCCCAAGCAGCTCCATGTCTTCCCTGTGCTGGTAGCAAGGAATAGCCAAGGAAAAACCTTCAATTTCCACAGGAAACCTTTCCATGGGAAGGAAAGGTTTTATTATAAAAAGATAACACTGCCCCAAGCAGCTCCCTGTGCTGGAAGCAGAAAAAGCCAAGGAAAAACCTTGAATTTCCACAGGAAACCTTTCCATGGGAAGGAAAGGTTTTATTATAAAAAGATAACAGTGCCCCAAGCAGCTCCATGTCCTCCCTGTGCTGGAAAAGCCAAGGAAAAACCTTCAATTTCCACAGGAAACCTTTCCATGGGAAGGAAAGGTTTTATTATAAAAAGATAACAGTGCCCCAAGCAGCTCCATGTCCTCCCTGTGCTGGAAAAGCCAAGGAAAAACCTTCAATTTCCACAGGAAATTTTTCCATGGGAAGGAAAGGTTTTAGTATTAAAAGATAACACTGCCCCAAGCAGCTCCATGTCCTCCCTGTGCTGGAAGCAGGAAAAGCCAAGGAAAAACTTTGAATTTCCATGGGAAGGAAAGGTTTTAGTATAAAAGATAACACTGCCCCAAGCAGCTCCATGTCCTCCCTGTGCTGGAAAAGCCAAGGAAAAACCTTGAATTTCCATAGGAAACCTTTCCATGGGAAGCTCCAGCCCCTCACTCATCCCTGGAAAATCCAGGTGGAGCTCCAAACCACACGGATCCAGCAGCAGGGAGGGCTCAGCATCTCTTGGAAAAGTTTCTTCAACTCGTTAAAATCCTCTGCAGATTTTCTTGGGATATGTTCTGGAACTTTATCCAGTGGGAGAAAACCCCCTGCAGTCTGGATTATTCCTTAAATGCCATTCCAGGAGGGAATCCTTGGGGAATGAAAGGTTCCCAGGACACGGGATCTTTCCAGAGGCCGGGAATCGCATCCCACTGAGCTGGAAATGCCGGGAACTGTGAACAAAGAGCTCCATCTACTGATCCCTGATATCCCCAAACTATAACCAAATACTCCTCTGAAATCCCATGAGCTCTGAGAATAACGTTTATCTAAGTAATAAATCATAATAACTTAAAAACAACCCCATCCCTTGGTCACTAACAAGGACAACAGCACCAAAGGATCCTTGGGCAGGAGCATTCCCCATTTCCTGCCATTCCCATGGTCCCTGCCTCCCAAACCCCAGCCAGAGGGGTTCAGCATCCAGGTGTGCCAAACCCAGCTGGGTTTTATATTTATATTTGTGGGGTGCTCCATGGCAGGGAGGAATGATGAATCTGACTCCATGTTCTCAGAAGGCTCATTTATTATTATACAAATAAATATAAAACTGGGTTTTATATTTATATTTGTGGGGTGCCCCATGGCAGAGAGGAATGATGAATCTGACTCCATGTTCTCAGAAGGCTCATTTATTAGGATTCCCTCCTGGAATGGCATTTAAGGAATAATCCAGACTGCAGGGGGTTTTCTCCCACTGGATAAAGTTCCAGAACGGATCCCAAGAAAATCTGCAGAGGATTTTAACGAGTTGAAGAAACTTTCCCAAGAGATGCTGAGCCCTCCCTGCTGCTGGATCCGTGTGGTTTGGAGCTCCACCTGGATTTTCCAGGGATGAGTGAGGGGCTGGAGCTTCCCATGGAAAGATTTCCTGTGGAAATTCAAGGTTTTTCCTTGGCTTTTCCAGCACAGGGAGGACATGGAGCCGCTTGGGGCAGTGTTATCTTTTTATAATAAAACCTTTCCTTCCCATGGAAAGGTTTCCTGTGGAAATTCAAAGTTTTTTCCTTGGCTTTTCCTGCTTGCAGCTCAGGGAGGACATGGAACTGCTTGGGACAGTGTTATCTTTTATACTAAAACCTTTCTCAAGGTTTTTTATTGTTTCTTATCTATAAAATTTTTTCTCCGACCTGCTGAGGTCTGTCTGGCAGGTCAGGTTGAGGCACACTGCCCATCCTCAGGGGTGGTGTTATCTTTTTATACTAAAAACTATGTGTACATTATTTACCATAACTTCCCAATGCCTATCACCTGTGTAGACAGTGAGCTTCCACCTTAAACCAATCCAAAAGTGCCACCATCACCCACAAGATGAGGACAAGAAGAAGAAGAAGGAAAAAGGACAAGGCACACCCAGATTCCTCCATCTTGGGACCCCAAGCCCCATTCTAAAAACCCCAAAAATCTATTTTTCACCCTGTGGACAAACTAACCATTATTCTACTTTAACTTTCTTGACTTGTAACTCTTCATATAAAGGTTGGTAATTGTTTTTTCCAAGGGCTAAATCACAGGCCCAGGGGTCTTGGGCTCTGTGTCAAGGTCTCTGAGCCCCTCAGGAAGGGGCTCGAGCCCTCCAGGGCAGCCAGAGGGAATTTCCTGGGGTGCTGATAAACTGAACTATACTAAAGAATACAGAAAGGAGACTTGCACAATGCTAAAAAAGATAATAATGAAAACTCCTGACTCTTTTCCAGAGTCCCAACACAGCTTGGCCCTGATTGCCAAAGAGTGAAAACAATTCACATTAAACCAATCCATCAATGACCAGCTGGATAAACAATCTCCAAAGCAGCAAAACACAGGAGAAGCAAATCAGATCATTCTTGTTTTCATTTTTTCCGAGGTTTTCTCAGCTTCCCAGGAGAAGAATCTTGGGCAAAGAGATTTTTCCAGAAAATGTGACGGTGACAATTTTCACCCCAGGGCACGGCCCCTCAAAATCCCATGGGATGAGGGAGAAAATCAGGAGGGGGAAAAGTGGGAGGTGAAGATGATTTAATAGGGAAAGGAAAGCCAAATAATGTTGGAACTCTGGGAATTGATGAGAATTTCAGACTTTCTGTGCTGACCCCCAAGAGAACACTGCATTGACCTGAGGCCCTGGAGAAGCTTCCAGAATGGAATGACAGAACTGGGATTGTGGGTGTGGGTTTGGATAGAAGTGTGTGATATCACAGGGGGGAAAACTCAGAGTTTGGGGTTTAGAATATAGAAATATATTATAAAACAAGATGGAGGTTTTAGGGGTGGAGGCTGGACCTTCTCCTTCACCTTCTTCTCCTTCTTCACCTTCTTCTTCTTCTCCTTCTTCTTCACCTTCTTCTCCATGGGTTTGGGTGGTTTTGTGTAATTGGATAAAAGAGTCCCCATTGCAGGCAGGGGGTGGTTGGTTATTAGGTTAAAAGTGAAAATAATTCAAGTGTCATTTCTTCATTGGACAGTGTATCCTTTAAAAGCCTTGTAGAAATAAACACAGCTCCATTTTTTAGTCTATTAAAATGAAGTGCTGTAGAACTCAGGGTTTGTGAGACTGTAACATAGATAAAAACTAATAAACATCTAAGTCCAAACACAAAATACCATCCTGCATATTTAATCCCAAGCCTGACAAAAAGAACACAAAACTCAACACAGTGGTGCCCACATGTGAGGACACCCTGTCATCCCCTCTTTCCTACAAATTGAGATCCTCACACCAGCTTTGGGGAGAAAATTGACTTTATCCCAGCCCAAGCCACATTTTCTCCACCCTTCACTCCACATTATTTATGCCAAGCCCTATCCAAGACATCCTGATTTATTCCCACCACCCTCCCCACCCCTGGATGTAGCATCTCTGTGGATCATTCCAATAAAATGTTTTCAATTCTGGGAACAGAACAAGCATTTTGTGAGTAAATTCACGTCTGGGAGGAAAAGGGCATTTAAATATTGGATTTTAAAAGAGAGAAATAAAGGAACAAACTCTTTTTCTGCTGTGGTGGGTGAATTAAATCCATTGAAACGCTGCCAAAGCATCAAAACCAGCCCTGAACAACCCCAACCTGTCTGCTGAGCTGGAACTTTTCAAGGCAGAGCTATTTCCCAGCAAATTGTTGGATATTCCTGCTCCAGCAGCAGCAGGAGGGAGTTTGGATGAAATGGCTGCAATCCAAGGAAATGCTGAAATAAGGAGGGAAAAGCAGCTGGTCCTACAAGAAGGGGAAATCAGGATTTAAACCCTTTCCGTGGCAGAATTGTGGGATGGGTTCATCCAGATGTTCCTGTTCATCTCTGGAGCAGCTGGAGAGGGATGGATAAAGCTCACAAGCAGGAAAAGCTGGGATTTTACACTCAGGAGAGCAGGAAATGGGGCTTGGAGCCACCTGGGACAGTGGGAGGTTGTTGGGAAGGATGAAAGTTTGACAAGAAAACCTCACAGATATCTGTGCTTGGCAGAAAGATTTCTGAATGTGGAATCTGAAGAAGGAATAGAAATGAAAGCAAGTTTTGATCCAGAAGAAAAGAATTGCTGAGCCAGTCTCACTGGATAACCAAGGAGGCCAAAGGGTGTGTTAGCCAGCTGTGCCAAGGCTCTGGAAAGTCAGGAGTTTTTCATTATTATCTTGTTAAACTTCCTGTATTCTTTAGTAAAGTTTAGTACAGGATTCTTTAATAGAATATAAATTCATAAAATAATAAATCAGCCTTCTGAGAACATGGGAGGTCAGATTCATCATTCCTTCCTGCCATGGAGGACCCTGAAAATGCCACAGCACAGAAATGTCCTTTAAAGGTCCCTGTCCCCTGCTCAGCCAAGTGTCCCCTCCTGGCAGGAGCTGTGCAGAGCCACGAGGGCCCCCTGAGCCTCCTTTGCTCCCAGCCTGAGCCCCTGCCCAGCTCCTCAGGGATTCTCCAGCCCCTTCCCAGCTCCTCAGGGATTCTCCAGCCCCTTCCCTAGCTCCTCAGGGATTCTCCAGCCCCTTCCCAGCTCCTCAGGGATTCTCCATTCCCTTCCCAGCTCCTCAGGGATTCTCCATTCCCTTCCCAGCTCCCTCAGGGATTCTCCAGCCCCTGCCCAGCCCCTCAGGGATTCTCCAGCCCCTGCCCAGCTCCTCAGGGATTCTCCAGCCCCTTCCCAGCCCCTCAGGGATTCTCCAGCCCCTGCCCAGCTCCTCAGGGATTCTCCATTCCCTTCCCAGCTCCTCAGGGGATTCTCCAGCCCCTTCCAGCTCCTCAGGGATTCTCCATTCCCTTCCCAGCTCCCTCAGGGATTCTCCAGCCCCTTCCCAGCTCCTCAGGGATTCTCCAGCCCCTGCCCAGCTCCTCAGGGATTCTCCAGCCCCTTCCCAGCTCCTCAGGGATTCTCCATTCCCTGCCCAGCTCCTCAGGGATTCTCCATTCCCTGCCCAGCTCCTCAGGGATTCTCCAGCCCCTCAGGGATTCTCCAGCCCCTTCCCGGCTCCCTCGGCCTCTCCTCACATTTTCCATATGGAAAATATGGGTTCCATAAGGAAAGAGGTGGAGATTTGCATAAAAACCTCCTGGAATTCCAGCACCATCCCAAATCCAGGCCATGGCAGGTGGGTTTGGCCTCGCTGCTCTGTGTGTGCCCCATCCCAGGAACACCCAGAGATCCCTGCTGCCCTGAAAACCAAGCTGGGATCACCCACAGCTTGGACTCCATGATCTTGGAGCCTTTTCCAACAAAATCTGCTCTGTGACCTCACCCAGGTGGGGGAAAACCCCATCAGCACCCCCTGCTCAGCCTTTTTAGGGATCTTTCCCTCAGAATGACAATTCCTGAATGGGGAATGGGGAATGAGGAATGGGGAATGAGGAATGGGGAATGGGGAATGGGGAATGGGGAATGGGGAATGAGGAATGAGGGAATGGGGAATGAGGAATGGGGAATGGGGAATGGGGAATGGGGAATGAGGAATGGGGAATGGGGAATGGGGAATGGGGAATGAGGAATGGGGAATGAGGAATGGGGAATGAGGAATGGGGAATGAGGAATGGGGAATGGGGAATGGGGAATGAGGAATGAGGAATGAGAGGAATGAGGAATGGGGAATGGGGAATGGGGGAATGAGGAATGGGGAATGGGGAAATGGGGGATGGGGAATGGGGAATGGGGAATGGGGAATGGGGAATGAGGAATGGGGAATGAGGAATGGGGAATGAGGAATGGGGAATGGGAATGGGGAATGAGGAATGAGGAATGAGAGGAATGAGGAATGGGGAATGGGAATGGGGAATGAGGAATGGGGAATGGGGAATGGGGAATGGGGAATGAGGAATGGGGAATGGGGAATGGGGAATGGGGAATGGGGAATGAGGAATGGGGAATGGGGAATGGGGAATGGGGAATGGGAATGGGGAATGGGGAATGGGGAATGGGGAATGAGGAATGGGGAATGGGGAATGGGGAATGAGGAATGAGGAATGGGGAATGGGGAATGAGGAATGGGGGAATTGGGAATGAGGAATGGGGAATGAGGAATGGGGAATGGGGAATGAGGAATGGGGAATGGGGAAATGGGGAATGGGGAATGGGGAATGGGGAATGAGGAATGAGGAGTGGGGAATGAGGAATGGGGAATGGGGAATGGGGAATGAGGAATGGGGAATGGGGAATGGGGAATGGGGAATGGAGAATGGGGAATGGGGAATGAGGAATGGGGAATGGGAATGAGGTGAGGCAGCAGGGCTTTTTACAGCTCAGTGCAGGCTGAAAAGCCAGATTTGTGCCCCAAACCATCATTTTTTCATGGTTTTTCACAGAAAGAGTGATAAAGTTCTGGAATTGTCTGGAATTGCCCTGGAGGTGGTGCAGTCCCCATCCCTGGGTGTGTGTAACAAAGCCTGGATGTGGCACTGGGTGCCAGGGCTGAGCTGAGCTGTTGGGGCTGGGTTGGGCTCCATGATCCTGAAGGTCTCTCCCCAACCCAGTGATTCTGGGAATTCTGTGAATTCTCTGAATTTTCCAGAGCTGCATTTCCCCATCCAAGCCCAGCTGACCTTTGGCAGGGCAGGATTGCAGCTGCAGCTCCAGAAATGTCTCTCTGCTGCTCCTCGTGCCATGTTCCATCCATCATCCAGTGATCCCAGGGGAGCCCAGCCCCTCTGAGTGATCCCAGTTATTTATTCCTCATCTTTCCCTTGTTCCAGCCCTGCTCAACCCCAGCCTGTCCTTTCCCTGGCCCTGCTTTAGGCCTGGAATTAATTAGGCAGGACCCCAGCCCAGCGGCTCGGCTTAGAGCAGCTTTAATTTTGATTAATATCTCCTCCTGCCTTTAGAACCATCTAGGCACGACTCCCTGCCCAGCCAGGCTTGTTAAAATCATAAATCAATCCATTCCCTTCCCTCCAAGATGCTCCAAGACCTTTCCAGTTGCAGCCATCCAGCTCCTGCTGCCACGGACTTTATTTACTGGGTTTGCTCTGCAGAGAGGAAAATCCACTCATCAAAGCCAAAAAAAAAAACCCTGGAATTTGGATTTATTTTAAAGGAATTTAAGTTACCTGACGAGGGCAGGACACTTTGGACAGCTCTATCCAGGCTGGGAGCAAAGAAAGTCACCCCAGGATTCATTTCCTGAGATTTTGCCCATCCTTGGAATGTGGCTGGGAGGAAAAACACACACCTGGATGTGTGCTCATCTGTTTATCTGATAAAAGTTCCGCTCAGCTTGAATCACCCAGCCAGTTCAGCCCCTCAAAATCCCATTTCAGAAAAATCCCATTTCAGAGCCCCAACCCAGCCCCTTTTATCCCTTCTTGATGCTCAGAGCCCTTCCCATCCCAACCCCAGCCCAGGAGGAGAAATCAGCCAGGAAATTTTGGGTGGGAATGGGAAAAACACCCAGGAAATTATGGTTCTTTTAATTTTTTTGGTCTTTTATTCCCTCAAATTTTTTCTTTTAATTTTTTTGGTCTTTTATTCCCTTTTCTGGCACTCAAGAAACAGATTTGGGGTTTGGACACCCAGGTTGGGGTTTGAGGAAAGGGGAACCCCAGTTTGGCCACGCTGCAGGAGCTCTGTGGGGCTTGGGGACCTGCAGCCCCTCCAAAAAGAGAAATCAGCCAGGAAATGGGAAAAACACCCAGGAAATTATGGGGTTTTTAAATTTTTTGGTGTTTTATTCCTTTTTGTGGCACTCAAGAAACAGATTTGGGGTTTGGACACCCAGGTTGGGGAAAGGGGAACCCCAGTTTGGCCACGCTGCAGGAGCTCTGTGAGGCTTGGGGACCTGCAGCCCCCCCAAAAGGAGAAATCAGCCAGGAAATTATGGGTGGGAATGGGAAAAACACCCAGGAAATTATGGTTCTTTTAATTTTTTTGGTCTTTTATTCCTTTTTGTGGCACTCAAGGAACAGATTTGGGGTTTGGGGAAAGGGGAACCCCAGTTTGGCCACGTTGCAGGAGCTCTGTGGGGCTTTGGGACCTGCAGTCCCCCCAAAAGGAGAAATCAGCCAGGAAATTATGGGTGGGAATGGGAAAAAACACCCGGGAAATTATGGGTTTTTTTTAATTTTTTGGTCTTTTATTCCCTTAAATTTTTTCTTTTAAATTTTTTGGTCTTTTATTCCCTTTTGTGGCACTCAAGGAACAGATTTGGGGTTTGGGGAAGGGGAACCCCAGTTTGGCCACGCTGCAGGTGCTCTGTGGGGTTGGGGACCTGCAGCCCCCCCAAAAAGAGAAATCAGCCAGGAAATGGGAAAAACACCCAGGAAATTATGGGGTTTTTAAATTTTTTTGTCTTTTATTCCCTTTTGTGGCACTCAAGGAACAGATTTGGGGTTTGGAGAAGGGGAACCCCAGTTTGGCCACACTGCAGGAGCTCTGTGGGGCTTGGGGACCTGCAGCCCCCCCAAAAAGAGAAATCAGCCAGGAAATTATGGGTGGGAATGGGAAAAACACCCAGGAAATTATGGTTCTTTTAATTTTTTTGGTCTTTTATTCCTTTTTGTGGCACTCAAGGAACAGATTTGGGGTTTGGGGAAAGGGGAACCCCAGTTTGGCCACACTGCAGGAGCTCTGTGGAGCTTTGGGACCTGCAGTCCCCCAAAAGGAGAAATCAGCCAGGAAATTTTGGGTGGGAATGGGAAAAAACACCCGGGAAATTATGGGGTTTTTTAATTTTTTGGTCTTTTATTCCCTTAAATTTTTTCTTTTAAATTTTTTTGGTCTTTTATTCCCTTTTGTGGCACTCAAGAAACAGATTTGGGGTTTGGGGAAAGGGGAACCCCAGTTTGGCCACGCTGCAGGAGCTCTGTGGGGCTTGGGGACCTGCAGCTCCCCCAAAAAAGAGAAATCAGCCAGGAAATTTTGGGTGGGAATGGGAAAAAACACCCAGGAAATTATGGGGTTTTTAAATTTTTTGGTGTTTTATTCCTTTTTGTGGCACTCAAGAAACAGATTTGGGGTTTGGGAAAGGGGAACCCCAGTTTGGCCACGCTGCAGGAGCTCTGTGGGGCTTGGGACCTGCAGCCCCCCCAAAAAGAGAAATCAGCCAGGAAATTATGGGTGGGAATGAGAAAAACACCCAGGAAATTATGGTTCTTTTAAATTTTTTGGTCTTTTATTCCCTTTTCTGGCACTCAAGGAACAGATTTGGGGTTTGGACACCCAGGTTGGGGTTTGGGGAAAGGGGAACCCCAGTTTGGCCACGCTGCAGGAGCTCTGTGGGGCTTGGGGACCTGCAGCCCCCCCAAAAAGAGAAATCAGCCAAGAAATTATGGGTGGGAATGGGAAAAACACCCAAGAAATTATGGTTCTTTTAAATTTTTTGGTCTTTTATTCCCTTAATTTTTTTTCTTTTAAATTTTTTGGTCTTTTATTCCCTTGAATTTTTTCTTTTAAATTTTTTGGTCTTTTATTCCCCTAATTTTTTTCTTTTAAATTTTTTGGTCTTTCATTCCCTTAAATTTTTGCTTTTAATTTTTTGGTGTTTTATTCCCTTTTGTGGCACTCAAGGAACAGATTTCGGGAGACCCTTTTAGGGCAGAAATCTCCAGTTTGGGAGAGTCCCTTCATCTCTCTGAAGTCTGTTTGGAAAGCTGGCCCTGGCAGGGATGAGCTGAACTTGCTGCTCTATATTCAGATATTCAAAAGTTTGTTGTCAGTTCTTCACTCCTCGCCCCAAAAATTGAGTTTTCAGCCAAACTTTGATCAGTTCTCAGCCAGAAAAGGGAATTTTTGGTGTGTTTTTTGTGGATATTCACACCCTGAGCAGGCCCTTTGGGAAGGGAGGCATCACTCCCTCCTTTTCACCACCCTTCCCACTATTTTTGTCCCAGGATTTTTGGGACAGCCCCTCTGCAAACAAAAAAAAATCCCTTAAAAATGATCCTTTTAAAATGCTTTTTTTTTTTTTTTTTCCTTCAGTTGCAAAGAGATAAATTGGAAATTTATAAATGTTCAGTTCCAAAGGTACATCAGGGCTGGTGGGGGCAGAATAGAATCAGGGAATTCCACACTGGGGATGCTGGAAGGGATTTTAAATCCCTTTAAATCCCTTTAAATCCCATTTTTTTCCCAGCCCTGCCATGGCAGGGACACTTCCCCCTGCCCCAGGCTGCTCCATTTTTAGGGATGGGGAATTCTGTGCCAGCCCCTCCCCATTCCAACCACTCAAATCCAACCCAAACAACCCCAAAAAAAACAGGAATGTCCCACATCCACCCAAAATCCATCAGGAACCCAATTCCAGCAGGGGTGACAGAGCTGGGCACGGATTTTGTGTCAAACCCAAGGAATCACAGCAGCTTTACAGCTCCTGGGGCTCCACACAAGGAGCCATAAACTCAGGACAGAATTCCAGAGGGATTTCTGCTCTCCCAAGCCACAGAGAATTTCTTTTCTGGGGTTTGGGTGGTGTTCACCACCCTCAAAGAGGTGATGAATGATGCCTGCACACTCTCACTAAAATATCCTTCGTGTTCTCAGAGCTCTAAAAAAAATCAGTTTAACCAAAAAAAGAAAGAAAAAATAACCCAAAAAACAAAAAAAAAAAAAAAAAAAAAACAAAAAAAAGGCAAAAAACAACAACAACAAAAAAAAAAAAAAAAAAAAAAACCAAAAAATTTTTTAAAAAATTTAAATAAATTATCCTGAGCAAAGCTAAGCCCCAGGCAGGGCTGGCTCCAGGGTTTTGCCCACTTTTCCCATTTTTTCTTGCTAGTTAAGGAGAAGCAAAAAGTAATTAATCCATGAGATGAATTGTGGTGTGGGAGGATCCC
Source organism: Setophaga petechia (assembly GCA_024362935.1). Classification (NCBI taxonomy): domain Eukaryota; kingdom Metazoa; phylum Chordata; class Aves; order Passeriformes; family Parulidae; genus Setophaga; species Setophaga petechia. The sequence continues at coordinate 2,116,631 of JANCRA010000091.1, read as the reverse complement.
AGGTGCTTGGTTAAGGGGAGGATTTCTGCAGCACAGGTGAGATCCCAGCTGAAATCCTCCCATTCAATGGAATCCCAGCTCTGCAGAGCCACCCCAGGAGGAGGAGGATGGAGAGGAGCAGGAGATGCTGCTGGAGAAGCAAAATCCTCTCTGCAAAGGAGGAATCTCTAAGCAGAGGAAGGATTCCAGCTTTTTATGGGATGAAATCCAGGTTTTGGCATGGATTTCCCCTCACCTACAAACCCCCAGATGAGGGGAGCATCCCAGCAGTGGGTCTGGAGCTGGATTCATTCACCAGCACAAGCAGGAGCTGCCAGGAGAGCAACAAGGGCCCCTCATTCCCAAAAATATCAACTTTAGGAGGCTGAGAAGCCTCTTCCAATCTCATGCTGGAAAAAAAATGATATCCCAGTCCCACACATCCCAAATTCCCAGTTTATAATTTGATTTATTCCTTTAGCACAGCCCTTTGCTAAACTCTCCTGATCCCAGTGCTGGAGAAATGCAGAGGGAGCAGCTCAGCAGGGCTGTGGGGTGAAGCTGGAGCTGCTCTGAGGGAGAGGAGGGGCAGCTTCAGCCTCTCAGAGAGGCCAGATCCCAACAGGAGGGGACAGGCAGGAGGGGACAGCCAGGAGGGGACAGGCAGGAGGGGACAGGCAGGAGAGGACAGGCAGGAGGGGACAGGCAAGAGGGAGGGGACAGGCAGGAGGGGACACCAGGAGGGGACAGAAGGAAGGGACAGGCAGGAGAGGACAGGCAGGAGGGAGGGGACAGGCAGGAGGGGACAGGCAGGAGGGAGGGGACAGGCAGGAGGGGACACCAGGAGGGGACACCAGGAGGGGACAGAAGGAGGGGACAGGCAGGAGGGGACAGGCAGGAGGGGACAGGCAGGAAGGGACAGGCAGGAGGGGACAGCAGGAGGGGACAGCAGGAGGGGACAGAAGGAGGGGACAGAAGGAGGGGACAGCCAGGAGGGGACAGAAGAAGGGGACAGAAGGAGGGGAGACACCAGGAGGAGACAGGCAGGAGAGGACAGCAGGAGGGGACAGGCAGGAGGGGACAGGCAGGAGGGGACAGGCAGGAGGGGACAGAAGGAGAGGACAGGCAGGAGGGGACACCAGGAGGGGACAGAGAGGAGGGGACAGCCAGGAAGGGACAGAAGGAGGGGACAGGCAAGAGGGGACAGCAGGAGAGGACAGGCAGGAGGGGACAGAAGGAGGGGACAGAAGGAGGGGACAGCAGAAGGGGACAGAAGGAGGGGACAGGCAAGAGGGGACAGCAGGAGAGGACAGGCAGGAGGGGACAGAAGGAGGGGACAGGCAGGAGGGGACAGCAGAAGGGGACAGAAGGAGGGGACAGCAGGAGGGGACAGGCAGGAGGGAGGGGACAGGCAGGAGGGGACAGGCAAGAGGGGACAGCAGGAGGGAGGGGACAGCCAGGAGGGGACAGGCAGGAGGGGACAGCCAGGAGGATTCAGTTCTGCTCCCAGGGAACAGGGACAGGAGCAGAGGGAACGGCCTCAGGCTGGATTTTGGGAACATTTCTCCATGGAAAGGTTTGTCCAGCCCTGGCACAGCTGCCCAGGAAGATAAGATGGGGTCCAACCATCCCCAGCAGTGCCAAGGCCAGCCCTGCTCCGTGTCCCCAAGTGCCACATCCACAGGGATTAAAATCCCTCCAGGAATGGGGACTCCAGCACTGCCTGCTCATCCCAGAATGGGTTGGGCTGGAAGGGACTTAAATCACATTTAATTCCACCCCTCCATGGGCAGGAACACCTTCTACCATCCCAGGTGGCTCCAGCCTGGCCTTGGGCACTGCCAGGGGCAGCCACAGCTGCTCTGGCAATTCCATTCCAGCCTCTCCCCACCCTCCCAGCCAGGAACTCCTTCCCAATATCCCACTAAACCAACTCTCTCTGAGATTAAAGGTAGAAATACAAAGATTTGGGGTAACTCCCATGGATTTGGGTGACTCCCATGGATTTGAGGAACTCCTGTGGATTTGGGGTGATTCCCGTGGATTTGGGGTGACTCCCATGGATTTGGGTGACTCCTGTGGATTTGGGGTAACTCCCATGGATTTGGATGACTCCCATGGATTTGAGGAACTCCTGTGGATTTGGGGTGATTCCCGTGGATTTGGGTGACTCCTGTGGATTTGGGTGACTCCCATGGATTTGAGGAACTCCTGTGGATTTGGGGTGACTCCCATGGATTTGGGGTGATTCCCGTGGATTTGGGGTGACTCTCACGGATTTTGGGTGACTCCCATGGATTTGAGGAACTCCTGTGGATTTGGGGTGACTCCCATGGATTTGGGGTGACTCCCATGGATTTGGGGTAACTCCCATGGATTTCTCCCTGCTGATTCCCAGCACCAGGCTGGAACTGCAGTGATGCTCACATATCCCAAATTCCCACTTTATATTAATTATCATTCCTCGAGCTGGAATGATAATTCCACCATTATCCACTGCTGAGGCCTGGAAAACCACGGAAATCCTGCAAAAGGGGAAGCCGCCAATTTGATTTTTAAGTTTGTTTAAAGCAGTTTTACCACTAGACAAGTAAACATTTATAACTGAATAAATACTTTTTCACTTTATTCAAGGAGCATTCAGTGGCTGTTGGCATAAATATTCAGTTATGGAAATGTCTGGATGGAAATAGATTTTTCCATGCCATAAATAAACATTGTCTGCAAGGAACACACTCCCAACAAGAGGCGTGAATTCGAGCCACTGGTGCCTCCTGCCAGCCCTTGGGGATGTTTTATTTAGAAGCACTTCAGCCTGATCCCATCTGCCTGGATTTTCCTGTTTATCCCACCAGATTGTTAAAAACTTGGAGCAGAATCATGGAATCATCGAGTTGTAAAAAAATCTTTGGGATCATCCAGTCCCAGCTGTGCCTGATCCCCACCTTGTCCCCAGCCCAGAGCTCCGAGTGCCACATCCAGGAATTCCTTGGGCAGCTCCAGGGGTGGGGATTCCAAACCTTCCTGGGCAGCCAATTTCAAGGTCTGAGCACCTTTTCCATGGGGAAATTTTTCCTGGAAAATTCTCCTGCTCAGAGGGTGATAAACCCATGCTCAGGGGCTCACCCCAGCACTGGGATGGGGAAAGTTTAGCAGGGAACTGTGCAAAAGGAATAAATCAGATTATAAAGTGGGAATTTGGGATATGGGAGCATCACTGCAGTTCCAGCCTGGTGCTGGGAATCAGCAGGGAGAAATCCATGGGAGTCACCCAAATCCATGGGAGTCACCCCAAATCCATGGGAGTCACCCAAATCCATGAGAGTCACCCAAATCCATGGGAGTTACCCCAAATCCACGGGAATCACCCCAAATCCACGGGAGTTCCTCAAATCCATGGGAGTCACCCACATCCGTGGGAGTCACCCCAAATCCATGGGAGTTCCTCAAATCCATGGGAGTCACCCAAAATCCACGGGAATCATCCCAAATCCATGGGAGTTCTTCAAATCCACGGGAATCACCCCAAATCCATGGGAGTTACGCCAAATCCACGGGAGTTACCCCAAATCCACGGGAATCACCCCAAATCCATGGGAGTTCCTCAAATCCATGGGAGTCACCCAAATCCATGGGAGTTACCCCAAATCCACGGGAATCACCCCAAATCCACGGGATTCACCCCAAATCCACGGGATTCACCCCAAATCCACTGGAGTTACCACAAATCCACGGGAATCACCCCAAAACCATGGGAGTTACCCCAAATCCACAGGAGTCACCCAAATCCATGGGATTTTCCCAAGTATCTGATGCTGGATGCAGGAGAAGCTTCCCTCAAGCTTAGCACAGATTTTGGTCCCACAAAGCGGCACCCAAATGTCCCCAAGTGAGTTTGACTCTCCTAAAATGAATTTATGGATAAAAGGCCTCGGGTCAGGAATATTCATGGTCCCAGTGAGGATGAGGAGAGCTCAGCAGGGGCTGGTGAAGAAGCAGGAGGAAATCAGGGATAACCTGAGCAGGGATAGAGAACATCTGCCTCCTTTGGGTGGGATTTTAAACTTTTTCCCCCAAAATGACAGAATGTGAAGGAACAGAGCATGAGGGAAGGAAAGGGGGAAAGGAAAGGGGGAAAATGAAAGGGGGAAAGGAAAGGGGGAAAGGAAAGGGGAAAAGGAAAGGGGAAAAGGAAAGGGGAAAAGGAAAGGGGAAAAGGAAAGGGGGAAAGGAAAGAAAGGGGGAAAAGGAAAGAAAGGGGGAAAAGGAAAGGGGAAAAGGAAAGGGGGAGAGGAAAGGGGAAAAGGAAAGGGGGAAAAGAAAGGGGGAAAGGAAAGGGGGAAAGGAAAGAAAGGGGGAAAGGAAAGAAAGGGGGAAAGGGGGGAAGGAAAGAAAGGGGGAAAAGGAAAGAAAGGGGGAAAAGGAAAGAAAGGGGGAAAAGGAAAAGAAAGGGGGAAAGGAAAGAAAGGAGGAAAGGAAAAGAAAGGGGGGAAGGAAAGAAAGGGGGGAAAGGAAGCAACTGGAATTTTGCTTCCAGTGTCACACAGACTCAAGCGGAGCTCAGCTCTGCCCCAGTCCTGCTGTCCAGCAGCAAGGACACAAAATATTGGGATTTTTCAAACGAAAGCAAGGACAGGGAATCGGCGGGACGAATTCCTGCAGGCTGGGATTCACGGACACAGCAGAGAGAAGGAATCGCAGGCTGACGGTGCCATCTGGCTGCTGCTCCTGGGCGGGAATGCGGCACGGCTCCGGCACCGGGAGCCATTCCCTGGCTCCTGTCCCTCCATCCCTTGTCCCCAGTCCCTCTCCAGCTCTCCTGGAGCCCCTTCAGGCCCTGCCAGGGGCTCTGAGCTCTCCCTGGAGCCTTCTCCTCTCCAATTTTTTTGGCTCATCAGCCTGGCTTTTCCAAGGATCCATTGTCTCCCTTGTACCCTGGGTGTTGCCTTTGCCTCAGCAGTTGTGTTTGCCTTTCCATGAAACATTCCATGTTCCTCAGCTCCAGCCAGGTTCCAGCTCCCTCACCTCAGGTGCCACAGCTGCTCTGGCAATTCCAGCCCAGCCAGGAATTCCCAATTCCCAATCTCCCATCCATCCTTGCCCTCTGGCACTGGCAGCCATTCCCTGGCTCCTGTCCCTCCAGCCCTTGTCCCCAGTCCCTCTCCAGCTCTCCTGGAGCCCCTTCAGGTCCTGCCAGAGGCTCTGAGCTCTCCCTGGAGCCTTCTCCTCTCCAGGGGAACATTCCCAGCTCTCCCAGCCTGGTTCCAGCCCTCTCTCTCCCCCAGGACAGGACTCAGTGCTGAGGTCACACCTCGAGTGCTGTGCCCAGCTCTGTCCCCTCAGGTTGGGAAGGACTTTGGGACACTGAGCACATCCAGAGGGGCTGGGAACACAAACCCTGTGAGGAACATTTGAAGGAGCTGGGGGTGCTCAGCCTGGAGAAAAGGAGGAACACAAACCCTGTGAGGAGCCCTGAGGGAGCTGGGGGTGCTCAGCCTGGAGAAAAGGAGGCTCAGGGCTGCCCCCATCACTCTCACAGCTCCTGAAAGGGGCCTGTGCTCAGCTGGGCTGGGCTCTGTCTGCAGGAACTGACACAACCAGAGCACACAGACTCCAGCTGCACCAAGGGAAATACAGGGTGGATATCAGGAAAAAGTTTTTTACATAAGGAGTGATCAAGTTCTGGAATGTTCTGCCCGGGGAGGTGGTGCAGTCCCCATCCCTGGGTGTGTGTAACAAAGCCTGGAATGAGGAACGAGGAATGAGGTGAGGCAGCAGGGCTTTTACAGCTCAGTGCAGGCTGAAAAGCCAGATTGGTGCCCCAAACCATCATTTTTTCATGGTTTTTCACAGAAAGAGTGATAAAGTTCTGGAATTGTCTGGAATTGCCCAGGGAGGTGGTGCAGTCCCCATCCCTGGGTGTGTGTAACAGAGCCTGGATGTGGCACTGGGGGCCAGGGCTGAGCTGAGCTGCTGGGGCTGGGTTGGATTCCATGATCCTGAAGGTCTCTCCCAACCCAGTGATTCTGTGAATTTTCCCTGAAAATTCCTTTTATCACTGAGGTACTTCAGAAGCATTTTTGTCACCCTTGATGGCCCAGGCCACATTTAATTCCCTCAGGGCTTTATCCTTCCCAATCTCTGTGTGCTTGGATAAATTCCCTGTATCCTCTCAGGCTGCCTGGCCCTGCTCCCACCCTCTGGAAGTTTCCTTCCTTTCCATGGTTGGGTTTGTCCCTTTCCCTCAGTGTGGCTCTGGAACGCTGGACAGCCCTAAAATCACTCCAAGCCCTAAAATCAGAGTCACCCCAGGCCCTAAAATCAGTTCAAGCCCTAAAATCAGTTCAGGCCCTAAAATCAGAGTCACTCCAAGCCCTAAAATCACTCCAACCCCTAAAATCAGTCACCCCAAGCCCTAAAATCAGTTCAGGCTCTAAAATCAGTGTCACTCCAAGCCCTAAAATCACCCCAAGCCCTAAAATCAGTCACCCCAAGCCCTAAAATCAGAGTCACCTCAAGCCCTAAAATCAGTTCAGGCCCTAAAATCAGTGTCGCTCCAAGCCCTAAAATCACCTCAAGCCCCAAAATCAGTTCAAGCCCTAAAATCAGAGTCACCCCAAGCCCTAAAATCAGCACCACCCCAAGCATCACCTGCAGCCCCCAAACCACCCCAGTGGAGCTGGATCCCTGCAGGAATTGGGCAATGGCAGGCTGGATCAGGCTGAAAGCTCATCCTGGTCTCACAGCTGGGGAATTCCTGATCCAGGAGTTCAGGATCCTCCTGGGAGGAGGGAAAGAGCCCCAAGATCTCCCCCAGGCTGGTCCCATAAAGCCAGGAGGATTCCCAGCAGGAGTGGGACTGCTTTCCTACAGAGCACTCTCAGCTTTTCCAGCCTTGGGATGAGCTCAGAAGCCAAAGTTTTCCCCCAAAACCTCTGAAATTCCTCCCAGAGCCTGTGACAAGCAGAGATTTTATCTGGTGCAGATAATCCAATGCAATTCAGTGGAGTTTCAGCAGTGCAAATCCCCTATAAACTCAATTCCAGCAGTTAGAAACTTCTCTCTCCCTAAGCACCACTATCTTTTCCTTGGCTCCAAGCAGGACATTTTATTTCCCTACAGGAAACCATTTATTAGTTGTTCATCATTAATGCAAAGTCCTTGAAGTGGATTTTGATTTCACCTGTTCTTTAGGGGAATCAGCAGCTCTTTATAAATCACTTTGCATCCAAATAAGTTCCAGCTTCACATCCATGAACCTCCAGAGACTGGAGCCACCAGGAACAAAATGCAATTTCCACACTGAGCTCGGGAAATTCAAGGTTTTGGCACCTCATCTTCGTTGTATATTGGGCAATAAATACCTGGTAGAGGCAGCAATGAGGTAAAAAGGAATTACAGCTTGTCCTGCACCACTTCCTCCCCAGGCTTAAATGATGGGAGCAACACAAAAGGGAAAAGGCAATTGTCATTTTGTAATTTTACAAAATTAGGTGCCAACGGAGGTATTTGGATGTTTATAAGGTAATGGAAAAACATATTTTGGCTTTGGTTTCAATAGGGATTTGCCTTGCAACTATTTGGTTTCAATAGGGATTTGCCTGCCCAACTATTGGTTCTTATTTTTGTTTTCCATAATGAGGAAAAAAAAATGTTCTGGCAGAGATTTGGAGCCCAGATCCTCAGGGCAGCACAGGGAAAATTATCCCAAATTCCTCTGACCATCAGGAAAGAGCTTTGCTCAGGAAAAAGGGACAAATATCCACAATTCTCTCCCTGCCAGGCTTGAACAGGTCTTAGAACCCAAAAAATCCCCATCCTGCTGCCACTTCCAAGGCTCTCAGTGGTGCCCAGCATGGAGCATCTTCCTGTGTCCATCATGTTGGGAATAACTCGGATTTCCCACTGGGAAGTGTCTCAGGCACTTCTGAGAGGCAGCAGAAGTCAGACAGAGCAGTGGGAGCTGCAGACCCTCCCATCACATTCTGCATCCTCACTGATTTTTGTGTTCCCCTGAAATTTTACACCTCAGATAAAACCCCCCTAGAAATTCAGGATTTTGGTTAAAAAGGCAATGAGGGTTTTGTGGTTTTTCAGAACCACACCGAAGCCAAACAAACACATCCCACAGGATTCCCCTCCCTGTGTACATCAACAACAAATGGGGAGAGGGGGAAAGCCCAAAACCACCACCAGAGCAAATTAATTTTTTTATTTTTTAGTGTAGAAACCTTCACACTGAAGCATTTTCTGGTAAGGACCAGGATTTAACCATTTCTCACCGAAAATGAGAGGCCCAACCACCTCCTGGTGAGGAAAGCCAACCCTTCCCCAGGGCTCTCAGATGATGCCAAATACTCATCCCTGTGCCACACATGGAAGAGTTTAGCAGGAGGAGGTGGGAGGAGCTGCTTCCTCACCATCCAGTGCCCTGTGTCCCTGCCCAGGGCAGGGGACTGGAATGGGCTTTAAGGTCCCTTCCAGCCCAAACCATCCCAAATTCTGTGATAACCCCACAGCCCTTCAGCTTTTGCTATGGGCACATCTGGGTTTGTTCCCACTCCCTCCTCACACCTCATCTCACCGATGCCATAGCCAGGGGGACAAAACAAAGGCTCTGGGCATTCCCAAAGGATCTGCAGAGCACTCAGCTGGAAGGGAGCAGCATTTGGGACCCCAGGTGTGAGCAGTCCTATCACAGCAAGGGCACTGAACAGCAGACACTGAGCACCCACTCAGAATCCCAAAGGACTTGGAATTCCAGATCGCTGACACCAAAGTGTGTCTTTACCTCCACTCCCTCCACAGCAGCCGTAGCTGCCCCAGATCCCTGCAAGTGGCCCAGGCCAGGCTGGTCAGGGCTTGGGGCAGCCCGGGGTACTGGAAGGTTGGGAAGCCGAGCAGAGTAGGGCAGCCCCTACACGCCAAGAGCAGCCCTGTACAAAAACCCCCAGAGCCGCCAAAACCTGCACAGAAGGGAAGCACGCACAGATCAGCTGGGTTAGGAGACCATTTATTAGGTGAGACTGAGCCGAGACATTGCAGATGTGTCAGGGAGACCCTGCGACGCTCCGAGAGCTCCTGGCTGTGGCCTCATCCTCCTGGCGCTCAGTCCAGCTGCAAGAGAGCGAGAGATACGAGGGGAGTCAGCGGGATCCGACAGCCCCGAGCCCCTTCCCGCAGCCGCGGGGCTCACCTTGATGAAGCCGATGTCCTTGGCGTACTGGCGGAAGCACTGCCGGCACATGTTCAGCCCGTACTTGCGGATGAGGCCGTGGCGGTTGGAGCACACGCGGCTGCGAGGGCAACAGAGAGAGGCGCATGAGGGCGGGGAATGGCGCCGGGGAGGAGGGGGGGGAATGTGAGGGGAAGGGGCAGCGAGGCAGGGCGGTGAGACGGCAGCCACGACCCGCGGGGGTGCAAGGAGCGGCACTAACCAAGAGCGAGAGCCCTGCCCGAACTTCCTGGGGTGGCTCCAGTAGAGCTGCTGGTGGCCCATGGCTGCGCCGTGCCGAGAGAAAGATGGCGGCGGCCGCCCGCCCTTATACCCCTCACGGCGCCTCCCGGCGTGCACCGCGCGGCTCCCGCTTCCCGCCCTGCGCCGCCAGGGCTGGGGGTGGGTCCGCTCCCCTCCGTGACGTCACGCCGTGGGCGGGGCAGCTCCGCCTCCAGTGACGTCAGCGGTGCTAAAGTTTGTATCACTAACGGAGCGTAATCTGAGCGCCGGGCGTAGTGGCGCGCGCCTGTAATCCTAGCCCTGGGGGAGGCTGAACCTCAGACGGATCGCTTGAGCCCGGGGTTCTGGGCTGACGTGTGATACATTTGCAATTAAGCAGTTATAGGTATATGGTGACCCGGGGGAAAGGGCACCTTGTTGATGACGAGGCATGCGGTCAGTGAGGAACCGCTTCTGAGTAGCCACGCCAGCAGGATATGGGCAAGAGAGTGAGACGGGGGTTCAACTTTTGCCACACACTAATAAAACACACACCCTAAATACCCACACACTAATAAACACCACACCCTAAATATCCAACAAAAACCCCAAATACCCCTTTTCGCCCCAAAACACACACTCGCAACACACTGCCTCCTACTGAACAAAAACCGCAACAACCCCGCACCGCTCAACTACACAATTCACTGCGCCGAGCAAATCTCAAACACCGATCCTGCTCTCTAATAATACATCTGCATAAACACTCAGCAAACGCCTCCCCGAGTTTGGTTGTTTTTTCTCCCAATCCCGCTTCTTGTGCTCAAAGCCGCCCACACCAAGCCTGACCTAAGCCTTCCTGTCGCTTACCAAGCCTCAGCTGCTGCTGTCACACCCCCAGCCCTCATCTCCTGTCGCCTCAGCTTCCCATGTCCCCTCAGCTCCTCTGTGTGTCCTCACCTCTCATGTGTCCCCTCAGTTCCTGTGTCCCCTCAGCTCCCGTGTCCCCTCAGCTCCCGTGTCCCCTCAGCTCCTCCGTGTCCCCTCAGCTCCTCCGTGTCCCCTCAGCTCTCGTGTCCCCTCAGCTCCCGTGTCCCCTCAGCTCCTCCGTGTCCCCTCAGCTCCTCCGTGTCCCCTCAGCTCCCGTATCCCCTCAGCTCCTCCGTGTCCCCTCAGCTCCTCCGTGTCCCCTCAGCTCCCGTGTCCCCTCAGCTCCTCCGTATCCCCTCAGCTCCCGTGTCCCCTCAGCTCTCGTGTCCCCTCAGCTCCCGTGTCCCCTCAGCTCCTCCGTGTCCCCTCAGCTCCTCCGTGTCCCCTCAGCTCCCGTATCCCCTCAGCTCCTCCGTGTCCCCTCAGCTCCCGTGTCCCCTCAGCTCCTCCGTATCCCCTCAGCTCCCGTGTCCCCTCAGCTCCTCCGTGTCCCCTCAGCTCCCGTGTCCCCTCAGCTCCTCCGTATCCCCTCAGCTCCCGTGTTCCCTCAGCTCCTATGTTCTCTTACCTCCCATGTCCCCTCATACCCACCATCCCTTCATCTCCCCCATGTCCCCTCCCTCACACATGCTGTCCCCTCCATGTCCTTACACAGAATTCTCTGGCCCTTCCTCTGCTCCCTCTTGCTCCTCGCACCATTCTCCCCTCTAACCCATCTTTTCAATGCCAACACATCACCACGTGTTTTATGCTTTACTTGATGTTTATGGAAAACTTTATATTTTATGTTGTGCTTGGCCGTGACTGTGTATTAGGTAGGCAGGAACTGGGGATTGGATGGGCGGATTTATGTAAACTTTAGTGTACAAATCATTTTGCTTTTTATTCCCTGGCATGCTTAATTTGTGAACAATTTCCACCTTGCACCCTGCAGAGAATAAACAACGTCTCCTTTCTAAACCTGACTTGTTCATGTTTAGAGTCCCTAAGATTCGGCAACACTCTCAGTTCCTCTGTGTCTTCTCTCAACTCCCCATGTCCCCTGAACCCCCTGTGTCCCTTCTTCACACCCTCCATATCCCCTCAAACCCCTGTGTCCTCTCAGCTCCTCTTTGTCCATTCACAACCCTATGTTCTTCACACCTCCATGCCCCCTCACATCCTCAGCATCTCCTCGTATCCTCAATGTCCCTTCACATTCCATGTCCTCTCATACGCCAATGACCCCTCACACCTGCGTCCTCTCAGCTTCTCCATATCCCCTCACAGTCCATGTCCCCTCACACTCACCGTCCCCTCACGCCCCGTGTCCCCTCACACCCCGTGTATCCTCACACTCCATGTCCTCTTACACTCGCTGTCCCCTCACATCCCGTGTATCCTCACACTCCATGTCCCCTCACACCCTCTGGCCCCTCACACTCCCTGTCCCCTCACATCCTCTGGCCCCTCACACTCCCTGTCCCCTCACACTCCATGTCCCCTCACAGTCTGTCCCTTCACACCCCGTGTCCCCTCACAGTCTGTCCCTTCACACCCCGTGTCCCGCTCACGCCCGCCGTCCCCGCCGCCTCTCTCTCCCTGTCCCACCAAGCCGCACCAGCCGCCTCCAGCAGGAGGTGCCCGCGGCCCGCCCCGCGCGGACGGTGCTGCGCTGAGGGCCCGCGCTCGGGCTGCCCGCCGCTGCCGCCGGTACCGCCGGAGCCGCCGCCCTCCCTTCCCGCCCGGCGATCCCGCTCGCTGGGCGGCCCCGCGCCCCTCAGCGGGCGGCGGGCGGCAGCGGGCAGCGCGGCGGGCTGGCACCGCGGCGGGCAGGCAGCACTGCGGGCGCCTGTGCGCGCTCAGCGCGGGAGGCCCCCGGCGGCGCCGCCCGCCGTGCGCGGGCCGGGGCCGGTGCCGGTACCGGGGCCGAGCCGGGATGCGGCTGCAGTGCGAGGTGGAGGTGCTCAGCCGGCTCCTGCCCACTTGCGGGCTGCGGGGCCGCGGCCGCGCCGCGCGGGCTCTGCTGTCGCTCGGGCGCCCGCCCGGCGCTGCCGGTGCCGGGATTTACCTCATGGTGTGCACGGCGCGGGACCGCGGCGGGGCTCGCTACAAGGTGGGGACGGCGGCGGGGGCCGGGAGGCGGCGGGGGTGCCCCGGGACGGCCGCTGAGCCCGCTGTGCCCGCAGGTGCAGCAGAACGTGGAGCGGCTCTTCACGCGCTTCGTGGAGGAGGGAAAGGCCACGGTGCGGCTGCGGGAGCCCGCGGTGGATCTGTGCCTCAGCAAGGTGGGGCCGGCACCGGGAACCGCGCCGGGAACGGCGGCAGGGCCGCGGCTCACCGGGCTCTGAGCCCCGCGCCGAGGCGGGAAGCGACATTAAATCCCATCCAGTGCCACCCCGGGGACACCTCCGCTGTCCCAGGCTGCTCCCAGCCCCAGTGTCCAGCCTGGCCTTGGGCACTGCCAGGGATCCAGGGGCAGCCACAGCTGCTCTGGCAATCCCAGCCCAGCCAGGAATTCCCAATTCCCAATCTCCCATCCATCCCGGCCCTCTGGCACTGGCAGCCATTCCCTCTTTTCTGGGCTCTGTTCTAATTCTCGTGAAGTTCACTTTCATGCTTTGCTTCACCGCTTCTTTAGAAAAATCTTTTTTTCAGCTCTCTGATGCAATGTTGGTGTTTGGCCTTTAATCCCGTGTCCCCTCAGCTCAATTTAATTCCTATGAAATTGTTGTTCCCTACAGTCTTTCTCATGGAAAGAAATTGAGAATCCTCTTGTTTTCATGGACAAAATCCTCACTGTGCTCACCGTGGCTTTCAAAGCACACACAGAGCAGAGCACAGGAACCCTCTCCCCTTATTTCAAGTATTTCTGTATTTATTCACAGTTCCCAGAGGATTTGTAGTGTTTTTAACAGCACTAAACTCACCCAAAAAAATACATGTATTGTCACTAAATCCTCATGTCCTTCTGTGCCTGTTGCAGGAATCTTTTGTAGCCCTATAGGAGAGAAAAATCGACAGGCTTTTTAAAACCTCTGAGTTCTTACCTAAAGCTTTCAAGTCAGGCTGTGTAAATAAAAGCAAATAATGTTGATTGGTGGTTTAGAAAATCCTTTTCCTTTTCTGTCACCTGAATCTGAGGAAAACAGCCTTAATTTTATGAACCTTTTAAAGGGTTAAATAGGAAGGGAGGACACCAAACCCAAATATTTTTTCCTGTTAGAAGCCAGTGTGCTCTGTATTTTGCAAAAATTAAGGCTTTTGTATTAGATTCAGAATAACTTCTGCTTCCTTTACTCTGAATTTTTCTGCTGAAGAGTGAGAAATCAAAAAGTTTATCTGAAAACATTACAGGCTCTTCTTAAACTCTCCACCTCCAGAAGCCAAATTTAAGATGTTTCATCCCTTTTCCGTAGTTTTCTGCCAGATTTTTATTACTTCATTACAGAAAGGCTCCTTAACTCTCAAAGAGGAACAAAAACTTTGTGGAAAAGTGATTTCCACAGACTGGAATATTGGTTCTGTGAAATCCCCCTGCTTGTGCTGTGCCAGGGATTTGCTGCCCTCAGCCAGCTCAGGAGTGGAATTGGGAAACATCAGTGCAGAGCATTCACCCCTGGAGCAGAAATAACAAATCCTGGCTGTTTCCTGGGGTTTGTTTCCCTTCAGCAGGTCTGAGCTTGCTTCCCTGGCTCCACCTCAGGTCTGATTTCCTCAGAGCTCTCACACTTGGGAGGCATCAACACAATTTAAACTCCTTTTCCAACATTGTCTGCGTGGCTGGGACTGCAGGCTTGGGGTAGGAAATTTCATCCTGAGCTCTTCCAAGTAATTATTCCAAGTAATTATTTGTTTTCTTCTTTTTTCTTTTTGTTTTTTTTCAGGGTTTCTCAAGGAGAGGTTTGGAGATTTCACATGGCCCTTAGGGAGGTCTGGTGGAGGGAATTGTGCTTTGTGCTTGAGAGCAAAGATATCCTGCCTGTAGCTCCATTCTGGTGTGCAATATCGATTTCACTTGGTCCTTAAAGATATGGAGGACTTTTTGGACTTAATTCCTGTTTTAGTTATTTTGGAAATCTGCCTGGAATGAGGGGAAATTCTGTAACTAAATGTGTTAGACTGTGAGATCATGAGGGCTGGTGGTCTCAGAATGCCAGGCTGGTTTGGGACAGAAGGGACCTTAAATCCCATCCCATCCCTCCCTCCCACTGTCCCAGGCTGCTCCAAGCCCCATCCAGCCTGGCCTGGGGCATTTCCAGGGATCCAGGGGCAGCCCCAGCTTTTCTGGATAACCTTGGCTACAAAGGTGTTTGTTGTGCATCCTCCCCACCTCTGGAAGGTGGCACAGCAGGAGCTGTGCTTGGAATGCTTAAGGAAAATGATAATTTTAGTTTACACATGCAGTCAGTTCAGTTTGACCTTTGATGTCTTTGTTTCTCCCACATTTCCATCCAGGATTACCTCCAATATCTTTGTTTTCTTGTACTGGGTGCTCTAGTTCTGAACCCTCTCAAATTTGGTCTAAACAAGCACATTTAGGAGCAAAATTGTCTTTGAGGTGCAAAATGTGTCCCTGGGCTTGGGCAAGTGACAGCTGGGAGCACAAGGACAACCTCTGGGCTCTCAGAACTCCAAGTTAGTTCTTTTCTTTTCCTTCCATGGTTGCAATGTGGTTTTTATTTTGAATTCACTTTCCAGCTCAGTGCCTGTCTCCTGCACATCAGCTCGAGCAGAGACTTGCTGGAAAATCTAGAAGAGAAAGATTTGGTCACAAATGTTCCTAGAAGTGAATCAAGTCAGTGCAACAGATGCATCAGAGCTTTCTGAGTCTTTATTTAAAATAAAAATCACTTGATACTCTGATATTGAGAGTTGGTGGGAGCCTTAATGGCTTCCCACTGTCAGAGGGCAGGGATGGGTGGGAGATTGGGAATTGGGAATTCCTGGCTGGGCTGGGATTGCCAGAGCAGCTGTGGCTGCCCCTGGATCCCTGGCAGTGCCCAAGGCCAGGCTGGACATTGGGGGACCCTGGGACAGTGGGAGGTGTCCCTGCCATGGCAGTGGGTTAAAGAGGATGGGATTTAGGATCCCTTCCAACCCAAACTGTCCTGGGATTCTGCTCCCAAACTATTGTATCCCAACTCAAACATTATTTGGTCATTGCAAAGAATTTGCCTCTTGCCTGCTGCTGGCACAGCCAGAGCTGTGTGTGGCCACAAGCACTGACTTCACCTTCCTTTTGCTGAATTCAACCCCAGCTTCCCTCCTTTTCTTTTCTAGAAACTTCCAGGAATTATTGCCTCAGGGTTTAGAGCTCTGATTTCCCCATGTGTGTTTGTAACAGTCCTTGATCCTGGTGGATTTCTGGGAGCTCCCCATGCGTTGGAGTTTTTTCCCTGTACTTCATTTCCAGCTGTGGATTTGATTTCCAGCTTTGTTCCTTCCCTGGGTGCTGCAGCACAGTCAGACCAGGACTGTTCATAACAGAGCTGTTCCCCCTCCCATCCCACTGCCCTGCTGAGTGACACACACAGAACGGCTCAGACAGTGTTAACAACCAGGATCATGAACATTTAACTCCAGCCTTGTGTTCCCCTGCAGGCAAATGTGATCAATTTAAAGACTTTCCTTTCAGCCGTGAGACTGGCTCACCAAGGCAACGACACCGGCGTCCTCCCCCTCTCACCTCTGGTCCCAGCAAAGAACTCCGACGTGGAGAAGCCCAAAACCAAAATGATCATCACTTCCAGGAGGGATTATCCCCTCACCAAGAGCTTCCCTTTCTCCCTGGAGCACCTGCAGACCTCGTACTGCAAGCTGGCCAGGATCGACAGCAGGGTGCTGAGCCTGAGGAGGCTGCGCAAGCTGGACCTGAGCCACAACCACATCAAGCAGCTGCCGGCCACGCTGGGCGAGCTGGCGTTCCTGCAGGAGCTCGACCTGCACGACAACCACCTGGAGGCCTTCAGCGGGGCCCTGTGCAGCTCGGGCCTGCAGAAATCCCTGCAGCTGCTGGACCTGAGCCAGAACCAGATCCAGGCGCTGCCGCTGGAGTTCTGCCAGCTGCGGGGCCTGGTGCAGCTGCGGCTGGACGACAACGCCCTGCTGCGCCTGCCCTGCCGCATCGGGCAGCTCCGCCGCCTGCGCTTCCTGTCGGCCGCGCGCAACAAGCTGCCCTTCCTGCCCTGGGACTTCAGGAACCTCTCCCTGGAGAACCTGGACCTCTTTGGGAACCCCTTTGAGCAGCCCAACCCGCTGGTTCCCAACATCCAGCTGAAGATCCCCCTGACCCTGCTGGAGTGTGCTGCCAGGGCCACGGTCAATCACAGGTAAGGGCAGGGAGGCACAGCTGGCACTGCTCCTCCACACCTGCCTCCCTCACCTGGTTCCTCCTTTCCCCTCAGTGCCTGCTTTTGTTGTCATTACACTGCAAAGGTTCAATATTGCCAGAGTTTGGTACCTTCTTGATGTTTCTTGTAGGCAGCTCCTCTAGGCACTGACTCATCCTTGTCAGTTCTCCTCACCCAACCAATCCACTCTTTTATAACACTCTTCTTATTAGCTGTAGCCTGTTAAAGTCAGGCCTGCTCCTAATCTTTAATAATCAACCCAGCTGCAACTCTGTAGGGGGTAAGATTACTTTCTATACTACCTTTATTTACTTATATTCTATCCCTCTACATGCTTTCTCACCTATTAACTTCATAACATCAAAATCCCTTTAAATTCCGTTTGTCAAGTCATCAGGATAAGGATAATTGGTGCCTTTGGAAGCATTTAAGGAAAGGCAGAGATTGAAGTGTTTTCATCCACCAAAGGGGGATGAACAGAATATTTTTGACCAAGTTTGGAAAAAGAGAATAATTTCTACAACCCTGAGCCACTTCTGCAGGCCATAGGTTCTCCTTAAGCTCCTCATTGAGTGAGGGTGTTCTGACTTATTCAGAGAGCCCAGCTCTTAGGTAATTTAAAAAAATATGATTTCACCAAGTGAATCCCACCCTCCCAGGCTGCTGTTTGTTATCAGCTCTCTCCTCTTCCCTCACCCCTGGTCCTTTGTGTCCCAGGAGCCTCCAGGTACCAGCAGCTGCTGCTCCCACCCTGCTCTGGGTGGGAAGGGAACACAAAAACAGAAATTTGGCACAGGAAGAGAGGAGAGAGAGGCTGGAAGTGTCCCTAATCTGCACCCTGTGCCCATTCCTGCCTTGAGGGTGGGCAGTGCCCCATAAACCCGGGGTAATTGTGCAGAAATCTGCACCAAAGGCATCCACAGGCACACCCTGAAGGGAGCTGAGCCACCACATGTTCTGGCCAATTCACCCACTGCTGACCTTGCTGATTTTATAATTAAACCCCACATGTCTCCTTTCCCAACTCTATGTAAATTGCAGTGGGTTTGATGTAAATATTAAGGCTTTTTTCTACTTCTAGAAATCCCTCAGCACTGGTCAGATTTCAGTTACTGTAAAAACCTTGAGAAAGGGATGAAACAGGAGAAAGTGCAAAAATAATGTTTGGAAATCAGTCTTCATTCTGGGAAAGTACCAGACTTGTAGATTATGTTTTTCCCAGAAAAAAAAAGGGTGTTCTGAAATTAAGGTGGTGAAAAAGAAAACCCAGAGAAGTAGTCTTAGCTGTGTGGAAAGATTTGGGAAGGTGTGGGTGGAGGCAGGATGTGAGTCAGGGGGATCTGTGCTGGGTTTGGAGTGCCCGTGGGCCCTGCTGAGCCCCACACTTCAGCCACCCCGAGGGAATTCCTCAGGGGAATTGCTGACTCTGTACCCCGAGCTCGATGCTGCTCCTCTGGGAATTCCCGAAGGAGCAATTCCCCTTCCCAACTCTGGGTGTCATTGCTGACACGCGATGGATGGAGAGAGCTGTGGAGCCGGAGAACTTTTCATTTCCTGCCTGCAGAAGGCTCCTTTTATCTCCTGCTTTCTCTGAGCTGTGTTTTAGCACTGCTACTCCTCGGTGTAAGAGGGAGGAGTAAGTGATGAGTGCTGTGTCAGGCCAGGGTGAGGCACAGGCAGTGTGAGGGAAGAACAGAACGTGCCCAGTTGTCTCATTATTCTTAATCTTCCTTTAATTCTCTAATTCTCATTACTCCTAACCTTTCTAATTCCCTAGCTGGCTGTGGCCCAGGCTGCCAGGATTGCTGTGAGCTCCCTGTTGGTGTCTCCTGGAGTTCATGTCCTGCCTTGTGAAAGTGGCATTTCAGTCCTAAAATTGGCAATTTCATCCCTGAAATCTCAGGAAGTGGCATTTCAGTCCTAAAATTGGCAATTTCATTCCTGAAATCTCAGGAAGTGGCATTTCAATCCCAAATCTCTGGTTTTCCATGGAGAGGCTCCCTGGAACAGAGGCTGGGCAGAGTTGAAGGAATAAAGTGGGGATTTATGAAAAGGCCTCACAGGATCCACCCTGGGCAGTGCAAGAGCCCAGCCAAGAGTTTTCACACTTTTATAAGTTTTGGTCCATTTCCATATTGGGTTCATTGTCCAATTCCAGCTGCAGGTGATGCAGTCCCACCCTCCTGGATTGCTCTCCTCAGTTCCCTGGTTTTGGGCCCAAAGCTGCAGTGATGTCCTTGTTTTAGGGCTGGAAAAGGATTGTTCTGTGTGCCTGAGCTGTGAGGAGAGCTGCTGACACCTTAAATGAGTTCAGAGTTACATATGTGTGTGTGTGTGACATATTTTATGAATATATAATACACATATGTTATATCTGTATATATGTGTGTGTGTATGTTACTGACAAAAATCCCTTCTGCAGAATTTTTCTTCTGAGAAGCTGAAAAGCCTCAGAAAAGAAATGTAAACAATAATTATCTGATTGCTTGGAATGTGGTTTAGAGGTTGCTTACCAACAGATGCATCTCTGATTGGTTCAGTGTGAATTATTTTTAATTAGTGATCAATCCCAGTCCAGCTGTGTCAGTACTCTGGTCAGTCATAGGGTTTTTATTATCATTTCTTGTCTGGCCTTCTGATGTCTCTTTTCTCTTTCTTTAGTATCCTTTTAGTATATAATTTTCATATAATATAATATAACAATATAACATAATATAGTATAATATAGTATAACATAATGTAACAATATAACATAATACAACATAACACAATATAGCACAATATAATGCAATATAACATAACAGATATGATGTAATATAGTATAATATAATGTAATATAATATAACATAATATATTGTAATATATTATAATGTAATGTAATGTAATACGATATAATGAACTATAACATAATAAATATAATGTAATATGATATGATATAATTAATACAATACATCATTATATAATATAATATATCAATATATAATATATTTTATATATAATATAATTAATATAATATAATATATAATATAATATATAATATATTAGAGTCAATTCTCATCTCTCACCTCTTCCTGAGGACCTCACAACGCCTCAACAATTAATAACCACGTGTATATATAATTTTTTTTAATATATGTCTATAAATACATATATATAAATATATGTGTGTGTGTATATGCACATATGTATACATATATACACATATATTTATGTATATATATACATATAGATATATGTGTGTATATATAAAATGTATACATTTTTTATATATTTATATATAGATATATGTGTATATATATATGTCTAGAAGTACATATATATAAATATATATATGTGTGTGTGCATATACACATATGTATACATATATGCACATATATTTATGTATATATACACATATAGATATATGTGTGTGTATATAAAATATATACATTTTTTATATATTTATATATAGATATATGTGTGTGTGTATATATATGTCTATAAATACATATGTATAAATATATGTGTCTGTGTATATATACACATATGTATACATATATACACATATATTTATGTATATATATACATATAGATATATGTGTGTATATATAAAATGTATACATTTTTTATATATTTATATATAGATATATGTGTATATATATGTCTATAAATACATATATATAAATATATGTGTGTATATATACACGTATGTATACATATATACGCATATATTTATGTATATATATACATATATATGTTATATATATATAATATATATTCTTAATATATTTATATATAGATATATGTGTGTGTATATATACACGTATGTATACATATATACACATATATTTATGTGTATATATATACATATAGATATGTGTGTGTATATAAAATATATACATTTTTATATATATTTATATATAGATATATGTGTGTATATATATATTCACCAGTGCAGTGCAGAGTCTGGAAACCATGAAATCTGAAACTGGAGTCATCCTGTGCCCTGGGAATGGCAGGTGCCTGTGTGCTGTCCCCAGCTGTGAGTGACACAGCTCCCTCGGTGCCGAGCTCAGCCTGTTCTCCTCCCATCCCACAGGATCCCTTATGGCTGCCACCTGCTCCCTTCCCACCTGTGCAAGGACCTGGAGGTGGCCAAGACGTGTCGGTGCGGGAGCGCCTGCCTGAGCAGCTTCATCCAGATCACGGTGACCATGAACCTGCACCACGTGGCGCACACCGTGGTGCTCGTGGACAACATGGGCGGCACCGACGCGCCCGTGCTCTGCTACTTCTGCTCCCTGCACTGCTACTCCCAGTTCCTGGACAGGCACCTCCAGAGCCATGGCTGACACGGGCCAGCACGGGCTGCCTGGGCATGGAGCAGCCTGGAGGTGTCACCGGAGCTCCCTGAGGGGACAAATCCCTCTGGGAGGGAGGGAGAGGGCACGTCCTGACCCGGCCTGGTCTGGTTCTTCTGCCCCTCTGGGAGGGAGGGGACACAGCCTGGCCTGGCCTGGCCTGGTTCTTCTCCCACTGTGGGAGGGAGGGGACACAGCCTGACCCGGCCTGGCCTGGCCTGGTTCTTCTCCTCCTCAGGGAGGGAGGGGACACAGCCTGGCCTTCTCCCCCTTTGGAGACAAATCCCTCTGGGATGGAGGGGACACAGCTTGGCCTGGCTCTTCTGCCCCTTCTGGGAGGGAGGGGACACGGCCTGGTCTGGCCTGGCCTGGCTCTTCTGCCCCTCTGGGAGGGAGGGGACACAGCCTGGCCTGGCCTGGCCTGGCTCTTCTGCCCCTCTGGGAGGGAGGGGACACAGCCTGGCCTGGCCTGGCCTGGCTCTTCTGCCCCTCTGGGAGGGAGGGGACACAGCCTGACCTTCTCCCCCTCTGGAGACAAATCCCTCAGGGAGGGAGGGGACACAGCTTGACCTGGCTCTTCTGCCCCTTCTGGGAGCAAGGGGACATGGCCTGGCCTGGCTCTTCTCCTTCTCTGGGAGGGAGGGGACACATCCTGACCTTCTCCCGCTCTGGGAGGAAGGGGACATGGCCTGGCCTGGCTCTTCTCCTTCTCTGGGAGGGAGGGGACACATCCTGACCTTCTCCTGCTCTGGGAGGAAGGGGACACGGCCTGGCCTGGCCTGGCTCTTCTTTCCCTCTGGAATCTCCTCTGCCTGGAGCACGAGGCAGTGTTGAGCTGGAGAGAACTTTTCTTAGGAATGTATTTCCCTTTTCCTGCATGCTCAGGGTTCCTGGGTTTGTGGGTAAGTGGTTCCTTCTTGGAAGGACAAAGGGAATTTGAATTTATCCCAGATTTCCCCATGTGAGCTCTGAGCTCTGCCAGGCCAGCACTGCACTCCCCTCTTGCCAGTGGAGGAGAAATCACATCCAGAGCAGTTGTGGAATCCCAGGTGCTTTTTTTTTTTAAAGGTTCTGTTACAACATTCCCACTCGGAGCAGGGACCAGCATTGCTGGGTTTTTACCAGAGCAAATGTTTGTTTTTGGGGTTTCTCTCTTTGTGATACCAGAAATGTCTTTTTTCTAAATATGTGCCTGAAACTTTGTTTCTTAATCCTCCTGTTTTAACCATTCTGGAATTTGTTTCACTCTGTTGACTGATTAAATTTTGAAAGCCTTCCATGCATGTGTGGATTGTGTTTTGTCTGAGGGGTTTTCCATCCAGTGTACTCCAGGAATTAACTGCTGCTATTTTTCTGGGGATGACACCAAAATGTTGAGCATATCCACAAATTCTTTTATTTCCTATCTTGTCAGCTGCTCCATGACTGGGAGATGGGAACAGCAGGGAACAAATATTTGCAATTCTAGAATTAATCTGAATTTTTTTTAATTTTAACCATTCAAGAATGGGATCATAATCCTAATCTTTCAAATCTAGAATTATTTTATTTTGAGAAGTTTTCAGGAATCTCATTCCCTGGAAGATGTTGTGATGGCTTGGAGCACACTGAGTGCCAGCTGGGGGAGGTTTAGTTTGGATTTTGGGAAAATTTCTCCATGGAAAGGGGGGGTCTGACATGGGGCATTGGTGGAGTGCCCATCCCTGCAGGGATCTGGGATGGTTTCCTTGTCTTGTTCTTGCAATTTTGGAATTATTTTACTCTTACATTAGTGTAGAAAAGTTTGGAGTCATTTTATACTTGTGATTCTAGAATGAATTAATCTGAATGTCTTCATTCTTACCATTCAAGAATGGATTTATAATATTAATCTTTCAAATCTAGAATTGTTTTATTTTATTCTGTAAATCTTTGAATTTTTTCTTTCCATCTTAGAGTTATTTTATCTTCCAATCCTACAATAATTTTACCTTACTCCTGCATTTCTAGAATGATTTCTCACCTTATTCTTGTCATTACAAAATGCTTTTTAAAGTGCAGTTTTTCAAACCTAGTATTCACTTGTTTTTAATGTTACTCCCGCGGATCCCGGCTGGTTTCCGTGTGTTTTCCTTGCATTTCCAGAGTTATTTTCCCATTTTTTCCCCAATCCCGAAGGATTTCGCTGCCCCTTCCCGCCCTCCCCTCACGCTTTGGCCCCGCCCCCTCCGGGCGCCGCCCAATCAGAGCGCGGTGCGGCTGCGGAGGCTGCGCGGCCCCCCCCCCGCCCGGCGGAAACGTCGAGGAGTTGATTGACGGCTCCTCCGACCAATGGCGAGGCCGCGATAGCCGCAGCGGCGGCCAGTGGGGAGCGGCGACGTGTGCGCGCGGGGCGGCGGCGGCGCGCGCGCGCTGGGAGCGGGAGCGGCGGCGGCGGCGGCGGCGGGAGCGGCGGAGCGGGGCCGCCGCCGCCGGGACGATGCGGCTGCGCGTCTACAAGCGCAAGGTGCTGCTGCTGGCGCTAGCGCTGGCGCTCTGCGCCCTGGCGCTCTGGGGCACCGGCGGCGGCGGGCGGCGGCGGCAGCAGCAGCTGCAGCAGCAGCAGCAGCGGGGCGGTCCCGGTAGCACCGGGGAGCCGCCGCGGGTCAGCGAGCCCCCGCCGCCGTTACCGCGCCGCCCCGCCGCCAACGCGTCGGCCGCCGTGGCGGCGGAGGTGCTGTCCGAGAACGCGACGCTGAGTTACCGCTCTCTCGTGTACCGCCTGAACTTCGACCAGCCGGTGCGGAACGCCGGGCGCTTCCCGGCGCGGCCCGACGTGGTGCTCGTGGTGCAGGTGCACGACCGCGCCGAGCACCTGCGGCTGCTGCTCGAGTCGCTGCGGCGGGCGCCGGGCGTGGAGAACGTGCTGCTGGTGCTGAGCCACGACCTGTGGGCCGAGGAGCTGAACCGGCTGGCGGCCCGCGTGGACTTCTGCCCGGTGCTGCAGGTGTTCTTCCCGTTCAGCATCCAGCTGTACCCGCGCGAGTTCCCGGGCCACGACCCCCGCGACTGCCCCCGCGACGTGGGCAAGGCGGCGGCGCTGCGGCTGGGCTGCATCAACGCCGAGTTCCCGGACTCGTTCGGGCACTACCGCGAGGCGCGCTTCGCGCAGACCAAGCACCACTGGTGGTGGAAGCTGCACTTCGTGTGGGAGCGCGTGCGGGCGCTGCGGGAGCACGCGGGGCCCGTGCTGTTCCTGGAGGAGGATCATTACCTGGCCCCCGACTTCTACCACGTCCTCAAGCGGCTCTGGGCGCTGCGCCAGCGGGAGTGCCCCGAGTGCCAGCTCGTGTCGCTGGGCACCTACAGCCCTGTGCGGGGCGGCTTCGCCGGCCGCGCCGACAAGGTGGAGATGAAGACGTGGAAATCCACGGAGCACAACATGGGCATGGCCTTCGGCAGAGACACCTACCAGAAGCTCATCGAGTGCACGGACGCCTTCTGCACCTACGATGACTACAACTGGGACTGGACTCTGCAGCACTTGACTGTCTCTTGTCTTCCAAAGTTCTGGAAAGTGCTGGTTCCCGAAATCCCCAGGATTTTTCACACGGGGGACTGTGGCATGCACCACAAGAAATCCTGCAGACCGTCCACCCAGAGTGCCAAAATCGACTCTCTCTTGAACAGCAACCAACAGTACCTGTTTCCCGAGGCGATGAGTGTCAGTAAAAGGTACTCCATGGCTCCCCTGTCCCCTCACGTCAAGAACGGAGGGTGGGGAGACATCAGGGACCACGAACTCTGTAAGAGCTACCGCAGACTCCAGTGAGGATCCTCCTCGCAGCGCCTTTTCTCCTTGACTTGTTCCATTGTGTCCTTTCCAGGCACACACGTGTATAAACAGCATTTATGAGTTGGTTTCTGCTTTAATATGAATAAACATTCTTGTTAAAGGTGTCCCAAAATAGTAATCTCTCATGTTTGGCAACCACGTTTTGGAAACGGGTGACGTGCTGCAGCCCCTACGCAAAAAGTGACCTGCTGCTGTGTTTGCTGGGAGGAGGAGGAGGAGGAGGAGGAGAACACTTTTAAGTGCATCTTTTTTGGTGCTTCAAAGCTCTGGTGGTGCCTGGGGTCCCACCTGGGATCATCTCACGCCTGATCCCCGAGTCCCGGTTCGGTTGCGCCGCGTCGATGAATATATGAAGGATGAAAAGAAAATAAATCTCATTGTTTTTACTACGATGTAGATAAATATATGATTTTTTTAGTTCTGCCGAAATAAAAAAAATTCCGTTGTTTTGTAAGCCTAGAGAAGTTCTTGATTGTCAGCAAAAAGATGATGTCACCTCGTGTTCCTAAAAAGTCAGGATGGGAAGGAGGGGGGAGTTTCTCTTCTTTAATCCCGAGGGCTGGACATGTGCCATCACTCCTTCCAGCAGTGTGCATTTAACTTCATTAAGTTTTTAATGATACTCATTAATTGAGGCAGAAAAGAGTAGCAAATTGGTGGCACAACACCTCTTTTGTTTGGATTTTTTTTTAAAGTTGTTTCAAATTATCTGTGTGAAAACTGCTGCTGGGGGGTGGGAAGGGGCTGAGCTGGGGCCACGGAGCCATCTGTGAATGCTCCAGCAGCTTCAGTGCCACTCCTCTGTGAACTCAGCTGTGGCAGAAGCACCTCAGCAGCTTTTGTGGAACACAGAAATATGTCAGAGAAAGAAAATGCTGCTTTTTTCTTTGTCCAGGGGTTATTTAACCACAGTTTTGCAAGGTAACTGCTCCGTGTTCTGTTCCACTGGGTTGGAGCTGTGCTGGTGCTTCACCCTTGGAGACCTCTCCCAAAAAGGGGAGGTTGAGCTGAGCCCAGCAAAGCTCCAGCAGGATGTGCCACCAGGGAGGGCAGGGCACGTGTTTCGGGCAGCTGTGGCTCCTGCTGGACTCTGAAACCACACACACAAACTGAAATGTGACAGAGGCAAAATTAACTCTCCTCCAAAACAAAAACAGAATTAACTCTCCTCTCGAACAAAAACAGAAGTTGGTTCAGCAGCAGTGAGAAAGGGGAACAGGAAGTTTATTATTAGATGTGTTCTCCTGGTTATTCTGCTTTAGGGAGGTGAGAAATGCTGACACTCGAGGGAAACTGAGAAAAATAAATCTAATCTGGCAAAAGAGAATCCATTTCACCAGTTGTAAATACTTCAGACATGCACCCAGAGGATGTTCTTGTGCAATGGAATTTGTTCAGCTGGGGATATCTGGGTGCTGCAGATCTGAAGCACAGCACTAGGATGGAATACAGGGTATAAATGTTGATTATTTCTAGGAGACTAATTAGAACTTCTCCGGGTAATTAGAAATTTCATTTGATTGCTAAGAATCACTGTGAGTCTAATCCTTCAGTTATCACAAAATGAAAGGTTTGGAAAATGATGACTACTGCTCAATTCCCGAGGGAGCCATTAGACTGAGGATATATACAAATAATCCCTGAAACGTGGGAAGAGAATAAAAAATTTATGTAAACAATAAAGATACTTTTTTTTTCCAGGAGCTCAGAGTCACCTCCAACTGCAACTTTTCTTACAAGTGAAATTATTGCAACAAACTGGGGAATTGATAAACTGTTAACAACGGAAAGTTTTGGTGTTCAGCAGGAACCCACGGCCTCCATGTCACCCCCCAGCACATGGAAGTCAGAACAAGCATCAAACAAGGAAGGAAATGCTAAAACAATGAAATCAATCCAGCTGATAGAGCAGGGAGCTGTGGAACTGCACGGGGCAGAGTGTGCTGTGATCGTGCAGGATGCACTCGCTGCTGTCCTGGGGGTTCACCTCCCTCAGGATGGGGCACCCTGCCCCATCTCCATCCCCATCCCCATGGGAGTCAGAACAAGCATCTAACAACAGAAGGAAATGATAAAACCAATAAATTAATCCAGCTGATAGAGCAGGGAGCTGTGGAACTGCACGGGGCAGAGTGTGCTATGATCGCACAGGATGCACTCACTGCCATCCTCAAGGTTCACCTCCCTCAGGATGGGGCACCCTGCCCCCTGCCCATCCCCATGGGAGTCAGAACAAGCATCAAACAAGAGAATTAAATGATAAAACCAATAAATTAATCCAGCTGATAGAGCAGGGAGCTGTGGAACTGCACGGGGCAGTGCGTGCTGTGATCACGGAGGATGCGCTCGCTGCCATCCTGGGGGTTCACCTCCCTCAGGATGGGGCACCCTGCCCCATCTCCATCCCCATCCCCATCCCCATGCCCACCCCCCTGCAGCTCTCCTGCTGTTCCCGGGGCTGTGGCTGTGCCTCCTGCTGCAGCAGCACTTTCTAAATCGGGCTCGGTTCTCTCAGATCCGCCGGGAATGGCTGAGCTGGAGGCAGGAGGTTCAGGCTGCAAACAATGGGGTGAAGCACAGCCGGCTGCTGTTCCCATTGTTCCCGCCCTGGGAGCCGGGCTGGGTCCTGCAGCACCTCCCTCGGCTGCAGGACACTTTGTTTCTGCCTTTGTTTCGGGGCAGTTGCTGTCGGTCTGTCCAGCAAGGGCTCCCTCTGAGCTGCCAAGTGTTCCTTGTCCATCACGTTCCTGTGGCTGTCAAGGAAATAAACGAATTATTTCATAGCTGGAACAAACTGTGCACACAAAGACAGGAGAGGTTTGTTTCTCCAACAGCTCAGCTCCACTGGGATAGTGGAAAGTGTCCCTTTGGAAGCAGATGAACCCTTAGGGTTCCAAATCAGGTTGTGATTCCACGATTCTCCTTCCAGAAGCCCAGTGTGAGTGCTGAGGTTTTCCTGCCCTTGTCAGGTGTGTGGGAATGAGGGGCAGGGAGGTTGTTCTACTTCCCCAGGGTTTCCTGCTTTCCTTTCCAGCAGCAGCCACTCCCCACAGCCAGCCTGATCCCAAATCCCCAAATCCCCAAATCCCCAAATCCCCAAATCCCAGCGGCCACGGAATCAGCCAGGGGAGCTCAACTCTTGCTGCAAGGTTGGAAGTTTGCAATGAGGGAAATTCCTGCCTGTGGGGCTAATCTGGGAATTGCAGTTTGCCTCGGGGAGGAGGAACTGGGAGAGGTGCTGTGCAACCATTTCACCATCCCTGGGAGTTTTGGCAAAAACCTGCTGGTAATTCACAGGTGCCTGGCAGGGGAGAGTCAGGATCAGGCAGGATCCATCCAAGAGCAGCTGAGTTCATGGATCCAGAGACAGAGTCCCTTTCTAACACCCCCAAACCACAGGAAATTTGGGAAACACCACTGAGTCCTTTCCAATCTGGACAGTTCTCCCACAGGAACAGGATCAGGAGCTGGAAGGGACCCCCAAGAGTTTGTATCAATGGCATGGGACTGCTGGGATATGGGTTTTGAGTTTTATTGTGCTATTAGCTTTATGATATTGCTGAGATAATTGTTTACAATGAGTTAGTAGTAGTAGTAGTAGTAGTAGTAGTAGTAGTAGTAGTAGTAGTTAAAGATTTTTTCTGTTACAGAACATTTTAAAAACTTTCTAGCCAATAACATACTAAACATCTTTTTCTACAATTTTAAAATCTATCTTAACCAAATCTAACACTCAAACTATTATTTCATATCCTTACTTACTACACTATTATAACTTTTCTACTTTCAAACTTTACAACTAAATTCTCTTTCTGTTTTAAAAACCCACTTTCACAACGTTCTAAAAACCTCCTTACCTTTACTGTATTTCCCACAAACCCCAACTCCTGGCCCCACACAGGAGCAGGAATGGGATGATTTAAGGTATCTCAGCTGCCCTGAGGTCCCCAAAGGGAATCATTGGCTCTCCAACATTTAGAATTTCATTTTTTTGTGTCCAGCCCCGAGCAGCTGTGAAAGCTGAGCTGGATCCTGGATCTTTGGGAAGCTGCTCAGGCTCCAGCCCAGTTCCAGAGGTCGTGTGCTTCCTCTGGCCTTGCCTCCCAATAACCCAGCTACACATTAACCCCAGCTGCAGCCCCCAGTCCAGGGCCACAGCAGGGCCCTGCTTCTTCCTGCTCTTTATCTTCCCTTTAAAAAGAGTTTAATCTGAATTTTGGAGGCAGTGCCTGCCCAGGAATCCCAGTGAACGTGGGGGGTTTGCCTCACGTTTTCCTCCTCACAAAATGAACATTTGGATTTCTTCATCTGTCCATCCATTTTGCCAAGGGAGGACAATTTAATCCTGGGGCAGATCCCAGGAACAGCCTGGCTTGTTCTAGGCAGAGGAAAGAGAGCCTGAATGAGGCCTCAGACTACAAGGATTGAATTTGAGACCAGTGTTTAAGATTAATAGCCTCATGTTTAATTATCTACACACCAGGAACCCACCAAGTATTCCAATACATGGACTGAATAAAGATGAGGCAGGATTCTTCCCAGCCAAAACCCTCCAGGATTTCTCTACCTGTACAAGGCTGAGTGGGTGAACTATTCCTGCAAGGAAAAATCACTTTTTAAATGGCTGGATCACAGTTCTGCACCTTCCAATTGAAACAGAGGAGGTTTCAATCCTTTGGTGACACGAAATGGCACGAACACAAGTTTTACTTCTGAAAACTGACATTTACACTTGCAAATAACCCCAGGCCTGGGCTTTCCCTGCTTCCCCAGGACAAAACAGGAACAAAGCTGTCTCAGTGGGATTTGACAGGATCTTGCAGAAGAACATAAATCAGCCTGTGCTGCTCCTGGGTCCTTACCTCCACCCTGATTTGAATTCTGTCCTCAGTAACATCCAGCACTTCAATTAATGGCTGCCTTTCCAGGGCTGATTGGGAGCAAGGGGAAGGGCACAAAGCAGTGCCCAGAAATCCATCAACGTTCTCCTCACTGACAAACAATCTCTCCTATAGAAAAAGAGAGAAAACAGCAGGTTATGTTCTTTTTGTGCTACACTTCAGGGGTATTGGGGCTAAAAACTCCCTGCAAAGAAAGCCAGGACAGCAATTCCCAAGTTTCACAGCACACTCAAGTCTTGACAGAGAAATTCTGAGCCAGACATTCAAAGAATGAGGTGAAATGAATTCAAACCAGTACTTAGCTAATTTTGCTTGAAAGTACAAATCTGCATGGTATCAAATAGAAAGGAAATATTATTTCTCTCTCTGGATGGGTGACTAACACAGAGATGCAGACTCTCTCTGAGAAATGATTTGTCCCAGCCTCATTGCACCTTCCTCACCTGTGTGAGCAGCAGCAAGGTGTCAGACTGCTGTGGGTTTGTCTCCTGCAGGAAAACACCAACACCTCCTTGGAGAGGCACTGCAGGATCCTCACTCCAAGATCAGATCTGGAGCACTCAGGGCTGGATCCATTTCACACCCAGCCACTGAGGCTGCTCTGATCTCCCTGCTGACAAGCCAGGTGGAAAAAAACCCAACAAAATAAAAAAAAGGAGAGGTATCCACAGGCAGAGACACAGCCTGGGGTGTGTTTCCTGGCTGTCCATAAACAACCTCAAACATGTTGCTACGGGTTCAGAGATTGAAATCAGTTACAGGTAATTAAAGGTGTTCAAATCTATCCTGGAGGGGCTGTTGGATAGGAGCTGCAGAGCTTCCCTGTCCTTGTGTTATTCACACATCAGCAGTGCAGGCTGGGGGGAAGGACAGACAAAACAAAAATGGTCTGACCTACAGGACTAGCTTAGGTTCTGGGAATTACCTTCCTCATTTCATTGGAAATAACAGGGACAAGTTGCAAACCTTCCACATTAAGTCACACTTTTAAATTTCTCGGTCCAGTTCAACCTTCCTGTCAATCCAATGAAAGTTAAATTCAATTATCGCTGACATCTTGCAGACCAAGAAGCAAAAAGGCAATTCTGCACATTTTTGGCCCCCTGTGGATGGAGCCTTATGCACAGCCAGATGTCACATTGTGTCTGAGGTACAAAATTTAACTGTCATCTTAAAAAAAAACAAAACCAAACCAGGATTGGAAAAATAAGCCAGAGTCCTATTTTTTCCACTAGTTAAATTAGAAATCACAATATGGAAAGTCATAACCCACGAACTGTTGGTTTTCCAAGGCAGAGCATTGGATTCATTTTCTATCCAGCAAGATTACAATCCAGGCAAGGAGCCAGCACTGGATGCTGGGATGGTTTGGGGAGAGATTAAAGTGCAGCAGAGCTGCCCTGACTGAAAACCCTCTCAGAACATCCCTGCTCCTTGCATTTCTGCATGCAAAGCCTAAACATTCTCATTCCCTGGTGCTGCATCCTCTGCTGGCTGCCAGAGAGGGATCTGCCAGAGCTTCAGGAAAGCTCTGCAGAGTCCAGGGAAGGACTCAGAGCAAGGCAGGGGCTGCAGACACAAAATCTGTGCAGCACCAGAACCCCCACAGGCTCCTGAACCCCATCCCTGGGCAGCTCAGGAGGAGAATTCCCAGCTCTGCCCTGGATTCCTGGCCCAGAGCACAGCTCAGCCTCCCTGGAGGAGATTGGGGATTTTGGTGCCTGCACTTCCAAGGAGAGCAAAGCACAGCCCTCCTCAGAAAGAGGAGAAAAATCCAATTTATCTCCCAGCAGAAAAATCAAAGTCAGGGAATCACAGCATGGTTTGGTTGGAGGGAACCTCACAGCTCATCTCATTCCTACCCCTGCCATGGGATGGATTAATTACCTTCCACTAGACCAGGTTGCACCAAGTCCCATCCTACTTTTCCTCCATAAAATGAGGAAAATAATCTCTTTTCCCTCTGAATCTGCCTCTGGCACCCGTGGCTGTGTGAGGGACACTCTCTTCTCCTCAGAGCAATCAGAACTTTGCAATTTGGCCACAAACACCCTGAATCTTTCTGGAGGAATTCTTCCTGATTAAAAGCAAAAGAATTTGTTTTCTTCACAGAAAATAAAGTTAAAAAACAAAAACTGAAGGGGAGGTCTATTATCAGGAAAGGTTCCACTGTTCCAGAGGGTGCTGGCACTGCCCAGGCTCCCCAGGGAATGGGCACAGCCCCAGAGCTCCAGGAGCCCCCAGGGATGCCCAGGGTGGGATTTTGGGGGTCTGGGCAGGGCAGGAGCTGCCCTGGATGATCCCTGTGATTCCATCATGGTTTCATAATTCTGTGATTAATCAGTGCTTCAAACAAGGATAAAAAGGAGCCCCTTGTGCTGTTGCTCCGTTCATTCTGACTCACTGCACAAACTGATTTTACCGAGTTTCACCCAGCCCAGCACTGAATTCCCAGAAGAATTTACCATTTTATCCCATCCCTACCCCGTGGCCTGCCATAAATCACAGCCCTGGGGTGTGTTTGTTGTCAGGAAGGTGATTCTCATTAGCCTGCTCCACCAGGCACTGGAACTCAGACTTTGCATTCACGGGGAGCACTCGCCGAGCCATTTATATTACTGCAGATGTTATCAGAGCACAGACCTTGGAAAAAAATGATCCAGGAATTTATTCTAAAGCCTGCTCTGCCTTCTGAGCCAGAGCAAACAGAGGACAACCATCTGCAGCTGATTTCAATGACCCTGTAAAATAATTCTTCAATTGAAGCCGTTTATTTTCTGGTATTTATGATGCTCTCTTAGCAACTTTGAATTTAATTTGTTTTTCCCTGCACACGCTGTCATCTGCTGTTTGGTACACATTCATTCTTCCCTGTGACTAAACTGAGACCAAATTAACATAAACCTTAGCAGGGATGACTTTGGTTTCTGGAACATTCATCATTCAAACCCATCCCTGTGTCTCCCAGCACTGGGAGCTCCCCTCCCAGCTGTCCCCAGCTCTCAGATGGGCTCATTCTGCTTCCATTTCTCACACTGAAGACACTTTCCATCCAGAGTTACCTCCCACACAGCCTGCAAGTTTGAAAAGCAGGACAGATTTCAGGCTTAAAATATTTTGGTGGTTCCTGTAATGAGAGGATCAGGGAATCTCAGAATGGGTTGGGTTGGGAGGGGATTTAAATCCCATAGAATTCCAACATTTCCACTGTCCCAGGCTGCTCCAAACCCCATCCAAACTGGCCTTGGGCACTTCCAGGGATGGGGCAGCCACAACCTCTTTCATCCAGATCCAACAATTGATGCCAATATGGGAAAGGACCTGGATTTCCTGACCTCTGCATTTGTGGGATCCCAGCACAAACCAGCTCTGAGAGCTGAGAATTTGAACCTCAAGGTTTTGGTACTGAAATGAAAACTTTTCCAAGGTGTTCATAATTGCAAAGATGAAACAGCTCCAGAGAAGCTTTGATGAGCTTCATCAGCAGGTTAATAATGTTTCCTGACATAACTGTTTTGTGTAGTCATGGTATTCCCAAAATGCAGCTACCAATTAAAGACTATTCAGAAATTAGTTTGTTTTATAGGAGAAGCAAACTAATTATGGTCCTTAATGTAGCTTGGGAAAGGGATTACTTAGAAAAATGTGAAATAATAAGTTTGTTGTGTTCTCCTTCTTTGTCCTTCTCTGACCTCCCAAAAAACTTGCCAAGAGTCTTGAAATGCTGAGCACAGAATTAACTGAACCAAAAATAAACTGTTGGAGGATTACATTCAACAGCTCCAGTTTGCAGCAGCATCTTCTTAGAAGTAACCCCTGACTATTACAATAAGTCTTTATAGCAGCTTGGAAATGAAAAATTATAACTCAAAATATCTTGGAAATGAGAGCAAAGCAGCTCTCCAGGATGGATTTCTCCATGAAAGGTGGGAAAGGTTTAAAACATCCCAGTCTGACATGTCCCCACACGGCTCTCAAGGCCTCACGCTTGGCTGACTCTCCAAGCAAGGAACATTTTTATCCACAAGAGCCCAAATTCTGAGCACAGCGAGGACAAAAGGACAGCCCAGCATGGCCCAAGGGGGCATTGCCAGTCCATGAGGAAACTTTCAGCCCTTGGGGACACTTCCAGCCCTTGGGGACACTTCCAGCCCTTGGCCTTTTACACATGGCCCCAGTGCCAGGAGCAACAGAACTCTGGCACCTCCAGCTGCACACAAATGATATTGGGAAATGTAGATGGGAGATTGGGAATTGGGAATTCCTGGCTGGGAGGGTGGGCAGGCCTGGCACAGGTGCCCAGAGCAGCTGTGGCTGCCCCTGGAAGTGTCCAAGGCCAGGTTGGATCAGCCCGGATCACCTTACCAGGCCTCAGCCTCCTCTAGGGGCACTTATCCCAAAATCCTGGAATGATCTGGGTTGGAAGGACCTTAAATCCCACCCAGTGCCACCCCTGGGACACCTCCCACTGTCCCAGGGTGCCCCAATGTCCAGCCTGGCCTTGGGCACTGCCAGGGATCCAGGGGCAGCCACAGCTGCTCTGGCAATTCCAGCCCAGCCAGGAATTCCCAATTCCCAATCTCCCACCCATCCCTGCCCTCTGGCACTGGCAGCCATTCCCTGGCTCCTGTCCCTCCATCCCTTGTCCCCAGTCCCTCTCCAGCTCTCCTGGAGCCCCTTCAGGTACCCTCAGCTCTCCCTGGAGCCTTCTCCTCTCTCCAGGGGAACATTCCCAGCTTTGCAGCCTGGCTCCAGCCCTTGGAGCAGCTCTGTGGCCTCTTTGGATTTGCTCCAACAGCTCCACTTTTTTTTTTTCCAGCTGCTTTCTGGAGGAAAAAGCACCAGGAGCCTCCAAAGGGTCTCCTTCACAAGGCACTGGCAGAAAAATCACACCCATGTAGAACATCCTGCATGGAGGCCCCAACACTCCCAGAAAAGTTAAACAAAACTTTCCCATCTCTGAGCAATTCCCATTTGGATCCCTCACACACAGCCTAACTCAGAGCCAGCTCCAACCATGAACTCCTCAGGAATGTTCAATATAATCTTTTTCAGCCTGTAAATGTGAAAAAAAAAAAAAAAAAAAAAAAAAAAAAAAAAAAAAAGAAAAGCAATGCATAGGAAAGCAGAGGAAATATTTCCTCTGTTTTCCTCTGCTCCCTGCTGCTCTCTGGAGCCCCGGGGGGGTTTATGTGAGTTAAATCTGAATATTCTCCATAAGATCTGACAGGGGCTTTTAGGAAAGGGATGGGCTGGCTGCAATTCCCTGCCCAGCAAGGGGTGCCCAGGGGGAATGGCCAGAGGAATGAGCACACATCCTCTGAACAAACCCACTGCAGGCCCCTGGGAAGGGCAGGAAGGGTGGGGAACAGCCTAAACGGGAATTCCTGCATGAACCAGGCTTTCTCTAATCCCATGGAAATGAGCAGACACGACCCCAAAACTGCAGAATTCATCCCCTGCCTGTTGTGTTTCACATGCCCCAAGAACAGAGCCCCCAAGTCTGAGCAGCTCAATACATCCCCAGAAAATTGCTTTTTATTTCTGGTAGGAATGGAGCGTTGAACCCCAGCAGGCCAAACATTCCCAGACATTCCAAATGCTTTCCAAAGGCACAATTTCCATAATTGCCCAGCTCCAGCACTACCATAAACCAGGACACACTGGGACATGTTCTCAGAATCCCTGCCTGGCAGGCTTACAAATTGTATTAATGGTTATTTAACTCCCAACCCTTCTCCTTTGTCATTTTCTCCCCAGGCTGTGTTGTCTGGAAATGAAAGGGAATTCTCTGATGCAGGAGTTTCCCAGGCCTGAACTCCCAGGATTTAAGCACAAGGTGTAGAAGGTTATGGAGGGTGAACTGCAATGGAGAGCAATGGGGAGAGCACAGCCCATGGCTGGAATTTTGAGGCAAAAAGCAAAGATTTTGGCAGTGGGGAAATCAGGCAGCTTCCTCAGGTTAGGAAATTATTCCCTGGAAAAAAATGGGCCTGAAGAAGGATCAGCACTGGGGTGTCTGCTGCAGTGACTGAGCAGCAGGGCAGTGCCAAAAGGTGAATTTTAAACCCCTGAAATGTGTGACTCTAAGCTCACAACGTTCAAAGTTATGGAATCTTTATTTTTTATAGGATTCCTGGTCACCCTAACCAGTCATAGAACCAAGAGGATGGAAAAGATCTCCAAGATCATCAAGTCCAACTGCAGTGTGGAGATTCTGGTTTGGCCAAGGAGGGAAATTCCTCACAGTGAAAGTCCAGAGAGGAGCAGGGCACTGCAGAGATTTCCTGGAAAGAGGCACTTGAGGGGTGGGAATTCCACCTGCTCAGCATCTCTGGAAACTGAGCTCTGAACAGATCCTCCTCCAGCACAGGGATTCAGCCACTGCTGACTGCAAGAGGAAAAGCAGCTCCTCAAGTTCTGTTTCAAGCATGGATGAGCCCAACTCATTCTTCTACCAGCACATGGATCAGACCAGCTTCCAAGGAGGAATTGAAATTTATTTGGAATTATTTGGGCAGGCACTAAAAAGCCACCATGGCATGGAGGGGCAGCCTCTGAATAACCCAGGGAGGAACCCATGGACACCACAGCAACCCCCAGCCTCCATCAACCTCCAGAATGGAGCAGAGCAGGAATTCCAGAGCTGTTAAAAACACTGGACAGGACTTGGAGCTACCTGGGATAGGGAAAGGTGTCCCTGCCTGTGGAATTGGTTGAGATTTAAGATCCCTCCCAGCCCAAACCATTCCATGATTCACTTTTGCCTGGCACCATCCTCTGCAGAGAGGAGATGGCCAACAGGCACATTGGGAGGTGCAGGATGAAATTCCTGCTGCAGGATAAAATTCCTGCTCCAGGATGAAATTCCTGCTCCAGGATGAGATTCTTGCTCCAGGATGAGATTCCTGCTCCAGGATGAAATTCCTGCTCCAGGATGAGATTCCTGCTCCAGGTTCCAGGATAAGATTCCTGCTCCAGGATAAGATTCCTGCTCCAAGATGAAATTCCTGCTCCAGGATGAAATTCCTGCTCCAGGATAAAATTCTGCTCTAGGATGAGGTTCCTGCTAGGATAATATTCCTGCTCCAGGATAAAATTCCTGCTCCAAGATGAAATTCTTGCTCCAGGATAAGATTCCTGCTCCAGGATAAAATTCCTGCTCCAGGATGAAATTCTTGCTCCAGGATGATTCCTGCTATAGGATAAGATTCCTGCTCCAGGATAAAATTCCTGCTCCAGGATAAAATTCCTGCTCCAGGATGAAATTCCTGCTCCAGGATGAAATTCTTGCTCCAGGATGATTCCTGCTATAGGATAAGATTCCTGCTCCAGGATGAAATTCCTGCTGCAGGATGAAATTCCTGCTGCAGGATGAAATTCTTGCTCCATCCTTGCTCCAGGATAAAATTCCTGCTCCACGATGAAATTCCTGCTGCAGAATGAAATTCTTGCTCCAAGATGATTCCTGCTCCAGGATGAAATTCCTGCTCCAGGATGATTCCTGCCCCAGGATGATTCCTGCTCTAAGATGAAATTCCTGCTCTAGGATAAGATTCCTGCTTCAGGATAAAATTCCTACTGCAGAACAAAATTCCTGCTCCAGGATAAGATTCCTGCTCTAGGAAGAGATTCCTGCTAGGATAATATTCCTGCTCCAGGATAAAATTCCTGCTCCAGGATGAAATTCTTGCTCCAGGATGATTCCTGCTATAGGATAAGATTCCTGCTTCAGGATAAAATTCCTGTTCCAGGATAAGATCCTTGCTCCAGGATAAAATTCCTGCTCCAGGATAAAACTCCTGCTCCAGGATGAGATTCCTGCTCCAGGATTCAGGATAAAATTCCTGCTCCAGGATAAGATTCCTGCTGGCCTCAGCCCCAAAGCTCCCTTCAGGCCCTGGCCCTGCTCTGCACTCTGCAGTGACTGATGTGACTCGTTACAGGTCTCAGTGCAAGAGCCACAGCTCTGATTTATAGAATGAGACTCGAGGCAGGAAAACCCCCAAGGTGGCATCAGACAAATTGAGGGAATCAACATAAGTAGAAGAAAAGCGACCAGGAACAAATGGTTAATGGCCAGAAGGCAGCAAGTAATAGTGGCTCTAATTAAATATTCATTTTTCTCCCTTCACTCTGAGCAGCTCTCAGGCACTTTGGGGAAATAGCACAGATTTAAAAAACAAAAAAAAAGCAAACAGGACAAATGACTTCAGTTTATTTCTCCTGCTTCAGTTTGCAGCCCCAGTGTCCAAAGGGACAGAAGGCCAGGAGAATCTCCTGGATCTGCAGTGAATGAATGGCCAGGAAGCTGATGACTCATGCCCAACCTCTTTCTCCTACTCCACCCAAAACATTTTGCAATATATAATAAAATCAGCACATTCAAGGGATTTTTGTAACTCACAAAGCAAAAAATCTCATTACTGGGTGGCCTTTTAAAACCTTTCAATCACAAAAATGTCCCTCCAATTGCAATAACAAATCCATATCCCAAACTTCCAGACTTCCAGCCTCCACCATGTATGTTCAGCACTAACCCACGTCCTCCAGTGCCACATCCACAGGTTTCCTGAGCATTCCCAGGGATGGGGATTCCCCCAGTGCCCTGGGCAGCCCCAGGACCTGCACAGAAAGCAGGCAGGAGTTTACACAGTGGCTTTTTTTGACGTGGCAGCAGCAGGCAGTGCCAGATCCCAGCAGTGAACAGCAGCACTGAGTGTTCTGTGGCCCCTCTTGCACAGACTTGCAGGCTCCTGCTCTGGTAAAAGCAAAGGAAATGCTCTGCAAACAGCTCAGCGTGGGTGGCTCTCCAGAAATTCATCATCTTTGATACTTCCCCGAAATGATCAGCTCCTCCTTCACAGGAATTGCTGCTGTGAAAGGTGTGTGGCTGCTAAATGGCAAACTCCACGTGGTTTCAGCTGCACAAACACTAATTGGATAAATATCTTTCAAAACCATGCACAGGTCATTTCTGGTTGGAGGGATGGAGAAATTGAGCTGCTCCAAGCCAAGTTTATCCCAGTGGATGTGCCTGAAGCCTGCCAGCTTCCAGGATGTGCAATCCCACTGCACATGATCCAGACTGCAGAGGATTTTATGGCTCTCAACTCCAGCCAAACTCCAAATCCCATGGCTGGAAGGTTGCACAAGAACTGTGCAGCTTTAATCCCTGCTCATGAGAAACTGTCTGCAAGTCTGAGCTCACAGAGGAACGTGGTTCTCCACAGAACTTGTGTGAGTTCTGGACAAAGAGTGCCACAAGGTGGGCATTCCTTTGGGGACACTGGATGCAGAGTCCCACCATGGGAGCATCACTGGCCAACAACCCATAAAATCAGAAAATACTAAATTAGAATCACATTCAGACAGAGATGGTGAAGATTTACCCCAGCAAAGCAGGACAGCTCACAGCTGCTGCTTGCTGTTCTGCTCTGGTTGAACTAATGGGGGTTCCTGTGGCTGTAAATGGGAATTCTGTCCCCAAACACAGACACAGGGACACCCCTAACACTTGATGATGGTGTGTGCAAGCCTGGTGGATCATAAAGAGCTTTCTTTGTCTGAACAGGCTGCACAAGCAATTTACAGGGCATTAAAAGTGAGCACTAAGGACATAGGTACCATTTTCAGGGAGCCTCGAGAAGAAAAACAATCTAAGCAAGACTCAACCTCAAGTGTCTTGCATAAGTACCAAAACGCCCTCCTCAGGGGCTCACAGACAACTTTATCTTTCAAAATGAACTTTAGGTAGCTCAAATATAGAAATTCAGGAAGAATTCCTTCCTATTCCTTCCAAATAGGAAGAAATTCAGTTGTACACTGCAACGGAGCAGGGTTTTTTAGTCTGTTCAAAGAATAACAGGGAAATTCATCACCAGAATTTCCCTTAGAAAAAAATGTGTATGTGAGGCAGAAGTCATTCCAATTCCAAGGGTGATGGTGTCAGCTCCACGGGGTGACCTCGTACAAGACTCACACAAATCAGGTCACGGCTGTGACATCCGGGAGCAGCTCTGGGAGGAAGCAGCAGCTCCGAGCTGCCCCTCGCACCTCCCTGAGCCAGCGCCGGCAAACAGCAGCCACACCCAGCAGCGGGCAGGTGTGAAATACCGAGCTGTGCTTCGTGTCAGGTATGTGGAAAATGCCTATTTTATATTTGGCTTTTCGCAAATATTCAAATGAATGTTATATGTGTTGTGTTAGAAAGTGATGCTGTGTTAATTCTCTTAAGTAGTGTGTTAAATATAGTTTTAGGTTATGGCATAAGGTTAAAATAGAAACTATGCTATGTAGGATACTTTGTTTGAAAGAAAGGACTTGCAGCAAGATAGCAGCCACAGGATACCTAAATCTTTCAGAGAAAGAGAATTTATTGCCCTGTTATCGGAAGAAACGAACTTCTTCCTGCCTCAATTATATATATATAATTATATATATATATAAAATTATATATACATTATTATATACATTATATATATTATTATATATAATATTCTATATAATATATAAAATATATTATATTATTATATATTACATATTAATATAATATATATTATTATATATTATGTTATATTATATATATTATATCTAAAATATATATTTTTATATATATAATTATATATATTTATAGATATATATAATTATATATAATATGAGCTTATTGGTCATAATTATTAATAAATTGACTGCTGCTTGAATATTGGCCTAGTCAAGCTTCTCATTTATAACACAGGTGACACCCAAGGCGTGCCACCAGCGTTACCTGCAGAGCGGAGGGCTCGGGGCCGAAGCTGAAGCTGTCCCAGAGCCCGGTGCTGCCGGGGGCCTTGGCCAGCCCCACCACGGCGTTGTGGGCAGAGATGCTGATGCTGCTCTCGGGGCTGAGCAGCGCTGCGGACGGAGGGAAGCGCAGGAACAGGGCGAAGGCGGCGCGGTCGGTGCGGAAGCGGAGGCTGTAGTGGTGCGTGCCCAAATCCCCGCGGAGGCTCTGGGGCTGAATGCCGGGCACCAGCAGGAGCAGCGTGAGGGACACCTCGTCCTGCCGGGCACGGAACGGAGGGCATGTGGCCGTGGCAATGGGGGGACCCTCGGAGGCCGGCGGAGGGGTGTCCGCGGTGGGCATGGCTGGAGCGGGGATGGCGATGGGGGAACCGGAGCAGGGCAGGGCCGGGGGCTCGGTGGGGGACTCTGAGGGGGGATCAGCGGCGGTGAAGGGATCGGAGCGGGGGTCAGTGCTTGAACCAGCGGGGCGTTCCGAGGTTGGGTCAGGGGCAGATTCAGCGGGGGGTTCAGAGGTTGGATCAGTGGGAGGTTCAGCAGAGGCTTCAGTGGTTGGATCAGTGGCAGATTCAGAGGTTAGGTCAGGGACAGGTTCACCAGGGGGTTCAGCAGGGAAGTCAGCAAAGGATTCAGAGGTTGGATCAATGAGAAGTTCAGCGGGGTGTTCAGAGGTTGGATCAGGGGCAGGTTGAGAAGTTGGATCAGTGGCCGGTTCAGAGGTTGGATCAATGAGAGGTTCAGCGGAGGTTTCAGAGGTTGGATCAGGGGCAGGTTCGGAGGTTGGATGAGCGGTGGGTTCAGATGTTGGATCAGTGCCGAGTTCAGAGGTTGGATCAATGCGAAGTTCAGCGAGGGGTTCAGCAGGGGGCTCAGCAAAGGGTTCAGAGGTTGGATCAACGGGAGGTTCACCCGAGGGTTCAGCGGGTGGGTCACAGAGTGGTTCTAGGGGCGGTTCAGCGAGGGGCTCGGCAGAGGGACCAGCGGGAGGATCACAAAGTGGGTCAGGGTCAGCCGGGGATTCGGCGACTGCATCCCCAGGCTCCCCACCGCCACACGTGCCGCGGGCCGCGCCGCCAGGCCCGAGTTCCGGGGGAGGAGCCGCTCCGCCGCCCGCCCCTGCCGGCCCTGCCTCTGCCGGCCCTGCCTCTGCCTCTGCCGGCTCCTCGGCCGCCTCCAGCCGCTCCCCGGTTGGGCCCGGCGGTTCCCGCGGGCCGGGCGGCAGCACCACGGGCAGCGTGACCTGCAGCTGCCGCTGGGCCCGGTTGAAGGCGGCCCGGCCGCCGCTCTCGTCCACGTCGTAGGGAAGGCGGAGGCGCAGGCAGTAGGCGGGACACCGCGAGTCCAGCCGCAGCTCCCGCCCGCGGATCTCCAGCTCCGCCTGCTCGGCGGAGCGCAGCAGCGGCAGCTCCACCGTCACCACCAGCTCCCGCGGCACCGGGCTGGGCGCCGAGTCGCGGCAGTGCCGGTAGTCCTGCAGGTCCACGTAGGAGCGGTGCCGGATGCTCCAGCGCGGT
This sequence comes from Setophaga petechia, assembly GCA_024362935.1. Lineage (NCBI taxonomy): Eukaryota > Metazoa > Chordata > Aves > Passeriformes > Parulidae > Setophaga > Setophaga petechia. The sequence goes on along the minus strand of JANCRA010000091.1, from coordinate 2,074,600 downwards.
GTGGTGGGGCCGGAGGGCGGCGGGGGCGCGGCGGGCGAGGAGCCTCGGGAGGCGGCGGGCGAGGAGCCTCGGGCGGCGGCGGCGGCGGGCGAGGAGCCTTGGGCGGCGGGCGGCGGGGCAGCGGCGGGCGGGAAAGGGAAGGGCGGCAGCGGGGAGTCGCCGTCATCGGGCGGCTTCGGGGCGCCGCCGGGCAGCGGGGAGCGGATGACGGGCGCCTGCGGGATGCCCTTGTAGGAGACTCCTCGCAGGACGGTGGCGTTGTTGCGGTCCAGCCGCACCCCGCACTGGTTCTCCACGGCCTCCAGCGCCGTGTCGCGGAGCAGGCGGCGGAAGCGGGCGCTGCGGGCGGCCAGGCGCAGCGCCGCGGGGTGGAACACCACATCGTACAGGAGGCGGCGGCGGCCGGCGGGGCGCAGCTCCTCGCGGCCCGGGGCCAGGCTGTAGGGCAGCTCCCAGCGCTGCCCGCCGCGCTCGGCGCGGGCCCGCGGCTCCCCCATCAGCGGGTTGCTGCAGACATTGATGTAGCAGCGGCGGGAGCCCTCCTGGCTCGTCCGCAGCACGAAGCCCGGTGTCGGGTGCACGAAGCGCACCTCCACGCCGCGCTCCCGCTCCAGCGCCGCCACCTCCTCCTCGTACAGCCGCCGCTGCTCGGGGTCGGTGAGCTCGGCCGCGAACTCCGCGAACAGAGCTCGGAACTGCTCGTCGCGGAAGGCGCGCCGGAGCCGTTCCGCCTCCTCGGCGCTGATGTCCAGGTCGTGCAGCCGCCCCGCACTCGCCATGGCTCCGGCACGGCTCGGCTCGGCCCGGCCGGGAGCGCTGCTGTGGGGACGCCGGACAAGATGGCGGGCGTTGCTGTGGTGACGGTAAACAAGATGGCGGCTGCGTGGCGGTTGCTATGGAGACCTCAAACAACATGGCGGGCGGCCCCTCAGGGCCGAGGCCTCGCCGTGTCGGCCTCGCCTTTCCCCTCCCTTCAGTGGCTTCCAGCCATCACCCCTGGCATCAGCAGGGCTGCTTTACCACCGTCATCTCCTCATCCTTCTGCAAAGTGGATGTTCCCTCCCCATGTGGAGCTCGGAGCTCCATTGCCATCCCCTCACAGAGCACTTTAAATCCTCAGCAGGCCCAGCTTCCCTCCCAGCCCTGCTGTCCCCTCAGAGCCCCTATCCTGCTCCTGCTGTGAAAAATGAAGTTTACTTTCCTGGTAAAGTTTAAAAGTGTCATAAAGGACGGCAGGATACAAAACTAAAGCAAAGGTAACAGCTGGATGCTTGGCATTCAGCCAAGAGCTATTTCAGAAAAACCCTTTCCATACCTTCTGTATTGCATCAGCCTGCTTCATATTCATAATTATGCATATTTAACCTTTCCCCAAACTAGTTTACATGTTCTAAGAAATGTTTAGCATCAGATCCACGTTTTCAGAGCATGCACATTTCTTGCTGTGGTTTTAGTCCATTATCATCACCTCAGTCTATATTTTGGTCTATACTTTTTACAGACAGGTGCTGATAGCAGTAGGGGTCTTTATCACACATTCACTGAGTGTTATCCCAACTAAGTAGGATGTTCAATAATCACAAGTGTAACTGTATCAGCTATTTCACTACTATGTCTAACTTTAGTTAACAGCAGAAATAAGTTACTTTCACATTATACATATAGAGGTATAATGTTACAGAGAATCCATTTTTGGATAATCCATAATGATAATGTTACTTTCACATTATACTTGCAGAATCCAATTATTTTTAGTATTTTTGAAATGTATTTAATTTAATATGTATTTAATAACCCTGCAGTGCCAGCACAGCAGGCAGGGCTGTGACACAGCTCCTGTGCCAGGGGTCCCCTCTGTGGCACACCTGGGTGGGCACTTTGGGGTGCCCCCTCTGCTCTCCATGCCCACAAACACCTGGAGCAGGTTTTGCCTCAGTTTCTCTCTTTTCCCTCTTTCCCCCACCAAGATTTCCTCCTCCCAGCCTTCTCCAGAGATTCTAAAGGATCCTGTCCTTGCTTTTACCACCTTCAAATGGCTGCTGCTGTCATAAAACACCTCACAGATCTTTCCTGGGCATTTCCCAGAAAAAGAAAAATCCTACCCCCATTTCCAGGCTCCTTGCAGATAACCAGCTATCCAAGTTCTCCTTATCTTTTATTTTTTTTTTAAATGCTCCTTTCCTGTTTGATACAGCTTGTTCCTCCATTTAACCTTTTTTATGCTTTGCCAATTATTTTTCACTCTGACTTTACAGTTTATCTAAACTGACACCAGTGTTTTTTCCTGTAAAAGTTTATTTGTGTACAAAACAAATTGGTTTTGACTTTGACATTTTTTATAAAAAGTTCACAATACTTCACAAAACTAAGGCATGTAAATAAAAAAAAAAATTACAGTTGGCTTCCCATGGGTTCACTGCCTTTTTTCAGTGCCACAGAAATTCAGAGTCCTTGAAGCTTGCTGAAAATACCAAAGAAAAACAGTATTAAAAAGGTTTATTTTAAATATAGTTCATAATGTTCCTCTATTTCTTTATCTAGGAAAGACCTGATAATGTTTTGAACTATTTAAAGACCTGAAGTATCTCATGGTGTGATATTTTTTATATTCAAGTAGAAGTTAAATGGGCTGACCCATTATTAATTCCCTGAGAGGGCATCTCCAACAAGGAGAAGATAAATTTATTCTTTTCCTAATGGATTATACCATCATTATTTCAAACAGGTAAATTTTCATCCATTTTAAGCCCTCTGTTACATTTTAATACTTTTTTGGTGTTGCAGCTACCTTTTCTTCAGTCAGTGGAATTAAGAACTGCAGATTTAAAAATATGTGAAATCAAAGCCTGAAAGTGGCTTCTGGGCTTGATGATTATCACAAAATGAAGCAAAAATTGGTCCTAAATTTAATTAATTTATGTAACAACCATCATCCCCAGAAACAAATCTGCTCCCCAATTAGTTCTCTATCACTGAAAATCAGGCAGTGCAATCATCTCCTTTTACTTTTGGATTGTGCTTTCCATCACTGATATTTATAATTTCTACATTTATTGCTTTAGTTCTGGGCATTTGGATTTGTTGCATTGCCTGTGTATGAAGTGTGATTAAGCTGCTGGGACATTCAAATATTACAATTTTTATGTGGGTTTTATATAATTTATCTTATTTTTATGATAATCAGGAACTCAGCACACAAGAAAAACCTATTTACCTGTCTTCAACTGTCTTGTTGGAGGGGTAGAACACCTTGAAGCAAAATCCACTTCTGGGAAATGAACCCTGTGAAGGAAAAAGGGGGGAAAAATCCACATTTGTGTGAGAGGAAAATGGCAGTGCAGGGGTGAGGAGGGTGAACCCTGTGAAGGAAAAAGGGGGAAAAAAATCCACATTTGTGTGAGAGGAAAATGGCAGTGCAGGGGTGAGGAGGGCGAACCTTGTGAAGGAAAAAGGGCGGGAAAAAATCCACATTTGTGTGAGAGGAAAATGGCAGTACAGGGTGAGGAGGGCGAACTCTGTGAAGGGGGAAAAATCCACATTTGTGTGAGAGGAAAATGGCAGTACAGGGGTGAGGAGGGCGAACCCTGTGAAGGAAAAAGGGGGGAAAATTCCACATTTGTGTGAGAGGAAAATGGCAGTGCAGGGGTGAGGAGGGTGAACTCTGTGAAGGAAAAAGGGAGAAAAAATCCACATTAGTGTCAGAGGAAAATGGCAGTACAGGGGTGAAGAGGGCAAACTGTGTGAAGGAAAAAGGGGAAAAAATCCACATTTGTGTGAGAGGAAAATGGCAGTGCAGGGGTGAGGAGGGTGAACCCTGTGAAGGAAAAAGGGCAGGAAAAAATCCACATTTGTGTGAGAGGAAAATGGCAGTGCAGGGGTGAGGAAGGTGAACCCCGTGAAGGGAAATGGGGGAAAAATCCACATTTGTGTGAGAGGAAAATGGCAGTGCAGGGGTGAGGAGGGCGAACCCTGTGAAGGAAAAAGGGGGAAAAAATGCACATTTGTGTGAGAGGAAAATGGCAGTGCAGGGTTGAAGAGGGCAAACTCTGTGAAGGAAAAAATCCACATTTGTGTGATAGAAAAATGGCAGTGCAGGGGTGAGGAGGGTGAACTCTGTGAAGGAAAAGGGCGGGAAAAAATCCAAATTGGTGTGAGAGGAAAATGGCAGTGCAGGGGTGAGGAGGGCGAACTCTGTGAAGGAAAAAGGGGGAAAAAATGCACATTTGTGTGAGAGGAAAATGGCAGTGCAGGGGTGAAGAGGGTGAACTCTGTGAAGGAAAAAGGGCGGGAAAAAATCCACATTTGTGTGAGAGGAAAATGGCAGTGCAGGGGTGAGGAGGGTGAACTCTGTGAAGGAAAAAATGGGAAAAAATCCACATTAGTGTGAGAGGAAAGTGGCAGTGCAGGGGTGAGGGCGCACCCTGTGAAGGAAAAAGGGTGGGAAAAAATCCACATTTATGTGAGAGGAAAATGGCAGTGCAGGGGTGAGGAGGGTGAACTCTGTGAAGGAAAAAATGGGAAAAAATCCACATTAGTGTGAGAGGAAAATGGCAGTGCAGGGGTGAGGAGGGAGGGAGGGGCACTCACGGGGTTGATGCAGAGGCAGTCGCTGCTGGTGACACTGAAGGGGTCGTGTTTGTCAGCTGTGACCAGCAGGTCTGGCAGGGGATAAACCCGCAGGGAGTAATCGTAGGCCCAGAACACGGGGCTGACGTACAGCGGCAGCGGGCTCAGGTGGCCCTGCAACAGGATGGTCTTCACAAACTGCAACAACAGCAAAAACAACAAAAATCAAACCCACAAACACTTGGTTTTAAGCATTACACCTGGGATAAAATGGTCTTCACAAAGTGCAACAACAAAACCAAAAATCAACCCCAAAAACATTTGGTTTTAAGCATTACACAGGGGGTTAAATGGTCTTCAGAAACTGCAACAACAACAAAAACCCACAAACACTTGGTTTTAAGTATTACACGTGGGATAAAATAGTCTTCACAAACTGCAACAACAACAAAAACAAACACACAAACACTTGGTTTGAAATATATGAAGCATTTATCCCCTGGGATAAAATGGTCTTCACAAAAACAAAAATCAGTCCCACAAACATTTGGTTTTAAGCATTACACTTGGAGTTAAATCGTCTTCACAAACTGCAACAAAAAAACTCACTAACATTTGGTTCTAAGCATTACACCTGGGATAAAATGGTCTTCACAAACTGCAACAACAACAAAAACAAAAATCAAACCCACTAACACTTGGTTTTAAGCATTACACGTGGGGTTAAATGGTCTTCACACAGTGCAACAACAAAAACAAAAATCAAACCCATAAACACTTGGTTTTAAGCATTACACCTGGGATAAAATGGTCTTCACAAACTGCAACAACAACAACAAAAATCAAACCCACAAACACTTGGTTTGAAATATATGAGGCATTTATCCCCTGGGATAAAATGGTCTTCACAAACTGCAACAAAAAAACGCACAAACATTTGGTTTTAAGCATTACACCTGGGATAAAATGGTCTTCACAAAGTGCAACAACAAAAACAAAAATTAAACCCAAAAATATTTGGTTTTAAGCATTACACGTGGGGTTAAATGGTCTTCACAAACTGCAACAACAAAAACAAAAATCAAACCCACAAACACTTGGTTTTAAGGATTACACCTGGGATAAAATGGTCTTCACAAACTGCAACCAAAAAAAGCCCCAAAAAATAAAAGAAACAAAAAAGAAAAAAAAACAAAAAAGAAAAAAAAACAAGCCCACAAACACTTGGTTTTAAGCATTACCCCGGGGATAAAATGGTCTTCACAAACTGCAACCAAAAAAAAAAACCACAAACACTTAATTTGAAACATGAAGCATTTATCCCCTGGAATAAAATGGTATTCACAAACTGCAACCAAAAAACAAAAAACCAACCAAACAAAAAATTTAAAAAAACCCCACAAACACTTGGTTTTAAGCATTACCCCTGGGATAAAATGCTCTTTACAAACTGTAAATAAAAACCCCACAAACTCCTGGTTTGAAGCATTTGCTGCAAGCTCAGTTCACCCCTGCACATGTCAGTGTAAGTTAATAAAGAACCTTTTTGAACTTGGAAATGTTTGGGGTTTTTCTGTATCTCATTCCTGCTGATAATTAATGATTTCTTGAGTAAAGCACTGAGCTGCTCTTTCCTTTCTTCAGTTGTGGAGGTTTTAATACACAAAAGCCTTTTTAAAGGCCAGGATTTGAAAATGTCACAATTATCTCATCAATCAGACTCTCCAGGACAATCTACTTACCTGTTCCTCCAGCCCAGAAAGCACCAACACTGCCACAACTCTCATTTTTTGGTTTTTATTTTCCTTACTGCTTTCCAGTTAACTACACTTAAAAAGTCTTTTCCCTGAACTGAAGAAATCCTTTCATTCCCAGATGATTTTCCTTTCTTTGTGACAAAATTTCCCTCTCTGTTTTTTTGTAACACTGATGGCTGAATTAAAATAGGCAAAAAAGGTAGAGGAAAAGTGGAGTATGCAAAAAACAACCTGCAGAAAGTGCTGCAATTCCACATTTCCTTCCCTTGGATGAGGACAGGGAAGAGTCAGGAATGCAAATTTGCCCCCAAAACCAAGGTACCTCGGTGTCCATGGGGTGTTCACTGAAACACTGAGTTAAAACAACTTTCTGAGGCAAGCAAACACAAAAATTCCTGTAAAATAAATAAAACCAGACTCCATCCATCACTGCAATGAGCCAGGACTACCTGGATGGTTCTCATCCCATTATTTCAGTCAATCCCATCAGCTCCTGCTGTGGATTCATTAAGTGCAACCACAACCCAGAGCTCACTGATGGGTGAGAAGCAGAATTTCAATTTCAGCTGAGGAGACAAAACAAGCAGATGAATTTTAGAGGAAGTGACCTGCTGCTTTACTGCAAATGGCACTGGGTAACCAATCAAATCTTTAAAAAATGGTAATTTCTATGAAAATTTGCCTTTAGGAATCAATGTTTCTTTGCTGGACATTGAGGGTTGGTTGCTGCTCTGAAGTTCTGTGTTCAAGGGCAGCTCCAGTGTGACAGAATGACTCAATCCCACCTTAAACTATCATGGTTTGAGTTATTTTGCTGTCAAAATGTCAAGAAAAACAAGAATACTCAATGTATAAATCCTTCTTACAACCCCTCTGGGTTACTCATGCAATGTGGCAGGAGAATGAGCATCAGGGCCTCCAAAATCCAGCCCTGCTGATCAATAAAATCAAAAATCTTGGCAAAAATTGCTGAATTCAACTCACTCACATGGTTGGGAATGTCCATGGTGCTGCTTGGGAAGCGAACACAGTTCCTGCACATTTTATTCACCAAATCTTCCCGAAAAATAATGATTTCTTGGGTGCAGTACTGAACCCTGAGTGAAAACAGCAGTGAAATTAATTAAGGTGAACCTAAAAATTATGAAGATGCCTTAGAAAGTTGATGTCCCTCTAATACAGACAATTGAATGAAAATAATACTTTAATTTATGATGCTTTTGAGCAGGATTTTTATATTAAATATCATTTTTTTAGCACTAGTTCCTTTCTTCACTAATTTTTTATGTCTTAGTGTATTTAAAACTAGTTACAATTCATGCAAGTGAAGAATTCTATTAATTTGAAAAATTTTCCTCAAAATCTGTAGGCTACGAAAATTATATTTGCACATAATTTAGTTTAAAAAGATTTTTAAAATAGCAGTTACATGGTTACCTGCAGGGATTTGTGGTGAAAACTGAAAATGGCACCAGCTGTCTGAATTCCTGAGTGATATTTTCAGCCAGGGGAGGTCTAAAATAAATAACAGAGGTATCAACAAAAACTCTTACCATCTTTAACTCAAATTTCACTCAAAATTTCAAGATGTGAGGAAGGGAAGCAAACTGACCTTGGTAAAATGGAACCAGGCCCAGGATCTTCAGGACCAGGGACAAACACAAATCGACTACTGCAAAAAAAAAAAAAAACCAAAAAAAAGAGAAGTTTAACAAATCTCTTTTGTATAAACTGATCCTAAAAACTGGGTCTGATGTTCTGAATTCAGAGAGCAGGAGCCAGGGAAGTATCCCAGGGAGAGATCTTGGCTCCCTCATTAGCACTTTCCATGGCCAAGCTATTTTAGATAAAATCAAACTCACCCTGCTCCCAAACAAACCTGCAGGCCTGTTACAAAAGCAGCTTTTTATCTGATCACAGCTGCCTCACAAGACAGAGAAAATAGGGTAACTCTCAGCTTCTGCAAGTAATTAAAGGCTTCACCAAATAAACTGATTTCCCCTTGCTCTGTACCTTTTGTGGATGCTGGGATATTCACATATAATATCTGCCAGAGCCTTCAAAGAACCTGGGAAAAACAGGGCACAACACCTGGTTAGAAATAATCAAATAAACACCTTGGGGGATCCCCCCTCTGCTAAAAGGATTTATTTTCTGCTCTCTTCATTTGTTTGCCAGCATTATTTTAATTCAGTGCACGTGTCTGGCTGTTGACAAGGACCTCACCTTTCAGGGACTGGATTTGATTTTTGCCATATGGTGCAGATGAAAAATTTCCACAGAAAAAAAAGCAGGTGGGAGGTGCAGAGGAATAACCTGGGAAAAGAGAGGATCTGTGAGTATCTGTGAGTGTCTGCACCCATCCCCTGCAGCACCTTCCAGCACTCAGCCCATCCCAGGAAAAGCAGGAACTCAAACAGCACTTCAGGCTCTGCTGCTATTCATACACCTGACTGATTTTCTTGATCCAGGCTGTTTTTAGCTCAGAAAGGGGATGGCAATGTACAAATGTCACTTTGAGGGAGCCCTGTGGCATTTACAGGCTGAGCTCCAGCAGTGTTTGTGTGTATTCAACTCCTGGCCCAGCCACAGAATTTTACCAAGTGCAATTCTAATAAATAATGCCATTTTTAAATGTATTATTGCCTTCAAGAGGAAAACAGCAAGCAGGCAGCACAGGGTTGCTATTAACCTCCCTGATCATTCCAATTTAAGGGTTCTCCCAACATCCAATTCCCACTCTGGCATTATAAAGCAACAGTAACTGGAATTGCCTGAGCAGTTTGAGGATCTGATGAGGGCTCACAACCTCACCCACTAACTGCTTCAAAGCAAAGAGGGGGGAAAAAAGAAACCTGATTCCCATCCCTGAAATAAAAATAGAAACAGCTACTCAGGCATTCATCTCACATCCCAGTCCCTCTCCATTTTCCTGACACACAGAATCACACTTGGATTTACTTCACTGCTTTTCAAAGGGCTGGTAAATAGAACAGAATAGCTTATCCCAGAGAAATGGCTCATCAATATTTTTTCCCTTGCTCTCCCCCACAGCTGCTCGTTTAGTTGATAATTAAGAAGGTTATTACTGGCCTGTGAAAGTCTCAAAATAGCAAATGCAAGGTGTGCATCTCTGCCAGGTGAGCTCAGCACACAAAGCTCAGTGAGCAAAGCCCCTTCCTGCCCTCAGCACCTGCAGGCCTGGCTCAAGCCCAGTTTGCCCAGTTCTGATCCAGACACTGAACTGGTTTTGTCTGCTCATTTGTGTCCAGCTCCCTTTTGGTGAGGAGCAGCTTCCCACCCTGAATTCTGGGCTGGTTTTAAGCTCACACTTCCATTGTGCCCCAGGCAGGAGGGACAAGCTGTTCCCAACCTGCTGCAATACAAGGAGCAATTCACAAATGCTCCTTTATATTGCATAAATGTTTTATCCAGTGCTGCCCCCATTACTGATGCCAGGATCCTGGAATGAGTTGGGCTGGAAGGGACCTTAAATCCCATCCCATTCCAACCCTGGAGGGGCAGGGACACCTTCCATGTCCCAGGCTGCTCCAAACCCTGTCCAGGCTGGCCTTGGGCACTGCCAGGGAATTCCATCCCAACCCCTCCCAGCCAGGAATTCCCAATTCCCAATATCCCATCTGGCAGTGGGCAGCAATGCTCATCTCCCTGAATTAAGGAATTAGTCTTCAAGCTAAGCTCAGGAAGAACTTTCAGGAGCAAAGGAAACATTTCTATCACAGCCCAGAAAATGGCTGCTGGTCAAACCACAATTTGTACAGAGAATTTATGGAAACAAATCATGCAGACAGGGTTTAGAGTGAAAGCAATTCTCACCTGAAAACATCATGTGAAGCTTTTCCAGCACCTCTGCTTGGTCCAGCCACACATCAGACACAAACACAAACATGGCATCCTCATTCTCCTCCTCCAGCTGCTTCAGCTTTGCAGAAGCCTTCACTGATGTTGAGGAAGGGCCTCCAAAGAAGTTGATGTTCCCATAGAAGGCTCTGCAGCATTAAAATGCTCCAGTCAGGATCCCAGCATGGTTTGGGTTCAAAGGGACTTCAGAGCTCATCCCATTCCAGTGGGGTGGGATCCATTCCACTTCCACACTGTCCCAGGGATCAACTCTGTCAGCAACAAGGAATTCATGATTCCCATGGAACTGTTACCTGGCTTGGCCATTGAGAAGGGTTTACCAATTTCCATTAATAAACACAACCCAAATTTCCATTAATAAACCCAATTTCCATTAATAAACACAACCCAAAAGCTTTTGGAAGGGTTTTTCTGCCAACCCTACAGTGCCTCTAAGCCCAGACTGCTTCCTTAAAATCATATTTATTTTAAAGCATTTGGGGAGGAGGAAGAATAACATACTTGAATGTCAGAGAAATTACAAAATAACAATGATCTTACTTAGAAAGCCCAAGGAAAACATGGAGTGAGGCTGCCAAAAGTCACTTTTGTACCTCGTGGTAGCAGAAGGCTCAGTGGGTGGAAATCCAAAAGCGTTCACATGAAAAACTTCATCTTCATACCAGCCTAGGAGGTTTTGGAAGTGCAAAACAGCAAAAGAACCCTTGAGTTTTTCTAAGAGCATCATGTCCTAGACATTAGTCAGAGCTGGCAGCCCCAGCCTCCATCAGTCCCTCCCTTGTGGCAGCTCCACACAAGCAGAGCAGGGAATGAGCTGGGTGGAAAAAGAGCTGAGCAAAAAATTCACTTTTTTGTTTTTAAATCCCAGCTGTTCCTGTGAGTGGATTTGCTGCACAGCCACAGAACAACCCCCTGGAGCACACAAGGATTGCCTGATTCTGCTGGCCCCATCCATGCTCCTGGGCTCAAACCCCAATGTTGAGAACAGAAGGAATTTGGTGATTTATTTATTTATCTATTTATTTGTTTATCTATCCTCACTCTCATTTCTGCCCCAAACTTCTTCTTACAAGCATAAAACACCCCAGAAAACAGACTGAGATCCTGGATCTTGCACAGAGGAACATTCCACAGACAGAAATAGCCTTTTTTTTCTTTTTCTTTTTCTTTTTTTTTTTTTTTGCTAAAACAAGGCTCCAAATCTGCAAGCTCTTACATCATCCTAATGAGAAGCCTCATTAAAAAGCTTTGCCAGCACAGAGGAATATTTTCAGATCATTAAATCATTCCTCTGGTTATTCCAGGCTGTCTTCCTAATCCAGTCATAACTTCTCCAAGCATGCTGGGGCCAATCCTCAAAGCTGCTCACATTCCCCAAAACCCCCAAATTCCTCCCCAAAACCCCCAAATTCCTCCCCAAAACCCCCAAATTCCTCTTCTCTGCCTCCAGAGTCATAGCAAAAGCTGAAGGCCAAAAATCTCAGTGCCAAACTCACTGATGGTCACCAAAATGAGACTTCTCTGCTCAGCCACAGCTTGAACAGAATAATTTATTACAAGTTAAAAAATAAAGCCAGTCTGCTTTACCTTCTGCCAGAACAAAGGAGGATTCAGTGTATAACCCACTGTGGAACTGGTGCAGCAAGGTTAAGGAATGTATTTTTCTTAGATTTAAAGCAGGTTTTTGAACCAAAATTTGCTTTCCAGCTGGTGTAATGGATTTGGACAGCACTGAAAGGTCACAGGCTGTGCCTGAAGAGCCTGAATAACCTGGAAATTCTCTGGTACCTGAGCAGGTAAATCCAGAGAGAGCCCAGGAACTGGAACAGGCTCAGCTTCCATGGGGAGGGAAAGTCACCATGGCCAAGGGAAAGGCAGCACAAGGAATTGCAAACAAAGGAGAAAGACAGAGCTGCAGCTCTCAGTATGGAATTCTGAATGGTCAGCATTGATTTGCTGTTCAGGTCTACAGGAAATTCCATCACAACAAAAGGATATTGCTTTACTAAGGTCTAGCTGGACCACTCCTGTGGGGTCTTCTAGGAAAAATTTCCCCTACAAAACAGGATTCATTAATAAAGCAAAATATGGCAAACACACAAATGCTTCAATCAGAAACATCTATCAGTCAGCATTTAGAAATCATTTGGTTGGTTTAATGTTTTAAGCTGGCAAGAGCTGAAAATAATGTAATTTATATTAAATGTATCTCAGCAGCTTCCCTGGGAGCTGCTGCAGTTGGGATTGCTGGTGCTCCCCTCCCTAAAATCACAGTCCAGGGCACTGGCAAGTCCAAACTCAGCCACTGGAAGCTCCAGCTCTTCAAGAAGGGACAAGCCAAAAAATCCCAACTGCTTCTGGTTGTTGACATAAAAAATTTATACTGAGAAGCCAAATAAAGACATTTCCACACATACTGGCACTGAATGCTTGTGGAAAAGTCTCTCAGAATGGGTAAGTATGAGATATTTAAGTTTTCTCATTTTTAATGTATTACAGCACTGAGTGAGCAGTGAGCCCACAACCAAAGGGAACTCACCTCCTTGAGCTGAGTGATCATCCCAAGCACAATCACTTCTCCCACCTTGGCTGGACTGCCCAAGAGAGTCTCCACTGTCTTTAGCTGGGGTCAAAGGCAAAGAATCCAATCAGAGTCAAATCAAACCCTCCATATTCAAACTCTCTGCTTGTTTTTCCCCCCAAAGCCCCACACAGGACATGGCTGTACATGAACACCCAGCTGAGCCAGAGGATAGAGGCTCATCACCAAAATCAGAGCCTGAATTCTGAAAGGCCTTAGGAGAAGATTCCCAATAGTGGCTGCTAGCATAAAGAACTGCTGTGATTATTTGGATTAAAACTGGAAAGAACTCCCATCTTTTTTACCTGGAATTTGTTCTTGCTGTCATCAGGATGAGCATCAACTGGTGAAGGAGTGAACAGCTCGTGCCTGTGAGTCCTCTGCACAAACCAAAATTGAAGTGATTCAGTTTAAAAAGAAATGAGCACTGCCAAAAAGCCAGTTTGCTACAAGCACTGTGCAAAACACTTCAGAAAGTTCTTACTCCATCCAACAACTTTTAATAATTCAGTCCCTTTGACAAGAATTTACTTCCAAGAAAGAGATGATCAATAACACCAGATCATAAAACCAAGCCTAAAAAACTCAGCGGGTAATAAAACAGAGCCTAAAAAAAGTGTCATGAAAGCATCTGTAAGGCTGCTAAAGGAGTTCTTTGTGACAAGCTGGAGGGCAGAGGGTTTATGAGCAGGGAGCAGGGTGTATTTCTGCAAGGAGAAGTGGGATCCATCCCTGAGGAGCTGACCTGCTGCAGGATGGAGTAGCGCTCCCGGAACAGCTCCGCCTTGTCCCGGGCAGTGCCGAACAAACTCGGCCTGGGCAGGTCAGTCATGGACAGGCTGCAAGGAATTAACACAATCCCAGGGTCAAAAAGGGACATTCCCCACATCAAGGTGAGTTATTGATCTCAAAGGTTTGGGAGGCTGCAAAAGCTGCACCATGGTTTAGGTACAGTCCTGCTCAGGATTCTGGGTTTCTGCATTTCTGCATCCATTTCATTCCCCTCTAACCCACAGTTCTTGAGATTTATCCTTCCACCCAAAAAGACCTCTGCAGAAATCCATTTTAAAAAAAGCAGTTATGCCTTTAAGCAGTTGTGAACAAAAGCATTATTCCTCCTGTTTCTCACCAGCTGCTCCTAATTTTTCTTTGTTACTGTTTGGAGCTCTCCTTAGAAACCCCCCAGGGCTTCAGGGAGCTGCAAGATACAGACTAAGAAATAAATACAGGCAACAGACAGATCAAATTTATTAAAAAAATAAATTTAAACAGCCCAATGTGAGGAAAAAAATAACCCCAAACTACCTTTGGTGATGTATGACCTTAGCCTTACTGTCTTTTTTATTCATTAGGTGGAATAAACTTGGTTTATGGTCTTAAACATTTATTACTTTTCTCACTCAGGCTTCAGCTGAACAGAGCCAAGAGGGAAAGATTAAAACCAGACTTTATCTTATAGAAATAGAGGCTTTGTTCTTAAAACAGAAAGTGCTTGAAATTTAAAATATGGGGGACTTACGGCAGAAACTTCTTTCTTTCTGAATTATAAATAAAGCGTGGAATGTCAAAGGCTCCAATAATGTTGAAAACATTTTCTCTGAAATAAGAACAGAGACAGCATTAACTGAATGTTACCTTCCAAGCAAAACCATTCTGTGATTCCATGGAATGGGTGAAACAAACTGACAAATTGCTTTGTTCACTAGCATCACCACTTCTCTTTCTATTTTATATTCTATTTGCTAGTCTATTTTCTCCTTCATCTTTTAGTTAAATAATGAAAAAGACTTGTCCCTGTGATCTGTGGAGTTTTTCCCTTCAGGACTCTGCACTGAGGATCTGTACATACGGATCTCTCTTCATTTGTGGAGCAGAAAAAACCTACATTAAGTATAAAAAAGCACCACAAAGAAGAGTCACCCTCACACCATCTGCATCATAAAGATTCCAATAGCAAGGAGCAAAGTTAAATCCAAAATTTTCTCCATCCTGAGAGGCTGGGGGATGACAGGATCTAATTGACATGCCCAGCAAACCATCTCTTTTCATGCTTTGCATCAATGATGTGAACACGAAAGGAAACACATCCATCAGCATCACAAAGTTCTCAGAAACTCCAGTAATTGCTGCACACTTTGTTATCACAGAAGGGAAATCAATCAGGGCCTCAAAAAACTAAACAATAAAGCAGGAACAGGCACCCCAGAGGAAAACTTTTCCAAAGTGCTTTCAGAAAAGAAAGGAACAAAAGCAACTTGAGATAACTTTCATGTAGAGCAGAGCAAACAAAGCACGGCCTGAAGTGTTGGTTAATATTGCACCTGCAGCACACCCAGCACACAACCCCAGGAGCTGAATTCCAGAATTCCAGAATTCCAGGTTCTGGTCAGGGCCCCCTGGAGGCCCAGCCATGAGAACAAAGGCTCCAAGGAGCAACCTTGGGAAAGCTGCCCTAGACCAGAGGCTGGCTGGAGTTCCAGAATAAAGCAGGGATTTATTCAAAGCATCTCCTCCACGGATCCACCTTGGGCAGCACCAGAGCCCAGCCAGGGCTGCACCCAAGATGAACCCAAATGGCCCCAAAATGCACGAGCGGGCACGGGGTCTGTCCCTGGGATCAGTTCTGCTCCATTTGCATCTTGCAGTTCATTGTCCCATCCCAGCTTTAGCCCAGGCAGTCCCACCCTGCTTGTTTTTCTCTCTCCAGCCCACGGGGTTTGTGCTCCTGGGCTGAGGTTTGGATCATTTGTCCTTGGTGCCCAGCTGGAGCAGGAATTGTTTTGTCTCCCTGCTCTGTGCACAGAGCTCATAACTGCACCTCACCAGAACCATCCCCTGATATGGACCCAGACCCTCACACTAAAGCAGCACAGAATGTGAAAAATAGAAAATCTAAACCTGAGGCATCAACTCCATCCCTGCCCTGGGCAACTTTTCCATGCAGAAATGTTCCCAATTTCCAATCCAAACCTGCCCTGGCCCAGCCTGAGGCCGTTCCCTCTGCTCCTGTCCCTGTTCCCTGGAGCAGAGCCCGACCCCCCCAGCTGTGCCCTCCTGGCAGGAGCTGTGCAGAGCCACAAGGGCCCCCTGAGCCTCCTTTGCTCCAGCCTGAGCCCCTGCCCAGCTCCTCAGGGATTCTCCAGCCCCTTCCCAGCCCCTCAGGGATTCTCCAGCCCCTTCCCAGCTCCTCAGGGATTCTCCAGCCCCTTCCCAGCTCCTCAGGGATTCTCCAGCCCCTTCCCAGCTCCTCAGGGATTCTCCAGCCCCTTCCCAGCTCCTCAGGGATTCTCCATTCCCTTCCCAGCTCCCTCAGGGATTCTCCATTCCCTTCCCAGCTCCCTCAGCCTCTCCTGGTGCTCCCAGTCTCAAGCTGCACCAAGGGAAATTCAGGTTGGATATTAGGAAGAAGTTTTTTACAGAAAGGTGATAAAGTTCTGGAGTGTTCTCCGGGGGAGGTGGTGGAGTCCCCATCCCTGGGTGTGTTTAACAAAGCCTGGATGTGGCACTGGATGCCAAATTTGAGTTGTTTTCTCCCTGCTCTGTGCACACAGCTCACCATCCCATAATGTGAAGCCCAGACCCTCACACTAAAGCAGCACAGAATGTGAAAATACAAAAGCTGAACCTGAGGCATCACTGGAGAGCAGTGAGTGCAGACAGTGCCTGACACTCATGTCCCCAGGAGGAACAAGGAAATGCCAGCAGCTCCCACAAGTCCCCAGAACATTTGTAATGTCACCTACATGGCCTCATCCGGGGCACGGCTGCATTCCTGGACTGCTGCTTCCACCAGGGGCTGCTCAATCATGTTGGATGACACTGGAAAGAAAAATCCCAAGGATTAAACCTGCAGCAAGGAAGGAAGTGAGTCTCCAATATTTCACATCGAATGGTTGAGTCTCCTCACAGGAATACACACAAATAATTCATGTAATGAATTTTCTGTAATGACACACAGATGGATCACTTAATATTGGCACCAAAAGGACACATTCCCAGGGAAAAAATACCCCAAACATGGAGAACAAGGCAATTATAGTTTATGCCAAGCTGCCAAATATATCACAAATGTGTTAGAGCTGAGCTCTCACATTCTGGAGGTTAATTTGGTTCCAGAGCATTATCACATGGATTGTTGCCTTAAGTATTCCAACACAGTTCTGGAGATGGGCACATTGTTGTTTTCATTAATTTAAACTGATAATTGATCTGAGTTTGAAGGCCTCCCCATACTCATAGGTAAGAATTCCTTCAAAATATTCCATTAAAATATTCCTTCAAAATTATTCCATTGAAATATTCCTTCAAATTATTCTTTCAAAATATTCCTTCAAAGTCTCCCATCCATCCCTGCCCTCTGGCACTGCAAAGCCATTCCCTGTGTCCTGTCCCTCCATGTGTAAAAAAACTCTCTCCACTTTAACATTTAAAATTACAGTTTCAGGTACAAAGATGTCCAGACAAACTTTTAGTAACTGTCACTGAGAAATGTCACTACTCTTGGAGAAGTCAGGATATTCTGCACTGCCAACTCTTTATATGGCACAAATGCCTGCTGACATGGCAAAACTCAGTGTTTAACCAAAATAAAAGGCAAAAAAATACATTTACCTCAATCAACCCTTTACACTACAAAGACACCTCAGTGCCTCTGCTGCCAGTCACTGTGTTTGTCTTGATGACATCAGGAATGCCAGGAAAATTGCCTCAAGAAAAAGAAATTGTTTACTCACAAGGCTGTTTTTCAACTGCATCGATGACATTTTCAATTATATCATCAAGTTCTCCCTCACTGGTGGACTGGAAAGCTTCAGTGAGATACTTCAGGGCATCCCTAACCCCAGAGGAGAAAGCACAAAAAAGCAATTAATGTTCAATAGTTGACACAAACTCTGCTGATTTTGGCAGGTGTGCACATCATCACCACGTGGCTTGTGGTTAAAAAGCAGAAATAATTAGCTCTGCACAATAGCACGTGGGTTTAAGGCAAAGGAAAAAAATCATTGGGATTGAAAATATCAGGGGAAAGATGTGGAGAATCTCAGCTTCACACAACAAATTCCATGTTGGAAGGGAATTGTGGAGACCTTGTGGTTCAACCTTCTCCTGAGAGCAGGGTTTGGGTTGTGCTGTCCAGGGCCCCATGGAGCCAAGCCATGAGAATTTCCAGTGACAGAGATTCCAGCACTTCTCTACTCCATCAACTTCAAAGTTTAATTACAATTTCAGGGAAGAATTAAATGTCTCTTGTCCTGTCACTGTGCACCCTTGAGAACACTTCTCATTTTTAGGAAAACTGGGATTAGCTCCTCATGAATTTTCCCTTCTTGAGGCTAAATCAACCCAAATCCTTCACATCCTCCTCATGCCAGGTTCTCTGACCTTCTAATCATGGAATCCCAGAATGGTTGGGGTTGGAAGGGTCCTTAAATCCTATCCCATTCCAACTCCCTGCCATGGGCAGGAACACCTCCCACTGTCCCAGGGTGCCCCAATGTCCAGCCTGGCCTTGGGCACTGCCAGGGATCCAGGGATAGACACAGCAAATCTGGGAATTCCCAATTCCCAATCTCCCACCCATCCCTGCCCTCTGGCACTGGCAGCCATTCCCTGGCTCCTGTCCCTCCATCCCTTGTCCCCAGTCCCTCTCCAGCTCTCCTGGAGCCCCTTCAGGCCCTGCCAGGAGCTCTGAGCTCTCCCTGGAGCCTTCTCCTCTCTCCAGGGGAACATTCCCAGCTCTCCCAGCCCTGGAGCAGCTCCATGGATTCCTCAGGGCTCATTCCAGCAGCTCCATGTCTCTCATTCTGGACTCCAAATCCAGGTGCAGCCCTGAAGCTGGGATGTCACCAGAGCAGAGCTTCCAGCTCTTCCAGCTTCCCCACAGCCTCCAGCCCAGGACCACCTCTACAGCCCCCCCAGGACCTGCTCCAGTTTAGCAATATATTTGAAATTGGAGTTATTTTAATTCTCAATAACGTAAGATTTAGAAATTTGGCTCTTCCCTCAACCTTAGACAAGAGTCTCACATTAAAGATAACAATTTTCTTACTAATGTCATCTGCTGGCCAACCAAACTGGCATTTTGGTGATCAGTCTGACCTTCAAAGTGTCTCAGCTCATGGAAGTGTGGAGTCAGGAGTTCTGGACTTGTGCTGCTCTCTAATGAAAGTATCAGGGCACTGTCCAAAATAATCACATTCCATCCATGACAGAGAGAGAATTTAATTGATATTAACACACACGAGAAAGAAAGGGAAAATAAGAGTGATGGGAGACCTAGTCTCTTATAAATCATGACACCTTCCACTGCAAGCAGGAATCCCTTTTCATTGACCTTGCCATCTCTAAATACCATATCCTACTATAACAGAAAGATACCATTCCTGTCTTTGAAAATGCCATTCCTTCCTCTAGCAAAGAGTGCTGAGCACAAGACGGGCAAGTGGAACTCAGATCCCAAAGCTGTCAGGGTCAGAGGCTGACAAAAAAACTCAACCAAACACCCGGCACCAGCATCAGGAGGGCTCCAAGGGGAGACCATGGGCAGCTTTTGGCGCCACCCAGGGTCAAGAGAGGAATC
Organism: Setophaga petechia; assembly: GCA_024362935.1. Lineage (NCBI taxonomy): Eukaryota > Metazoa > Chordata > Aves > Passeriformes > Parulidae > Setophaga > Setophaga petechia. The sequence continues at coordinate 2,055,234 of JANCRA010000091.1, read as the reverse complement.
GATGGACAGACGGATGGAATGAAGGGGCCCGCAGCAGCAGGACAGGCTAAAGATGGCTTTGGAGGAGCCCTCAGAGGCCTCGATGCGGGGGAAGGAAGAGGAGCGGGGAAAGGCAGCCCCGGCGGACGCGGAGCGGCCCCGGCCCCGGCCCCATCCCCATCGCGCACCGGCGCTCCCCAGGCCCGAGCCCGCCCGGGGCCGATCCCCGCGGGTCCAGGGCAGAGTCTGGGGCCGGAGCAGGGCCCGGAGCCGGTGCAGGGGCCGGGGCCGGAGCAGGGTCGGGCCCGGCGCTACTCACGGGCGCAGGACGAGCCCCCGCAGCCGGAACGCGGAGCTCAGGCGGCGCCGCAGCCGCTCGGGCTCCATGGCGGCGATGGCGCCAAACGCGGCCGGGCCGCCCCCTCAGGCCGGGCCGGCCCCGCCGCGGGAGGAGCCGGGCACACCCCCGCTCTGCCCGTGTGGGGACTTGTGTCAGTCATAGTAAGTGTTTTATGGACTCAAGGAATCCCGGCTTGGAGCAGGCATTGTCCCCTGAGCTGGCACTGATGGGCATCGCTAGTCCTGAAGGCACCTCCGGGCCGCTCCTGACAGGAGACATGGAGGGGATGGAGCGGGTCTGGAGAAGGGAACGGAGCTGGAGCACCAGGAGAGGCCGAGGGAGCTGGGCAGGGGCTGGAGAATCCCTGAGGGAGCTGGGAAGGGGCTGGAGAATCCCTGAGGGGCTGGGAAGGGAATGGAGAATCCCTGAGGAGCTGGGCAGGGGCTGGAGAATCCCTGAGGAGCTGGGAAGGGGCTGGAGAATCCCTGAGGAGCTGGGCAGGGGCTCAGCCTGGAGCAAAGGAGGCTCAGGGGGCCCTTGTGGCTCTGCACAGCTCCTGCCAGGAGGGCACAGCCGGGGGGGTCGGGCTCTGCTCCAGGGAACAGGGACAGGAGCAGAGGGAACGGCCTCAGGCTGGGCCAGGGCAGCTCAGGGTGGGCACAGCAGGAATTTCCCCATGGAAAAGGTTGTCCAGGCCTGGCACAGACTTTCAGGGCAGTGGTGTAGTCCCCATCCTTGGAAAGATTTAAGCACCCTGTGGATGTGGCATATGGGGACATGGGGCACTGGTGGCCTTGGCAGACTCCACCTTCATAGAGGGCTTTTCCTACCTCAGCAATTCCCTGATTCCATAAAACACTTGCTGTGACTGACACAAGTTTCCCAATACAATTATCCACGCTATCACTTTGTTCCTTTGTAGCTCACAATATTTCTCTCTCTTCTTTCCCTGCAGGCCCAGCACAGGCTCCTCTGCATCTCCAGTACTCCAGAGTCTCTCACTTCAGATTTTCTTGGCACAAAACATCCATCAAACACATCTGACTGTGAATTGGTCCTGCGAGCACAGGATGCTCTCCAGGGCTGTTTTTACATAATCACAGCATCCCAGAATGGTTTGGATGAGAAAAGACCTTAAAACTCATCTCATCCCACCCCCTGCCATGGCAGGAACACTTTGCACTGTCCCAGGCTCCAAACCTCATCCAAGCTGGCCTTGGATGCTGCCAGGAATCCAGGGACAGCCACAGTTTCAGGATTGTGGAGTAGCTGCCTTCTCTCCAGATGGAAAACACCTGATATTTCATTCAAACACTCACCCCCATCTTTCCAAGTACAGCTTTGATTCCACAGAAGGCTCACAAAGCAACTCTTGAAAGAGTTTGATCGAAAGACTGCGGGGATTTGAAGACAGACAGAAAATGTCAGCTATTTTCTATAGCCCATTCTCAACTCCATAATTTATAATTGCTCCTCATCGGGGAGTGAGCTCATGGGTGAAGCTGCTGCTACTCTCTTCAGACAAAGAGCTGCCATCTGACAGGTCTCAGCTATTTTGGCAGGAAATATGATTCATTTTTTGTCACAGGCATGCAGCTAGGTGCACATTATAAGCCAAATTCTTACATAAGTACCTTCATTTGCTAAAATTACTGCTTATTCTCCTTCTAAGAAAACCTGCTCCTGCCATTCAGCTCCTGTCTCGCCACATGAAGGAAGGTGCACCTGGAGAAGGGATCTGCCCCTTGTCCAAAAATAGTTTTCTCTGAAGCTATGACCAACCAGGGAATGCAAAGCACACTCCTACAGCATCCTGCTGGATTTGGGGGCTCTCTTAGCTTGCCTGGAGCCTCCCACCAGAGATATAAAAGTATTCCAGCATGAGCTGCAGCCTTGTGTTCCACTGAGCCATCTGCAGCTCTGCAAGCCATGCCCAGATCTTTGTTTCTGTCACCTCCTGTGGCTTTGCTGGACATCACAGCAGCTGGAGAGGGACTGGAGAGAGCCCAGTGCTGCAGGATCAGCCAGCATGGATCTGCCTGGATCCATGGAATTGTTTTGTTACACTGACAAACAGCTCATTCTCATGTCTGTCACTGCTCCACTGGCAGAATCCCCTCTCCTGAGACAGCACATGGCAGCTCTACCTGACCTAGAGCTCTATGGATAGAGTTTGTCTGCTTCCCATGGCTTTTTTATCTCTTCCAAATGCTGACTCCTGCATTTTAACCACCATCCCAATGCACCAACAGTACCTTGCCTCATTTTAGGACTTCAGGACAGGTCCTGATCTCTGTGTCACCGCTGAGAGAATACCTGGAGCTGTGCCAGGGCAGGTTTGGGTTGGATTTCAGGAAAGGTTTGGGTTGGATTTCAGGAAAGGTTCTTCCCCCAGAGGGTGCTGGCACTGCCCAGGCTCCCCAGGGAATGGGCACAGCCCCAGAGCTGCAGGAGCTGCCAGGGATGCCCAGGGTGGGATTGTTGGGGGTCTGGGCAGGGCCAGGAGCTGCCCTGGATGATCCCTGTGGGTCTCTTCCAGTTCAGGAGAGTCTGTGATTAGTACTACCAGTTTATCAATGTGAATAATTAACATCTTCCCTTCTAGGTCCAACAGAGGAAGTGTGTCCTACTCTCACAACAAAATCTTGACAATTATTTTCTCGTGCCCTTTTATAAGATGCTAAAGTGTGCATTTCTCCCAAGTTCTACTCTACTATTTCTGAAGAGCTGTACTGGTTTTATTTTGAATTCCATTAATTCCAGTCAGACAGTGAGTTCAGCTGGAACTGACTCAGTTGTTGATAAAACAGAGTAAGAACTGGAACCGTCCATCTGTTTAATTAATATCAGGGAGTATTTCATAGCTGCATCTTCTGGCAGGAGAGTGGCTTGTCTCACCTTCAGAGAGACAGGGAGTTCTGCTGTGCTTGTCTTATCACAGAATCCACAGGATCAAGGAATGGTTTGGGTTGAAATGGACAATAAAGACAATTTCATTCCACCCCTGCCATGGCAGGGACACCTCCCACTGTCCCAGGTGCTCCAAGCCCCAGTGTCCAGCCTGGCCTTGGGCACTGCCAGGGATCCAGGGGCAGCCACAGCTGCTCTGGCAATTCCATCCCAGCCCCTCCCCACCCTCCCAGGGAGGAATTCCTTCCCAATCTCCCATCCATCCCTGCCCTCTGGCACTTTGAAGCCATTCCCCTTGTCCATCACCCCGTGCCCCTGCCCGGAGCCTTAAACCCCGTCCCGCTTTGGCACCCAGCTCCTCCTTCCCTTCTCGCCCTGTGGTTTGCGTTTAGCTAGCTCTCCTATTCCTGGTGCTTCTTTCCTCCTCTCGCGCCCATTATTCACATCCTCCCGCATTATTCACATCCTCCAGCACGGTTTATTCCGCCTCACGCCTTAGCCCGACACTGCTGCCCGGCACCGGGGCCAGCGCGCTCTCCCCGTCCGCTCCCACCCCGACGCGCGCCGGGTGCCGCCCCACACTTTGGACCCTCTTCGCTTCCCGTCCGCCCCAGGGGAGCGACCGGCCGCGGAGCCGCAGCTTCACCCGGAGGAGGCGGTGGCAGGACGCGAGCCCTGAGGCGGCCGAGCCGCTTCCTCCTTCTCCCTCCTCCTCCTCTCCCTCCCCCCCAAGATGGCGGCGGACCCCGCGGATCTGTTCTGCGTGGCCGAGGACCGCAGCGGTCACTGCGCCGTTGTGGACGGCAACTTTCTCTACGTGTGGGGAGGATACGTGGTAAGGCGGGCAGGGGAACCGGCAAGGAGCGGCGGGAGCGGGCTCGGGGCGCGGGGAGCGGAGCTCCGGGCGGGGCGGGGCAGGGCAGGGGGGGTCCCGCCGCCGGCCCTCAGCCCTCGGCGGCCGCCCGGGGCTGTGGCGCGGGCGCTGATTGGCTGCGGCGGCCGCGCGCCGTTCGAATGGCGGCGGGAGGCGCTGAGGGGACGGCGCTGAGGGCACAGCACTGAAGGGATGGCGGGGACGGCGCTGAGGGGACAGCGCTGAGGGGACAGCACTGAGGGGATGGCGGGGACGGCGCTGAGGGGACGGCACTGAGGGGATGGCGGCGCCGCTCCGGTCGCCTCGTCCCTCCAGCCTTTCCCCGCGCGATCAGCGCCCTCCTCCTGCCCCGCTCGCACGTGTGGGGCAGGGCTGGTGGAGCCGGTTCGCTCCTTCCAAGCCGCCCTTCCTTCGCTCCTCAGCGCGTCTCCCTTCAAACCTTGACGCTGTAATTTGTGGCTCAGTTTTTCCAGGGTGTAATTCGTGTTCTCGCTGCTGAGTCCCCGTGTTTGTTAGTTGTTGTGTGGTGCTTACAGCGCGTTTTCGTCCCGTAGAAAGCGCCGCTGTCACCTCAAAAACAAGCTGGTGGCAGGCTGAAACCCAACCGCAATTTTTTTTTTTCATAAAAAGAAACTTATGGTTCTGTCATAAGTAAGTCCTCGTGTCTTTTAACTCTATGAATACAACCGAACTACATCAAATACACCTGCTTAGTTTTACCTTTTATTTTTCTATTTATCTGTTCATCTTGTCTGTCTGTGCACATTGGCCGTAAAATTCCAAATATCTGTGCTTGGTGGAATTCCTGGTCTTGATCAGGTGGAAACTGTTATTTCTGTAAAGAGATTTCATATTCCATATATATTCTGTCTCTATATGGAATATATATATATATAGAATACTTAATATTCTATTTATAAATGTTCTATAATCTTTTATATATATATTCTATGGAAAATATTCTATATATTTTTTCATGGTCTGAGGTAACTTTAAACTGTTCAGAGTTTGTCCTTCTGTACTCAAGCAAAGAACTAGTGGGAAACTCCTGGATTGAAACTCCGTAATACTCTGTAAAACTAAATATCCCCATAATCACTTTAATCTTTAGTACTTTTTATGCTCTGGTCTTTAAAACTGAGGTTGAACTACTGAGCACAATGTTTCCAAAAGTTTTCTAATAAAAAAATGTGTATTTAGGCACATTCAAACCAGACAGCATATATAAAGTTTAGCAGATAAACTTTCCAAGTGTTCTTAGTAGTTTTCTGTATTTATCTTTTGAAAATATGACAAAGTTGTTGCTCTGTAAGCAGCCTTTTACACAGATAAATCATCTTCCACGTGTTGCTGCTGGACTCCTGCCCAGCAAACTTTATTTTTGGCATCAGCGTGTTTGCCCAGAGCTGCTTCAGGAGCAGGTGCTCGACCTGTGACATCTCCAGATGAACTCAGAGCACTCGTGCTCCTTGCAGAGGCTGCCAGGGCTGTGTGACAGCAGGGCAGAGCTGCCTGGCAGAATAAACCACCAAAAATAGGATCAGCCTGCCTGCCTGGCACCTTTCACAGTGAGAAATCCATAATAAAACACCGTGTGAAGGCAAGTCATCCATTTCAGTAACTGGATTGTCACTCATTAAATTTCAGTTTTGTGTTGAACTTGCTCATTTGTTTCATTTTGAGCCAGTTTTTATTTGTTTACTGACTCTGGCTGCTTACTCACTGCCAGGCTTTTATTTCTTCCTGGTGCCAAGGCAGTAATTAATGCTGGAGTTGTTACTCACCACCAGTCCTGCATTTTTTTGGGCTTCCTCTCCTGTTTGTTGTTTTTTCCTCATCATTATTTATCTTTCTTAATGGTCTCTGTTCAGGACTCTTCATAAATCTTTTTTTCCACAGAAGAATTAATTTTCTCCTTTATATTTGACACCTTGGTCTTTCAGGTTACTGCTACAAGTAACTTTTTGTGTTTCCAGTCCATTTTTATATTCTATTTTTTATTTGTCCATAATCCCAATGGAAACAGCACCTGATAAAAAGTATCTAAAATGAGTTTTAATTCAGGAGTTTCAAATCTGATTGATCTTTTCTTGGCAAAATGTGAGATTGTTCAACCTGTGCCTTTATTGAGAGGTCCAGAGGAGGAATGAGTTGTTTATTTTTAAAATAAATTAATTTCTGATCAGAGCAGTAACACTGGGGTGTGAGTTCTGGTTTCCTTGAGATCATTCAGTGTTGCTGAGTAACCTGGCTTGGCATTCATGTGCAAACACAAAAAGCAGAACTGATTGAACATTTTCATGTTCCCCTTTCAGTCCATTGAAGAAAATGAAGTTTATCTGCCCAGTGATGAGCTCTGGATCTATGACATGGACAGTGGGCTGTGGTGAGTGGCACATTTATATTAAATTATCACCCAAAGCTGATTTTGTCACTGATCTGCAGGGAAAGGCCTTCAGGGGTGTTGGCCATGTTAAACAGCAGCTGTTTAATGTCAGCACTGAGGGACAAATGAACTCCAGGAAACAAAGCCCTGCTGAAGGTTAATTAATTCTTGTGTGCAAGGGAATGGTGGCTCCAGGCTCTGTTAGCACAGCTGCATTTACCTGGCAGTTTGCTCTGACTTGGGTTTTTAATTCACTTTTATGTTACAGCAGTTCAGCACTGGCTACTTGGGCTCTTGATCCATTACAGTTACACATTTATTATTTTTGGTATTAATTCCATGTACATTGCAACTCAAAACTAACTCACAACTTCCCCTTTTTCCTTCCACTTGCTTTTTTCCTCCCAAAAATAACTCAGAACTTGCCCTTTTTCCTTCCACTTTGTTTATTCCTGGTTTTTTCTCTTTCTCACCACTTTCCTACATCCTTCCCCTTTATTTTTGTTTCCTTCTTCCCCCTCTTTATTTGTTTTCTTCTTCCCCCCTACTTTTTGTTTCCTTCTTTTGTTTGTTTCCTTCTTTTGTCTGTTTCCTTCTCTTCTCTTCTCTTCTCTTCTCTTCTCTTCTCTTCTCTTCTCTTCTCTTCTCTTCTCTTCTCTTCTCTTCTCTTCTCTTCTCTTCTCTTTCCTCTCCTCTTCCTCTTTTTCTTCCTCTTCTCTCTCCTTTTCCTTTTCCCTCTCCTCTTCATCTTCTCTCCCCTTTTGCCCCTTTCCTCTCCTGCCCTTTCTTCCCTTTCCCCCATTCTCTTGCCCCATTTTCCCCCTTTTTCTCTCTTGCCCCATTTTTCCCTTTTCTTCGCTTTTGCCCCATTTTTCCCCTTTTTCTCTTTTGCCCCATTTTCCCCCTTTTTCTCTCTTGCCCCATTTTCCCCCTTTTTCTCTCTTGCCCCATTTTTCCCTTGTCTTCCCTTTTGCCCCATTTTCCCCCCTTTTTCTCTTGCCCCATTTTCCCCCCTTTTTCTCTTGCCCCATTTTCCCCCTTTTTCTCTCTTGCCCCATTTTTCCCTTTTCTCTCTTGCCCCATTTTTCCCTTTTCTCTCTTGCCCCATTTTCCCTCTTTTTCTCTTTTGCCCCATTTTCCCCTTTCTTCCATTTTGCCCCATTTTTTCCTCTTTTTCTCTCTTGCCCCATTTTTCCCCTTTTTCTGTCTTGCCCCATTTTCCCTTTTTCTTCCCTTTTGCCCCATTTTTCCCCTTTTTCTCTCTTGCCCCATTTTTCCCCTTTTTTCTCTCTTGCCTCATTTTCCCCCCTTCTTCCCTTTTGCCCCATTTTCCCCCTTTCTTCCCTTTTGCCCCATTTTTCCCCTTTTTCTCTCTTGTCCCATTTTCCCCCTTTTTCTCTTTTGCCCCATTTTTCCCCTTTCTTCCATTTTGCCCCATTTTTTCCTCTTTTTCTCTCTTGCCCCATTTTTCCCCTTTTTTCTCTCTTGCCCCATTTCCCCCTTTTTCTCTTTTGCCCCATTTTTCCCCTTTTTATTTTTTGCCCCATTTTTCCCCTTTTTCTCTCTTGCCTCATTTTCCCCCCTTCTTCCCTTTTGCCCCATTTTCCCCTTTCTTCCCTTTTGCCCCATTTCCCCCCCTTTTTCTCTCTTGCCCCATTTTCCCCCTTTTTCTCTCTTGCCCCATTTTCCCCCCTTTTTCTCTCTTGCCCCATTTTTTCCCCTTTTTCTCTCTTGCCCCATTTTTCCCTTTTCTTCCCTTTTGCCCCATTTTCCCCTTTTTCTCTCTTGCCCCATTTTCCCCCTTTTTCTCTCTTGCCCCATTTTTCCCTTTTCTCTCCCTTGCCCCATTTTCCCCCATTCTCTTGCCCCATTTTTCCCCTTTTTCTCTCTTGCCCCATTTTTCCCCTTTCTTCCCTTTTGCCCCATTTTTTCCCCTTTTTCTCTCTTGCCCCATTTTTCCCACCTTTTTCTCTCTTGCCCCATTTTTCCCCTTTTTCTCTCTTGCCCCATTTCCCCCCCTTTTTCTCTCTTGCCCCATTTTTCCCCTTTTTCTCTCTTGCCCCATTTTCCCCCCTTTCTCTTGCCTCATTTTTCCCCTTTCTTCCCTTTTGCCCCATTTTTCCCCCTTTTTCTCTCTTGCCCCATTTTTCCCCTTTTTCTCTCTTGCCCCATTTTTCCCCTTTCTTCCCTTTTGCCCCATTTTTCCCCCTTTTTCTCTCTTGCCCCATTTTTCCCCCCTTTTTCTCTCTTGCCCCATTTTTCCCCCTTTTTCTCTCTTGCCCCATTTCCCCCTTTCTCTCTCTTACCCCTTTCCCCCCATTTTTTTCCCCCATTACCACAATTTTCTGTCCCTTTTTGTGGGAAGGGCTGCCCAGAGCCTTTCACACTCCCTGGTTTTCCTTTCTGTGCTCCCAGGGATCAGGAACAGGATCAGGGTTAATCAGAATTTTCCAGGTTCTGTTTAACCAGGATCTCCTGGCCTGCCTGAGCTCTCCTCAGTTTTCCATTTCTGACATCCCAGCACTGCCAGATTCTCATTTCAGCAGTTCCTGGAGTTAATAATATTTCCACATTCTGAATAATTAATATTCCAGCTCTACTGAAGCTCTCCTAATGTAATCTCACCTCCAGAAAAATCAGGATAATTTAGAAAACACAAAATCCACCTGGGAGTTCTCTTCCACCACAAGAACCCAACTTCACCTGCAGCTCCTACTTATGACCCAAACTGAATTTTCACCTTTAAATCTAAAAATTCTGAATAAATCTCTTTGAATTATTACATTTTGGCAGGTTGGAAAGGATTTAATGTGTTTTTTTTTAATTGCAGGACAATGCACCTGATGGAAGGGGAGTTACCCACCTCCATGTCAGGCAGCTGTGGGGCCAGCATCAATGGGAAACTTTACATTTTTGGGGGATTTGATGATAAAGGATACAGCAATAGGGTATTGGAGTCTTTTTTTTTTCCCTAACATTGTATTTTATAAGTACTAAAACTGTTTATTTTTATTTTTATTTTAATTAAAGAGAAATTTTTATTTATTTAAACCTTCTATATTTATGCCACTGCTTTCCCAATTGGGAAATAAAAATATTCTGACAACCTTAATTAAGACTAATCTCTGAAAATCACTTTTTGTTCTTTGATAGCAATTCACTGCTTTAAATAATCAGGTAATAATTAAGGTTAAAACAGAGCTACCAACTTTCCTTAGAACTGAAAACTGAATTAAGAAAACACATGAAATCAGTTATTTTATCATTGAATATAAATAAAGTCAGAAATTTTCCAGTCTGATTAGAAAATCAGTGAAATGAAGCCTCTGCTGAAATTTTCCCCCAATTCTCTCACTTTAAATTTATTTTTGTGGTGTATTTCCCATTTTAAACTCACTTCCAGTTCCTCTTTTATTTCCAGGCTTTTGGTGGTGGTGGGTTGTGTTTTTCTGGTGCTGATTTGTGTTTTTTCTGAAAACATTGGCATTTTTTCTTTCCTTTCAAGCTGTATTATGTCAATTTGAGAACAAAAACCGGAACCTACAGGTGGGAAAAAATCACCAATTTTAAAGGTCAACCTCCCACACCTCGGGACAAACTTTCCTGCTGGGTGTACAAAAACAGGTACAAAAATATTGGAAATATTAAAAATATTAAATTGTGTTAATTGCAGAGAGAGAGGGTTAAAAAGTGAAGAGAACTCAGGGTTGGGGTGGAGGAAAATCTGATTTTTAGCTTGACTTGCTGGGGGATTTTGTAATAACTTTGTACAAGACTTTCCTCACATGAATTAATGGTAAATAAATGGTGAGCTGAACTAATGGTAAATAAAACCCACTTGAGGAGAAGGCTGGGAGATTTAGGAATTTATAAATAAATTTGTGGAATTTTTTACACTTTAGAAAGCAATCATCCATCTATTACATGATTTTAACACATTAAAAACAGTATAAAATTATTTTTAAAAAGCATAAAATTCCTTTCTCTGCAATATTCATGATTTTAAGCATTAAATTTACCTGCAATAAATCCATTTAGTGGATTCCCAAGGATTTTAGCAGCTGGCAGTTGCAGAGGCATTTCAGGGATTATTTTTATTTTTCAAGGGCTGGGTAAACCTGGACATTTGTGTTAGAAAAGTGACTAAGTGTGTTTAGAAAACAGAAATACTCCAGATTTTCTGTTTATTACGGAAAATGTCTGGATAATGAGGCAGAAGTGATCACAAGCAGGTCAGTGATTTATTATGAAATGTGTTACCAACAGGTCAGAATGTGATTTATAGTGCACATTATCAGATGGAAATGATTTATTTCTTTCTGGACTCCACATCTAAAAAGGTTTTGCAGAACTGTGCAATGCCCCTGGGTGCCAGATCTTGGTTTTGTAATTCTAATTGAACTGCAGAGATAGGAAAATACAGATATTTGAACATCTCCCTAGCTGTTAACACAAGATTATTCAAAATTAAATCCATTTATTCAAAGCATTGTGTCCCTGCATGCTGAGAAAATCACCTGGTTTAGATGATAAATGTTTTACTAGTGTCCCTTTCCTGGCTGGAATATTGGGCTGGGAGGATCCTTCAGTAGTGCTTGGTTAAAAATTTTATTTTAAACCAAAAATTGACTTTTTGTGTCCTGTGGGACAAAGCTTGGGAACATTTCTTGCCAAAAATTGGACACAGAAAACAAAAAATTCAGCAGGAACTTCACTGGGAAAGGGCAGAGAAGGAGGAATTTCACTATCCTGGGTTTTATTTCCTATTTTTCCTGCAAACAGCACTGGAAATAAACTTTTGGGGAGAGGAACAGAGACTTGGAGGTGTCTGGGATCATTTCCTCAGCTTTGCTGAGGGCTGTGCCCTTCACCTTACAGCACAAAATATTCTCATTATTGGTGCCCCTGCTAGTGCAGCATAACCCAAAATATTCATTAGTGCAGCTGATTGATTTCATCTTGTTAACAAAAAATGAACTTTTGGTTTTGGTGTTCCAGGCTGATTTATTTTGGAGGTTATGGCTGCAGGAAGCACAACGAGCTCAGTGACTGTTTTGATGTCCACGATGCATTTTGGGTAAGAGATTTCCCCCCATTTAAAAAAAAATATATATCCTTTTTATCATCCTTGATAAGCATAAAAATCTGATTTTTCTTTGATTTATAGCATCAGCAGAAATGATGCTGATGCTATAAATCAAAGAAAAATCAGATTTTTATGCTCATCAAGGATGATAAAAAAGATATAAAATTATAAAAAAAAAAGATATAAAAAATTTCCAAATGAAATTTGGAATCTTTTTTAGGTGTGAAATTCCAGATGCTGCACGTTGGGAGTGGTGGTTGTTCCACATATTCCAAATTCCCAGTGCTGGGCTTGGAGTGCAGTGAATTAAATAAATGAAAATTTTAATCTGAAGGCATATTTCAAAGCTGAAAATCTCAGAAAATTTAAATAATTTTTATAATTAATGTAATATTTTTTATAATTTATTTATGTAATAATTTATATAAATTTTTAAACAGAAATATTAGGGAATTTATAGCTTCCCAAGTCTAGCTGACAAATACTCTGAATTAATTTATTGAGTTTATTTTCCAGAAAGATGGCTGGATTATTTTACATTAATTTCTTATCATTTATACAAAGATGACTGAGCAGAGCATTGACAGGAAACTCCTGACACCCAAGAATTGTTATTTTACAATTTCCTGATTTCTCAGTGTGTTACAATGAAATTTAGAAGGTGAAATTTGCTGCAGTGTCTGATGTTGGGGCCCAAAGCCAATTTTCAAAGCTGAAAATCCCAGAAAATTTAAGTAATTTTTATAATTTAATGTAATAATTTTTATAATTTATTGATGTAATAATTTTTATGCTTTTTTAAAAGAAATATTAGGGAATTTATTGCTTCCCAAGTCTAGCTGACAAATACTCTGAGTTAATTTATTGAGTTTATTTTCCAGAAAGATGCCTGGATTATCAACTTCCTTACAATAATTTCTTATCATTTATACAAAGATGACTGAGCAGAGCATTGACAGGAAACTCCTGACATCAAATGTTAAAGACTGACCCCAAGAATTTTTTTTTTTACAATTTCCTGATTTCTCAGTGTGTTACAATGAAATTTAGAAGGTGAAATTTGCTGCAGTGCCTGATGCTGGGGCCCAAAGCCAATTTTCAAAGCTGAAAATCTCAGAAAATTTAAGTAATTTTTATAATTTAATGTAATTTTTTTATAATTTATTTATGTAATAATATTAATAATTTTTTAAAAGAAATATTAGGGAATTTATAGCTTCCCAAGTCTAGCTGACAAATACTCTGAATTAATTTATTGAGTTTATTTTCCAGAAAGATGGCTGGATTATCTTACATTAATTTCTTATCATTTATACAAAGATGACTGAGCAGAGCATTGACAGGAAACTCCTGACACCCAAGAATTGTTATTTTACAATTTCCTAATTTCTCAATGTGTTACAGTGAAATTTAGAAGGTGAAATTTGCTGCAGTGTCTGATGTTGGGGCCCAAAGCCATATTTCAAAGCTGAAAATCCCAGAAAATTTAAATAATTGTTATAATTAATGTAATATTTTTTATAATTTATTTATGTAATAATATTAATAATTATTTAAAAGAAACATTAGGGAATTTATAGCTTCCCAAGTCTAGCTGACAAATACTCTGAATTAATTTATTGAGTTATTTTCCAGAAAGATGCCTGGATTATCAACTTCCTTCCATTAATTTCTTATCATTTATACAAAGATGACTGAGCAGAGCATTGACAGGAAGCTCCTGACACCCAAGAATTGTTATTTTACAATTTCCTAATTTCTCAATGTGTTACAGTGAAATTTAGAAGGTGAAATTTGCTGCAGTGTCTGATGTTGGGGCCCAAAGCCATATTTCAAAGCTGAAAATCCCAGAAAATTTAAATAATTTTTTATAATTAATGTAATAATTTTTAAATTTATTTCTGTAATAATTTTTATAATTTTTTAACAGAAATATGAGGGAATTTATAGCTTCCCAAGTCTAGCTGACAAATACTCTGAGTTAATTTATTGAGTTTATTTTCCAGAAAGATGCCTGGATTATCTTACATTAATTTCTTATCATTTATACAAAGATGACTGAGCAGAGCATTGACAGGAAGCTCCTGACACCCAAGAATTGTTATTTTACAATTTCCTGATTTCTCAGTGTGTTACAATGAAATTTAGAAGGTGAAATTTGCTGCAGTGCCTGATGTTGGGGCCCAAAGCCAATTTTCAGCTGAACATCCCTGGGTGCTGCTGACCTTCAGCTGAATCCAAGCTGCTGCAGCATTCTTAAAAAATCACCCCACAATTGCATGAAATTTCCTATTTTAGTGGATTTTCTGTTTGGACAGATCCCTTGCAGGTTTGTATCCTTCAACAAGCAGCAAGATTTTAAAATAAAATATATATTTTTATAATTTCTTCTTGTTTTTTTTTTAGGAAGGACAGATATTCTGGGGATGGCACAATGATGTTCATGTTTTTGATACAACCACACAGACTTGGTCTCAGCCAACAATTCGAGTGAGTGGTTTTGAATTTAAAAATATTAAATTTTTTAATCTTTTTTTTTAATCTCTTTTTTTTTAATCTCACACCTTGACACAATTGGGATTTTACTGACTTTTAAATCATGATTGTGCTCTGGAAATTGGGGACACCCTGTCCTAGGGTGCTCCAGTCCCTGTCCAGCCTGGCCTTGGGCACTGCCAGGGGCAGCACAGGAAATCTGGGAATTCCCAATTCCCAATCTCCCACCCATCCCTGCCCTCTGGCACTGGCAGCCATTCCCTGCTCCTGTCCCTCTGTCCTTGTCCCCAGTCCCTCTCCAGCTCTCCTGGAGCTTTCTCCAGCTGAACATTCCCAGTTTTCCCAGCAGAGGGAATTCTGCAAATCTGTATCCATGTGTAATTCCATGGATTACCTCCCACAGGAGAGCTCTGCCTTATTGACATGAAAATATTCTCTAAAGTTCATAAAATCCAGATGAGTTCATGTAAGAGCTCAGCAGAAATTGTGTATTTTAAAGAGTGTCTGGCAGCTTTTTATGGTCTTTGAGATGTTCTAAAATCCCTATAAATTCAAAATGTAAAATTCCCAATCTCCCATCCATCCCTGCCCTTTGGCAGTGGGAGCCATTCCCTGCTCCTGTCCCTCTGTCCTTGTCCCCAGTCCCTCTCCAGCTCTCCTGGAGCTTTCTCCTGCTGAACATTCCCAGTTTTCCCAGCAGAAAGAAATTGCAAATCTGTATCCATGTGTAATTCCATGGATTACCTCTGACAGGAGAGCTCTGCCTTATTGAGATGAAAATATTCCCTAAAGTTCATAAAATCCAGATGAGTTCATGTAAGAGCTCAGCAGAAGTTGTGTATTTTAAAGAGTGTCTGGCAGCTTTTTATGGTCTTTAAGATGTTCTAAAATCCCTATAAAACCAAATTCAAAATGTAAAATTTCCAATTTCCCACCCATCCCTGCCCTTTGGCACTGGCAGCCATTCCCTGCTCCTGTCCCTCTGTCCTTGTCCCCAGTCCCTCTCCAGCTCTCCTGGAGCTTTCTCCAGCTGAACATTCCCAGTTTTCCCAGCAGAGGGAATTCTGCAAATCTGTATCCATGTGTAATTCCATGGATAACCTCCCACAGGAGAGCTCTGCCTTATTGACATGAAAATATTCCCTAAAGTTCATAAAATCCAGATGAGTTCATGTAAGAGCTCAGCAGAAATTGTGTATTTTAAAGAGTGTCTGGCAGCTTTTTATGGTCTTTGAGATTGAGTTCTAAAATCCCTATAAAACCAAATTCAAAATGTAAAATTCCCAATTTCCCATCCATCCCTGCCCTCTGGCACTGGCAGCCATTCCCTGCTCCTGTCCCTCTGTCCTTGTCCCCAGTCCCTCTCCAGCTCTCCCTGGATGCTTTTCTTCTCCAGCTGAACATTCCCAGTTTTCCCAGCAGAGGGAATTCTGCAAATCTGTATCCATGTGTAATTCCATGAGAGAGAGCTCTGCCTTATTGACATGAAAATATTCCCTAAAGTTCATAAAATCCAGATGAGTTTATGTAAGAGCTCAGCAGAAATTGTATCTTTTTTAAAGAGTGTCTGGCAGCTTTTTATGGTCTGTAAGATGTTCTAAAATCCCTATAAATTCAAAATGTAAAATTCCCAATTTCCCATCCATCCCTGCCCTCTGGCACTGGCAGCCATTCCCTGCTCCTGTCCCTCTGTCCTTGTCCCCAGTCCCTCTCCAGCTCTCCTGGAGCTTTCTCCAGCTGAACATTCCCAATTTTCCCAGCAGAAAGAAATTGCAAATCTGTATCCATGTGTAATTCCATGGATTACCTCCCACAGGAGAGCTCTGTTTTATTGACATGAAAATATTCCCTAAAGTTCATAAAATCCAGATGAGTTTATGTAAGATTCAGCAGAAATTGTATCTTTTTTAAAGAGTGTCTGGCAGCTTTTTATGGTCTTTAAGATGTTCTAAAATCCCTATAAATTCAAAATGTAAAATTCCCATTGCAAAGTAAAAGCCAGTTTTGCCACCTTCAGTTCTGATTTACACAGGGGAGAACTTTTTGGATATAACATCAAATTTTAAGATGTGATTTTGGGGGTTTCAGTAGCAGTTCCTGATGGTTTATAGATCAGGAAATAAAACTGTCCAGGAGGTTTTCTGGTGTTCTGAAGGATTCTTTTGTTTCTTTCAGGGTGGAGATCCACCTCAGCCTCGAGCAGCTCACACGTGTGCTGTGCTGGGGAATAAAGGTTACATCTTTGGAGGACGAGTGCTGGTAATTCAATATTTTCTTAGCAGTCAATATTATTCTCTTGGCAGTTTTTATTTTTCTTTTTTCTTGTCATTTTGTAGTAAGTAAAAAAAAAAAAAACCCCAAATGTTTTTGGCCTAACCTGGAGGTTCAGGGCTCTGTATCCAGGATGCTGCTTGTCATCACCCTCTACAAAAAGAAGAATTATTCTGTCTGTAATATTAATAATTGTCCCAGAAAAGATAAAACACAGATGATTGTGTGCTAAATAACAGATTTGAGTTCTTTCTAATTGAATTTTGCCACTTTTTGCACATAAGTGACTGAAATAGAGATGTCTGGAAGAGGTCATAGACAAAAGGATGCAACCTGTGCATAAATAATTCAGGGTTGGATTGTGGCTGTGTAATTTTTCCTCTTCCTGACTCTTTTTAACTGAAACAAGCCAAAGGCACCACCCCCCTGATTAAAGCAGGGAGATGCTCAAACCTCTCAGCACCACTTGGAATTTCTCCAGTGCTAATTAAAGGAGATTTTCTACTCAGTTCCTCTCTGCTGAAGCGTTGATGTGAGAAACAGATCCTGTAAGGCAAGTTAAATCCCTCCCAATTTCAGTGACTGTGCACTCTTGTGTTTTATTTTAATTGAAGTTTTTAGCTCTTTTCACTACAGCTGATTTAGATCCTTTAATCCTACTCAGCTAGAGGATGAGCCTGGATGTTTTCTATCTCCAAAATTGAGAGTGAAGAAGCTTCTGAGAGCCCCCAGTGCTGGTTTCCTGTAGTTGTGGTCTAAAAAAGAGAAGGAATTAATTTGGGAATGAACATAATCCAGCTCCACCTTGGAAAGCTGCACCCCTGTATTCCCAAATCAAACAAAGCAGTGTAAAACTGCCCTTTGTTCCCCATTCCCTGATTTTCCTGCTGGAATATTCCTTTCTAATCTGCACTCCTTCCACTCCTGCTGCTCCATGTCCAGCCACCTCCCCACCTGCAGGAAGTTTTTATTTGAAGTGTTTTTCCAGAGCAAACAAAAAAGAAAAGAATTCAAATGGATCCTGTTTGTTCCTGCCACGATGTGACCTTTGATTGAGGATCTCTGGAATTGTTCCTCCAGCCTGAGAGAGCTGCACTCAGCACCTCCCAGAGCTTTGGCCAGAGTGGGTTTGCAGATAAGGAAATCAAGAGATTTGAGGAGAGTGAAAAATCAGAATTATCCACACCCTGTGCCCTGTTCTGTGTGCCCACAGCCAAGTCCTGCTCCTCCCTCAGGGAGCTGAGAGGGGAAAATCCCCAAATGTGGGGGTGTAAGGGTGAAATCCCCAAATGTGAGGGTGTAAAGCTGAAATCCCCAAATGTGGGGGTGTAAAGCTGAAATCCCCAAATGTGGGGGTGTAAAGGTGAAATCCCCAAATGTGGGGATGTAAAAGTGAAATCCCCAAATGTGGGGATGTAAAAGTGAAATCCCCAAATGTAGGGGTGTAAAGGTGAAATCCCCAAATGTGGGGGTGTAAGGGTGAAATCCCCAAATGTGGGGATGTAAAGGTGAAATCCCCAAATGTGGGGGTGTAAAGCTGAAATCCCCAGTTGTGGGGGTGTAAAGGTGAAATCCCCAAATGTGGGGATGTAAAGCTGAAATCCCCAAATGTGGGGATGTAAAGCTGAAATCCCCAAATGTGGGGGTGTAAAGGTGAAATCCCCAAATGTGGGGGTGTAAAGGTGAAATCCCCAAATGTGGGGGTGTAAAGGTGAAATCCCCAAATGTGGGGGTGTAAAGGTGAAATCCCCAAATGTGGGGGTGTAAAGAGCCTTGGATGGTTTGGTGCTGCCCTGGCAGCTCCTCCTGAGCACTCAGAGCCTCCCTCCCTCCTTCCCCAGGGCTCTGTGCCCACCCTGGCCTTGCTGCACTCCTGAGCTGCTCCCTAACCCCAGCTGGGCTCCCCTGCAGCCTCTGCCACTGAAATTCTGATTTAACTGCAGCTCACCTGTCATTCTCCACTGCCCTCAGAGGATTTACCCTTTTTTTTTCCTTCAGCTTCCTTAAAATCTTGCTAAATTTCAGTGAAACCACTTGGGAAGCCGTGTCAGAGCAGAGTGAAATTGTGGAAAGCTGTGTTTAATTCTGTAGGAGAGCAGCAAGTGTAATTTTCATTATTGATCCATTTTCTGTCCTAGAAATAAATGGAAGGAAACATAAAAAAAGGTGAGGGAACATTCAGTGGGGCTTGAGGAATTAATGTAAATCATGAAAAGAAAAAGCTAAAGACAGCAGAAAACCACTCCATTTCCTGACCCCAGGAATAATTCCTCCCCAAAGGATGAAGTTTTGCTTTTCTCCAGAAATTGAGGAGCAAACACGGGGTTGCTCTGCTCCTCCTTCTCCTTCTAGTTCACCATAATACAAATCTTCCCAGGGAAAAGGCTCTGCAAGGAACCAGAAAGGGCCAGGAAGTGTCATGAGGCTTCTCCTATTCATCTTTCTGGGAGGAAAGGGCACCTTTTTCCAAACTTGGAGCTAGAACTGGTAAAAGAAGATGATGATGGTGATGATGATGATGATGATGATGATGAGAATCAGTTGTACCAGGAATCATTTGAAAACAGGCTCAGAAGTGTTATGTGGACTCAGTTCCTTCAGGTAAGCCCCTGGAAAAACAGAAATGGGAGAAAGTGGGAAGGAAGGAGAGTTAGTCCAGAAGTTGATGTGAGTCTTATGTTTGATTTAAGTGGAAAAGTTTCATGTTGAGAATGAAGTAAATAAACCAAAGTCTTTGCAGCAGCTCTTCACACATCTGCTGCCTTAATGTGAGCATGTTTGTATTTCCTGTCAGCAAAGCTCAGAAGATCCATGGAGCTGCAATCCTTCTCTTGGCAAAGCTTGGAGCTGGAATAGCTTTTGGTTGTAAATCCAGGAGGGAGAGCTGCAGAATTCCTGGCAATAGTGGCACCCTTAAAGCCTCTCTTGGTGCTAATCCTGAGATTAAGCAGCTCCTGCCTAACCTGCACTGGGCTCAAAGAAATCAACTTACAGAGATAAGCAGAGTGTCTCAGGAGCCCTTGGAGCTCCAAGGGAAAATCCAACCTTCTTAGGAAGCTTGGTGCTCTTAAACCAATTAAAAATCATTTTAGGATTGGCAGCAGGATGATGAAACAGAGCAGGAAGTCCATGAGGAGCTGCAGGAGAGCAGTTCAGGTGATGCTCCTGTGAAGCTCCTTCCCAGAGAGGGCTTGGGCAGAAAGGTGCTTTTATCTGTTCAAGGTCTCAGTCTTTTATTTGTTCAAGGTCTCAGTCTTGGACAGTTGGTGGTGTTCTGAATTCCAAATGAGGTTGCTGTAATTCTGCATCTGCCCAGCTGTTGAATCATGAGAATGCAAAGATTTTTTGATTTCCCAGGGAGCAGGAAAGAGAATTTCTCCATCTTCTGCCTAATGCCCAGGAAAGGAAAGTCAGCGAGGAGATCTTGAACAGGATCATTTTGAAACCTTAATTTTCACCATAACAGCAACTCTTTGATAGGTATCCTTTATATGAAATTACTTTACTCCAACATGATTGAGTGTTCCCAGCTGTAGAGGCCAGGATGTTGAGTTTGCCCCAAGAAGATCCCAACTGCATTTTGCTTTCAGCTTGGATGATTTCACCCCTCATGATTTCAAAGGAAGGAGTAGGAAACTGGAGAGAGGAGTCATGGAAAACAGAACTGTTCCCTGGCTGGCAGCTGGACCACACTTGCTTGTTTTGAGGTTATTTTTAGGTTGTTTTTAGGTTATTTGTAGGTGGTTTTAGGCAATATCCAAGCCCTCACAATCTGCTTGTGTTTATCCCGTGTCCCTCCCCAAAATGCTGCTCCCATTCCCCTGCCAGCCCAGCAGGGTTGGCAGTGCCTGGCACAGGAGGTTGTGGCATTCCTGAAATCCCTGAGAGACTTGCAGAGCTCTGCTGGGCAGCTCTGGGGGTCCCTCAGGCTCCTGCTGGGGTAGCTGCCCTCCTTCAGCCTGGTTCTGCCTCAGAGGATCTGCCACCTGGAGAAAAATCCTCTTTTTTCTGATAGATCTATGGACTGCCCAGGGAGAAAAGGAGTTGGAAGGTAAGGCAAGAAACATTTCCCTATTTCCCAGCTGGTTTTTGTAGCTCCCAGGGGAATCCCAGCTCCCAGGCAAGCAGAGAAATCCTTTCATCAGCTTCTCCACCTGCCCCAGGCAGGCAGAGACTTCTCCATCTCCAACCCCAGGCAGATGAGCAACAGGAAAGATTTCCCATTTGATTTTAATGGCAAATCCTAAATAAAACCTTACTGGTGAAAGGAAAAGAGGGAAAAGCACAAATGATGGACATTGCTGGGAATAGCCAGAGTACAGCACTACCAGGATACTCCAAGGAGTAGTGACCAGACAGGAGGATCCAAACTTCTGCTCACAAAGCCAAGGAAAATAACAGCAGGAGAGTAAAACACCTGCACTGCCCTGCCAGGAGTTCTGAGGATGGAAATTAAAAACATTTGCAGGAACTGGATATAAAATCCCACCAAGTTCTTCACTTTTAGAAGCTAAAATTGGCCCCATAGTGCTGTTGCATGACTGGAAATATTTCTGCCAGGCACTTCCCTGAGTGTTGCATGGTTTTTTGTGAGGAGAAAAGTTTTTCATCTGCCACATAATTCAGATTTATATTAAGGCAAGTGGGTACAGATTTCTTCAAACTGTTGATATTTGGAATATTCTGTCCCAGGAAGGCCTCACTGAAATATTTTTGTTGATTGTTTGCTTAAAATAACCCGAGTGGGATTTTATTTCTTTGTTGTAGCAAACCAGAATGAATGATTTGCACTGCCTGAATTTAGACACTTGGACTTGGTCTGGAAGGTAAGTTTGCTTTTGGAACACTTCAAACTGAATTTAGAAGATGGAAAAATATTGTTAAATAATTCCAGAGCTATTCCTGCAGCTTTTCCAGGAGGAGAATGAGGGTTTGGGGACTCCTGACAGCTGCTGGTTTGTGATTTCAATGGGATTGAATTTTGAATTTTGAAAAACATTTTCAGCCTGGCTCCATTTATCCAGATGGAATTCCAGGTTTTAGGGCTTTTCCAGTGCTGGGTTTACTGGCTGTAGTTCCAGCACAAATTGGCAAAAGGTCTCTTCCATAAAAGGCCATGAAATCCTTAAAAAAATTAAGATTTTTTTTTCCAAAATTCAAGTTATTTCCATATTGTGATCCAAGAAAAGCTCAGAAGATTTAGCCATTATTTGGTATAGTGTATATGCATATATATGTATATATATATGTGTGTGTGTGTGTGTGTATATATATATATATATATATATATATATATATATATATATAGGATCATTGTATATTTACATATTGTATAAATATATACAATATATATTTATATTGTATATATAAATATATAAAATATATTATATATAAAAATATAATATATTATATTTTTATATTATATATAACATAATATAAAATTATATATAATATAATTTTTATATATATAAAATATATATTATATAAAATATATATGATATATATTATATATATATAAAATATATATTATATAAAATATATATGATATATATTATATGTATTATATAGAATATATTATATAATATATATAATATATTATATATATTATATATTACATATATTTATTTATATTATATACAAAATATATATAATATATACAATTTATATATTAAATCTATCAACATTTCTATTTATATATTGGATCACTGGAAATTTCTATTTTAAATATATCAATATTTCTATACTTATATATTGGATCACTGGAAATTTAGGAATCTTCTGTTCAGCTCTTGCAGCACCTCTGCAGAGTCTTTCAGAAACTGAAAAAAAAGATTTAAGACTGAAAAACAAATTAAGATATTGGTGGAAAAAAAGAGTTTTCAGTGTTTGCTGCTGTTGGCTCCTCACGGGAGATAAAATATTTGTATTTATTCATTATTATTTATTCCTCTGATCACAAAGGGAGCCAATAATTATTTATTAATAAATAATGATTTTATTTACTAAACAGTCAAGTTTTTTTTCTTACTCACCTCTGCCCAGCTTTCTCTGGAATTGCATCATTTGAAGCTGCTCACCCAGGATTAGCATCCAGCAGGAGATTGCAAAATTCATTTCAGCTGCCACTGCCCAGAGGTTGCTTTCCCTGCCTTGAGCTCCACTAAACTCATTCAAAATTTGGTTATTTCTGGTACTGGGATCTTTTCTTGTGTATGAAAATTGAAATTTTATCAATTATCAATATCTGTTTGATATTTTTTTAACCATCAAAGCCCTGGCTGCCCCTTGGCCAATTTTAGAAGTTTCTTTTTTTCACTTGGATTCAAATAAATATTGCAGCTTGGCCTTGAGTGCCAGATTGGGCAGGGAACTTTTGCAATCCCAGTTTAATTATCTCTAATAAACTGCTTTTTGGGATATCAGGATCTTTACTGTTCACAATCTCAAGCAAACCCAACTAAACTAAAATAAATCTTAATACAGCTCATCTGAAATAGATTTCAAATGAGATTTTATCAATAATAAACCTCCATCTGTTCTGTGCTTAGGAATTCCCTTCTTTACTAATATTTATTTCAAAGTCTGGGTGAGCCCAGCTTGAAGAGGTGGTCGCTTTTGGATCAGGGTAAAACCACAAATCCTTTTGCCATTTAAAATCCTTTTTCTTGGAGTGGAGAGCCTGGAGTCCCTCAGGATTCATCAATTTGATCTCAATTAACTCAAGAATTCCTCTCTTTACTAATGTTTATTTCAAAGTCTGGGTCAGCCCAGCTTGAAGAGGTGCTAGCTTTTGGATCCACAAATTCTTTTGCCATTTAAAATCATTTTCCTTGAGTGGAGCCTCTCAGGATTCATCAATTTGATCTCAATTAACTTAAGAATTCCTCTCTTTATTAATATTTATTTCAAAGTCTGGGTCAGCCCAGCTTGAAGAGGTGCTAGCTTTTGGATCAGAGGTAAAACCACAAATTCTTTTGTCATTTAAAATAATTTTCCTTGAATGGAGCCCCTCAGGATTCATCAATTTGATCTCAATTAATTTAACAATTCCTCTCTTTATTAATATTTATTTCAAAGTCTGGGTGAGCCCAGCTTGAAGAGGTGGTAGCTTTTGGATCAGGGTAAAACCACAAATCCTTTTGTCATTTAAAATCATTTTCTTTGCAGTGGAGAGCCTGGAGCCCCTCAGGATTCATCAATTTGATCTCAATTAACTCAAGAATTCCTCTCTATAGTTTATTAATATTTATTTCAAAGTCTGGGTGAGCCCAGCTTGAAGAGGTGGTAGCTTCTGGATCCACAAATCCTTTTGTCATTTAAAATCATTTTCTTTCAAGTGGAGAGCCTGGAGCCCCTCAGGATTCTTTAATTTGATCTCAATTAACTCAAGAATTCCCTTTTTTACTAATATTTATTTCAAAGTCTGGGTGAGCCCAGCTTGAAGAGGTGGTAGCTTCTGGATCCACAAATCCTTTTGTCATTTAAAATCATTTTCCTTGAGTGGAGAGTCTGGAGCCCCTCAGGATTCATTAATTTGATCTCAATTAATTTAACAATTCCTCTCTTTATTAATATTTATTTCAAAGTTTGGGTGAGCCCAGCTTGAAGAGGTGGTAGCTTTTGGATCAGGGTAAAACCACAAATCCTTTTGTCATTTAAAATAATTTTCTTTGCAGTGGAGAGCCTGGAGCCCCTCAGGCTTCATCAATTTGCTCTCAATTAACTCAAGAATTCCTCTCTATAGTTTATTAATATTTATTTCAAAGTCTGGGTGAGCCCAGCTGAAGAGGTGGTAGTTTTTGGATCAGGGGTAAAACCACAAATCCTTTTGTCATTTAAAATCATTTTCCTTGAGTGGAGCCCCTCAGGATTCATCAATTTGATCTCAATTAACTCAAGAATTCCCTTCTTTACTAATATTTATTTCAAAGTCTGGGTGAGCCCAGCTTGAAGAGGTGATAGTTTTTGGATCCACAAATCCTTTTGTCATTTAAAATCCTTTTTCTTGGAGTGGAGAGCCTGGAGCCCCTCAGGATTCATCAATTTGCTCTCAATTAACTTAGGAATTCCTCTCTTTACTAATATTTATTTCAAAGTCTGGGTCAGCCCAGCTTGAAGAGGTGCTAGCTTTTGGATCAGAGGTAAAACCACAAATCCTTTTGTCATTTAAAATAATTTTCTTTGCAGTGGAGAGCCTGGAGCCCCTCAGGATTCATCAATTTGATCTCAATTAACTCAAGAATTCCTCTCTTTACTAATATTTATTTCAAAGTTTGGGTGAGCCCAGCTTGAAGAGGTGCTAGCTTTTGGATCCACAAATCCTTTTGTCATTTAAAATCATTTTCCTTGAGTGGAGCCCCTCAGGCTTCATCAATTTGATCTCAATTAACTGAAGAATTCCTCTCTCTACTAATATTTATTTCAAAGTCTGGTTGAGCCCAGCTTGAAGTGGTGGTAGCTTCTGGATCCACAAATCCTTTTGTCATTTAAAATCATTTTCCTTGGAGTGGAGAGCCTGGAGCCCCTCAGGATTCATCATTTTGATCTCAATTAACTCAAGAATTCCTCTCTTTATTAATATTTATTTCAAAGTTTGGGTGAGCCCAGCTTGAAGAGGTGGTAGCTTTTGGATGAGAGGTAAAACCACAAATCCTTTTGTCATTTAAAATCATTTTCTTTCAAGTGGAGAGCCTGGAGCCCCTCAGGATTCTTTAATTTGATCTCAATAAATTTAAGAATTCCTCTCTTTACTAATATTTATTTCAAAGTCTGGGTGAGCCCAGCTTGAAGAGGTGGTAGCTTTTGGATCAGGGGTAAAACCACAAATCCTTGTGTCATTTAAAATCATTTTCCTTGAGTGGAGCCCCTCAGGCTTCATCAATTTGATCTCAATTAACTGTTCCCCTACATGTACACTGAATTTATTTAGGTATTTAATCTCTTTTTGCACTGGGAAAACACCCAAGCTGGTTCTAGGACAAACTGAAATTTTCTACCAAATTAATTTCAATTAAATAATTAAACAATTTCAGCATTGTTTGAAGATTTGGGGGTTTTGTTTCTTTATTTTCCCCAGGATTAATATCAGTGGAGAGAAGCCCAGAGATCGCTCCTGGCACACGCTGACCCCCATAGGGGAGGACAGACTTTTCCTTTTTGGAGGACTAAGCTCTGACAATGTTCCTTTGAGTGAGTAATTCAGAGTAAAAATAGAATTCTAATTCTCTTGTGCATTTCACATCACACAAACAGGGTGGGGTGGTTGGCAGGAGTTGCTTTTGTAGAAAAGGCAGCATGAAAAAAACTGAAATTGGCAAAAATAATTTGAAGAGAAATAATAATTTCACAAATAAATCCAGTGGGAGGTGATGGTTTCCTCAATTTATCCAAAAGAAAGGGGTTGGGTGTGTTATAATTCCAGATTTCAGTGCAGGGAGGGTTCTGGGACAGCACTAAATCACAAGTGTGAAATGAACTTCATGAAGTGCTGATGTTCCTGATACCTAAATAAATCTGCTCTTGGAGCACATAAAAAGCTAATTTTTTATCCTAAAACCCCTATAAATATATATATATAAAATAATATATACATTTTATATATATGTGTATATATATATATTATATATACACATATATATAAAATGTATATATTATATATATACATTTATATAATAAATAAAATGTATATATTATAATATATGTTATATATATATAAAATGTATATATTATACTATATGTTATAATATATATTTATCTATATTATAATATATGTTATGTATATATAAAATGTATATATTGTAATATATGTTATATAATAGATAATGATATATAATATATAATATAATATATAATAATATATATTATATATAATATATAATATAATATATAATAATGTATATAATATATAAAATTATATTTTATATATATATATATATAAAAATAATTATAAATAATTATTTTTAATAATTATTACAATAATAATTTTCCCATTGCAGGTGATGGTTGGATCCACAGCATTGCAACAAATGGATGGAAGCAGCTCACCCACCTGCCCAAGAGCAGGCCCAGGTACAGAAACACAAATCTTGTGTGCTGAAATTGAATCCTTTTTTCAAAATGAACCAGTTTTTTAATTCTTGAACAGTATTTTTACAAAATATTTTAGAATATTGATGCAGTGTGGTTGAATAGTTTGCTTTAACACCTTTTTTTGCCTTCATACCTCATTTTTAATTTGTGTATTTGGTGCTTATTTTCTTATTTTGTGGTGAGGAATCTGGGTGTGCAACTGACCTGGTGCTCTGTAGCCAAATAATTGTTCTAGAAACAAACCATAAAAATTGGAGGAATAAATAACCAAGGAGAATAATGAAAGCTCATTAATATTAATAAATTATTAGAAACAGGGGAGGAGAGACCATGAAAAACTTGATTTCAGAGTTCAAAATCAAAATTGAGTTTGAACCCAGTGTTTGAAGCATGATCTGTGTTTCTAAGTTAAAAATATTGAACTGATTTACTGAAGACAGCAAATATTCAGATTTTAATTTCATTCATTCCCTGCATTCACCCAGGAACTCCCAGCACAATTTTATATCATAATATCTACCACAATGTATTTTTTATTATCATATTTATATCATACCACAATTTTGGATTATTTTTTCTAATACAAAAATATCCAGTTCTGCTCTGCTCCCTACCTTTTACTGAGATAATAAATTCATTTTCTTCCTGTTTTATCCTGTTCTGGGCTGTCTGTTAAACACAACAACCACAACTAAACCAACTTTTCTACATTTTACCCTTCAAACTCTTCCAAACCCAAAAAACTCAGCCCTCAGCCTCACCAAATATTCAATTTATGATCAGTTTTTATGCTGAGGAATCTTTAATCACAGCAGGAGCAGCCAGGCCCTGGGCTCAGCTCTTGAATCTCCCAAACCTTCCCTGGGATGTGCTGGAATATTTTTCCATTTTCTGCTGGCAGGGACAGGGGATTTGGGATTTGGGATTTAAGTTTTAGGGCTGAGGAGCTTTCCTGGACCTAAATCTTCCCAGAACTAAAGGAACCTCCCCTCCTTCATGCAAAGCCCAAAACCTCCTGGATATTTCCAGGAAACCATTGATTTTTCCAGGAAACCATGGATTTGTCCAGGAAACCATGGATTTTTCCAGGAAACCATTTATTTTTCCAGGAAACCATGGATTTTTCCAGTAAACCATTTATTTTTCCAGGAAACCATGGATTTTTCCAGGAAACCATGGATTTTTCCAGGAAATAATTTATTTTTCCAGGAAACCATGGATTTGTCCAGAAAACCATTTATTTTTCCAGGAAATCATTTATTTTTCCAATTAAACCATGGATTTTTCCAGGAAACCATGGATTTTTCCAATTAAACCATGGATTTTTCCAGGAAACCATGGATTTTTCCAATTAAACCATGGATTTTTCTAGGAAATCATTTATTTTTCCAGGAAACCATGGATTTTTCCAGGAAACCTTTGATTTTTCCAGGAAATTTTTGATTTTTCCAGGAAACCTTTGATTTTTCCAGGAAATTTTTGATTTTTCCAGGAAACAATGGATTTTTCCAGTAAACCATTTATTTTTCCAGGAAACCATGGATTTTTCCAATTAAACCATGGATTTTTCCAGGAAATCATTTATTTTTCCAGGAAACCATGGATTTTTTCAGGAAACCATGGATTTTTCCAGGAAACCATTTATTTTTCCAGGAAATCATTTCTTTTTCCAATTAAACCATGGATTTTTCCAGGAAACCATTTATTTTTCCAGGAAACCATGGATTTTTCCAGGAAACCATTGATTTTTCCAGGACACCATGGATTTTTCCAGGAAGCCATGGATTTTTCCAGGAAATAATTTATTTTTCCAGGAAACCTCCTAGATTTTTCCAGGAAACCATGGATTTTTCCAGGAAACCATTGATTTTTCCAGGACACCATGGATTTTTCCAGGAAACCATTTATTTTTCCAGGAAATAATTTATTTTTCCAGGAAGCCATGGATTTTTCCAGGAAGTCTCAGAATTTTTAGGGATGGAAGGGATCTCTGGAGAGCCCCTGCCACCTGCAGCAGGTGACACTGGGATGTGTGGATAAAAGGAACCACACCAAAAGCCTCTCCATACACTGAACTGCTTAATTATCAAGTATTTGGACCATAATTTTATTTTCTGCAGCTGGAAAAGCTTTAAATCAGTTCAGCTGCTCTTCAAATGCAGAGCAGTAACACATCTGTGTGTATTTCTTTTATATATTTATTTTACTTTGTAATGAAATTCATTAGTGTCTTTTCTTGATGCTTCTACAACTCTGATTCCCTCCCTAAATTCTGTAGAGAATCATTTCCTTCAACCTTCACTTTTAGCAATTTCTTAAAAATTACTTTCTCAGGTGATCCTGAATTGGTAGAAAACACTGTTCCTCCCTCTGTCTAGCAATTTTAGTTTTGCATGCTGGGTTGAAATAAAATACAAATTTTAACCCCTGGATTCCCAATATTTTCATTCCCATAATTGTAGAAAATCCTGTTTCTCCCTCTATCCATCAATTTTGGTTTTGCATGCTGGGTTGAAATAAAATACAATTTTTAACTCCTGGATTCTCCATGTTTTCATTCCCAAAATTGATAGAAAATCCTGTTCCTCTATCCATCAATTTAAGTTTTGCATGCTGGGTTGAAATAAAACACAAATTTTAACCCCTGAATTCCCAATGTTCTCATTCCCATAATTGTAGAAAATCCTGTTCCTCCCTCTGTCCATCAATTTCAGTTTTGCATGCTGGGTTGAAATAAAATACAAATTTTAACTCCTGGGTTCCCAATGTCTTCATTCCCAAAATTGATAGAAAATCCTGTTCCTCCCTGTGTCCTTGATTTCAGTTTTGCATGCTGGGTTGAAATAAAATACAAATTTTAACTCCTGGGTTCCCAGTGTTCTCATTCCCAAAATTTTCTTTGCCATGATTGGTAGAAAATCGTGTTCCTCCCTCTGTCCATCAATTTTAGTTTTGCATGCTGGGTTGAGATAAAACACAAATTTTAACCCCTGAATTCCCAATGTTTTCTTTGCCATAATTGTAGAAAATCCTGTTCCTTCTTGTGTCCATGACTTTCAGTTTTGCATGCTGGGTTGAAATAAAATACAAATTTTAACCCCTGGATTCCCAATGTTTTCATTCCCATAATTGTAGAAAATCCTGTTCCTCCCTGTGTCCTTGATTTCAGTTTTGCATGCTGGGTTGAATAGTGAACTAAGGGTTTAACCCCTGGGTTCCCAATGTTTTCATTCCCATAATTGTAGAAAATCCTGTTTCTCCCTCTATCCATCAATTTTAGTTTTGCATGCTGAATTGAAATAAAACACAAATTTTAACCCCTGAATTCCCAATGTTTTTTTTGCCATAATTGTAGAAAATCCTGTTCCTCCCTGTGTCCTTGATTTCAGTTTTGCATGCTGGGTTGAAATAAAATACAAAT
This sequence comes from Setophaga petechia, assembly GCA_024362935.1. Lineage (NCBI taxonomy): Eukaryota > Metazoa > Chordata > Aves > Passeriformes > Parulidae > Setophaga > Setophaga petechia. Next base: position 2,025,382 of record JANCRA010000091.1, on the reverse strand, counting down.
TTTAACTCCTGGATTCCCAATGTTTTCATTCCCAAAATTGATAGAAAATCCTGTTTCTCCCTGTGTCCATGACTTTCAGTTTTGCATGCTGGGTTGAATAGTGAACTAAGGGTTTAACCCCTGGGTTCCCAATGTTTTCATTCCCATAATTGTAGAAAATCCTGTTTCTCCCTCTATCCATCAATTTCAGTTTTGCATGCTGGATTGAAATAAAACACAAATTTTAACCCCTGAATTCTCAATGTTTTCTTTGCCATGATTGTTGAAGATCCTGTTCCTCCCTGTGTCCTTGATTTCAGTTTTGCATGCTGGGTTGAAATAAAACACAAATTTTAACCCCTGTATTCCCAATGTTTTCATTCCCAAAATTGATAGAAAATCCTGTTTCTCCCTGTGTCCTTGATTTCAGTTTTGCATGCTGGGTTGAATAGCAAACAAAGGGTTTAACCCCTGGGTTCCCAATGTTCTCATTCCCATAATTGTAGAAAATCCTGTTTCTCCCTCTATCCATCAATTTTAGTTTTGCATGCTGGGTTGAAATAAAACACAAATTTTAACCCCTGAATTCCCAATGTTTTCATTCCCATAATTGTAGAAAATCCTGTTCCTCCCTGTGTCCTTGATTTCAGTTTTGCATGCTAGGTTGAAATAAAACACAAATTTTAACCCCTGAATTCCCAATGTTTTTTTTGCCATAATTGTAGAAAATCCTGTTCCTCCCTGTGTCCTTGATTTCAGTTTTGCATGCTGGGTTGTTTGGAGCCCCACGTGTCTAACCCTGGGTCCCCATGTTGTCGTTGCCATGTGATGCTGTTGCTGTGCTGGAGGAGCCTGTGTGATTGAATAACGTGCTCTGTTAGAATGTTTAGGTGATAAGTTAGAGCAGCCCATGCAGGCCAGGAGCTCTCAGGCAGTAGGAAAAGCCTCAGGTTTCAAGCTAGGATGTCAGCAGAGCCCAGGCAGGAAAGGCTTCCCCGTGTTCTCCGTGACCAAGCCCAGATTTCCCTAATGCAGAGCAGGCAGAGACAGATCTGGCACAGGTATGAGGAAGGGAAAAGGTGAGGAACCTGCTAAGGACTGATGAGAGAAAGTGGGAAGGTTGAATTTTGCATGAAACTTCAGTGGTGTGTTCAATTTTTGCTTCAGTGGCTCTAAAGTCCATCAGCAGTGGTGATAGAGCAGAAAAATCTGATCATGAAAAATAAAATCCCCACCAGGGGTGGCTGCTGAAGGGGCAGGATCCTTCTGAAAGTTGTAAAGTCAGGATTTGATTTTGTGGGGTTTTTATGATCAAACTTCCTTGGTGTGCTGGAAGTTACTGACCCACAGCAAGTGACCCCAGGAATCTCTGGGGGAAGGGTGAGACTGGAGCAGGAGAGCTGGAGATCCAAGTGTCAGCACTGAGACCCCCCCAGGCTGAAAGCCACCAGAAAATTGTACTCCTGAACCAAAGAAAGTGGAAAATTGCAAAAGGAAAAGCTTGGTTTGTAGAATTGCCAAAAAAATTTTCCACTCTAGTGATAAATAAGACAAAGTTGATATGCCCAGAATACAGAAAAGTCAAATAATGACAAAATATATTGGTCTGTATGAAAATAACTCTCATGAGCTGGGGAGTTACAGTGCTCTCTTATTTTATATTATTAAACAAACAAGTCATAAATTTGAAGATGTTCTTTTTTACCTCTGAAATAATGGTTTTATCTTGCTGCTAACACCAAGTCCTTGTTCCCTGGCACTGAGTGTGTGTGTGTTTGATTTGCAGGTTGTGGCACACAGCCTGCCTTGGGCAGGAGGGAGAAGTGATGGTGTTTGGGGGCAGCAAAGATGATCTGCTTTTCATGGACACGGTCAGTAAACTGAGCAGCACATCCCATCACTGGGATAATTATAATTAATATCAAATTATAGAGTGGTTTCAGTTGGGAGGGGCCTTAAATTCCATTTAATCCACCCCTGCTTGGGCAGGGACAGCTCCCACTAACCCAGGTTGCTCCTGGATCCAGCCTGGCCTTGGACACTGCCACAGATTTGGGGAGTCCAAAAAAAACCTCTGAGCAAATAAATAAATATATAAATAAATTTTAAAAATTAATTGAACTTGGAAGAAAAAGCTGCAACATCACCTGGTCTCTATAGGAAGACTTCCAGGAAGTCTCAGAATTTTTCCAGGAAGTCTCAGAATTTTTAGGGATGGAAGGGACCTCTGGAGATCCCCCAGAGGGATATAAATTAATATATTTATATACTTACAAAATTTATATATTTATATATATAAATTAATATATTTATATACTATAAATATATTTATAGTATATAAATATATTAATTGATTGATTTTAATTTTTCAGTTAAAATTTAGTTAAAAAAATAACCAAATCAGATTGAATTTGGCTCAAAAACTTTGCTCACATTGGTAACTGAAACCATTACAAATTACACACCACTGAGGAAATTATTATAATTTATACACCTCAGTTTATAAATGAATTATAATTCACACACTACTGAGGAATCCCCAGCTGAGGCTTTCTTGACTGACAGAATAAAAAGGAATTTGTAATTCAGGTTCTTTATAAATACTTTGTCAAGGAGAGTATTTCTAAATCATGCTGATGGTAATAAATGTGACATTAATGTGGAGAATTTCTGAGGGGGAGAAGTTGTTTGCCATTCTCATGGTTCTTTTCTTCTCTTGCTCAGGGTCACTGCAATGACTTGTTGATATTTCAGACTCAGCCCTACTCCCTGCTCAGGTGAGTTGGAGTTAATCCCAGCCTGGTTTAGGCTGGGCTGAAATCCCATCGTGTTCCATGGGCAGGACACTCCCCCTGCCCCAGGTGTTGTTTCAGCCACCTGCTCCTGCAGAAATTGGGGTGAAATTCCCAATTTCCTCCTCAGGAAATAGCTGAACCCTTCAGTGTGTGATGCTGCACAGCACTTGAATCACTGCTGCTCTGTAATTCCCTGCACTTTTAATTACCACCTGTAATTAGTGCACATCAGCTTTTGCTAGGTGTCATTTGTTAGAATATAACCCATTTACTTATATTTATTTTTTTTATATTTTTCTTCAGGCTGTGTCTTGACTGCATTGGGAAGAACGCAGCTCTCTTGGAGAAGCAAATTCCCTGTTTGCCACCCAAACTTGTGCAGGAAGTGCTGAAAAAAATCACATTTTGGGCTGCCATGACCCACAGGCAGGAGAGGAAAGCTGAGACTGAGAGACAAAACCAACTGCACTGCACATGAGGCAGGCAGGGAGCTCAGGGACACTCCAGGGCTGCTTCAGAGCTCTGTGCTCTGCTGGATTTCTGAGGGAATTTTGACAAGAAATCCTTTTTTTGGGAATCTCTTCATTTCCTGCATTACAGAAAACTGATCCAACTTCATTTCTAGATAATTGTTCACCTCTGCTCTCGTGGTTTTGACCACACAGCCCTCACAACCTTTTTGTTCTTTTGGAAGGGGACATTTTGTTCTTTTGGAAGGATCCATTTCAGCTGGATAAAATATGATTTAAATTTAAAAATCCTCCTTGGCCTTACCTCCATCAGTCTTCCCAAAAAGATAAATTCACCTTGGTGTCTTGGGGACATTCCCACTTTGTCAGTCTTAAAGGTAACAAATTTACCACCCCCAAATGTTGGTTCCACCAGGCTCTGACCAAAATCCAACCCTGGAGCCTCACACCTCACACTCCAAATAGGAAAATCCACCTGGGAATTGTGGAACTTGGAAGAAAAAGCTGCAACATCACCTGGTCTCTATAGGAAAACTTCAATTCATCACCTGGTTTTACTGTTTCTGTCATCAGGAAATCCTTTTGGAAATAAGTTGTATATTGTATTTTGGATGTGCAAAGTTTATATTTCATTCTTGTTAAAAAAAACAACAACAAAGTTGGTTATTTATTGTTTAAAAAAAAAAAGCAAATGTAATATTGGTTATTTTTCTGTTTCAAATATTTACTTAACAGGAGCACAGTCATTAAAATTTTATAGAGAGTTGAAGCAAGAGGCATTTGGACACATTTTTTGATGGTTTTAAAGTCTGTAAAAAGTAATTCTTTGGGAAAAAGAGCTTTGGGGGGAGCAAATTTGTTTCAAAAAGGAAGTTTTGTGATTGATTATTTTAACAGCCTCATTTTATGTGCTGAACTCCCTCCCCTCCTTTTTGGGAGGGGAAGTTCAGATGCCCCCCTGAACCCCAAGGTTTGATTTTGGGGGTCTCAGGTGCTCCCCAAGGTCTGATTTTGGGGGTTTGGGATTGATTTGGTGGATTCAGATACCTCCAGGGTTAATTTGCAGGGGCTCAGGTGCCCCCCAGGGTTCATTTTGTTGGCTTCAGGTGCCCCCAAGGTAAATTCTGGGAGGGCTGAGGTGCCCCCCATGGTGAATTTGGGGGTTTCAGATGCCCTCTGTGGGAATTTTATTGGGTTCAGGTGCCCCCATTGTGAATTTACAAGGTTCAAATGCCCCTGAGGTTAATTTTGGGGTGGTTCTGATGCCCTCTGTGGGAATTTTATTGGGTTCAGGTGCCCCCATTGTGAATTTACAAGGTTTAAGTGCCCCTGAGGTTAATTTTGGGGTGGTTCTGATGCCCTCTGTGGGAATTTTGTTGAACTCAGGTGCCCCCATTGTGAATTTACAAGGTTCAAGTGCCCTTGAGGTTAATTTTGGGGTGGTTCTGATGCCCCAAGGTGAATTTTTGGGGTTGTTCAGATGCCCCCGTGGTTGGTTTTGCTCCCAGTGTTGATTTTGGGAGGTTCAGATGTCCCCAGTGTGAATTTGGGGTGGTCTGGGTGCTGTGATGTTAATTTTGAGGTTATTCAGGTGCCCTCAGTGTTAATTTGAGGTAGTTCAGGAACCTCCAGTGTTAATTTTGGAATGCCCATGTGCCCCTCGGGTGAATTCTGCTGTTGTTCAGGTGCTCTCAGGGTCATTTTGTGGTGGTTCAGGTACCCCCTGGGTGAATTTTTGGGTGCCTGGTGCCCCCAGGGTAATTTTTGGGATGGTTCAGGTGCCCTCAGGGTGAATTCTGGGGTATTTCAGATGCTCCCCGTGCTAATTTCAGGGCGGTTCAGATGCTGTCAGTGTTAATTTTGGGGCAGTTTGGGTGTCCCAAGGTGAATTTCAGAGTGCCTGAGTGCCCCAGTGGTAATTTTGGGGCGGTTCAGAAGCTCCAAGGGTTAATTTTGGGGTGTCCGGATGCCCCCGGCGTGTACTGTGGGGCAGCTCAGACACTCCATTGTTAATTTTGGGGTGCCTGGTGCCCTCAGGGTGAATTGTGGGGTATTTCAGATGCTCCCAGTGTTAGTTTTGGGGCAGTTCAGATGCTCCCAGGGTTAATTTTGGGGTGCCTGGTGCCCTCAGGGTGAATTCTGGGGTGTTTCAGATGCTCTCAGGGTTAATTTTAGGGCGGTTCAGATGCTCCCAGTGTTAACTTTGGGGTGCCCGGGTGCCTCAGGGTGAATTTGGAGGCGCTGGTGCCCTCAGGGTGAATTCTGGGGCTGTTCAGATGCTCCCAGTGTTAATTTTGGGGTGCCCGGTGCCCTCAGGGTGAATTTGGAGGCGCTGGTGCCCTCAGGGTGAATTCTGGGGCAGTTCAGATGCTCCCATGGTTAATTTTGGAGCGGTTTGGGTGCCCTCAGGTTTAATTTTGGGGTGCCCGGGTGCCCCCAGGGTGAATTTTGGGGCGGCTCGGGTGCCCTCAGGGTGAATTTCAGCGTGCCCAGGTGCTCCAGTGTTAATTTTGGCACAGTTCAGATGCTCACACTGTTAATTTTGGGGTGCCTAGTGCTCTCAGGGTGAATTTGGGGGTGCCCGGTGCCCTCAGGGTGAATTCTGGGGCGGGTCGGGTGCCCTCAGGGTGAATTTCAGCGTGCCCAGGTGCTCCAGTGTTAATTTTGGGGCAGTTCAGACGCTCCCAGTGCTAATTCTTGGGTGCTCGGTGCCCTCAGGTGAATTCTGGGGTATTTCAGATGCTCTCAGGGTGAATTTGGGGGTGGTTCAGACGTTCGCGGTGTTAATTCTGAGGTGCCCGGTGCCCTCAGGGTGAATTCTGGGGCACCTCAGGCACTCGTAGCGTTAATCCCGGGGTGCCCGGTGCCCCCGGGCTGATCTTGGGGGTATTTCAGATACTCTCATGGTGAATTGTGGAGCATTTCAGACACTCGCAGTGTTAATCCCGGCCTCAGTTCAGGGTGCCGGTGCCGGGGCCTGCGCGCTGCCGCCGGAAGGTGCCGCCCGCCCGGCGGATGTTGCGGTGCGGCCGCGGCTGAGGGAGGGAGGGAGGCCGGGCCGGCGGAGCGGCAGCGGCGGAGCCGCGGTAGGAGCGGGACGGGCCCGGGAACTCGGGGGGCTCGGGGGGCTCTGAGGGACGCGGGGCGGGCTCGGGCCGGGCCGGTAACGGCGGCGGGCAGCGCTCGGGCGGCCGCGATGTCGCGACAGTTGAGCGTGTCGTGAGGAGCCCGCCGGGCCCACCCTGCGCTCAGGCATGTCGCGACAGGAGAAGGTGTCGTGAGGAGCCCCCGGCTGTGCTCTGTGAGGGGGGTGAGCAGAGCTGCAGGGCTGCGGGGAGCTGAGGGGGAAATGGCTGAAGGGACGCGGCCCAGCGCGTCTGAGGGGCAAAATGAATAACAGAATATTGTGCATATCAATTATAGATTAATATTATATCGCAGTTATTTCTCCGAGGCGGTGGAGACACCGCTAGCTCGAAGCAGGCAGGTTTCACGGGGCTGTGGGCAAGGCTTGCTAATCTAAATTAGAAATCGTAATTAAAGCTCACAGATAACCCCCCGGAGGTGGTGCAGCGTCTCCGTGGCGGGAGTGATTAAAATTAAACAGCAAAAACCCCTCAGGAGCAGTGTCTGGGAACAGCAGAGTATCCAGCCTGGAGTGCAGGGTGTGATTGTCCCACTGAGGTCCTTTTCCCTGGATTTGGGTGCACAGATTTGGGCTGTCTGGCTTCCCCGGGCTTTGGGTCTGTGCCTGGGGTTTGGAGCAGGGACATTGCTTCTGTGGGATTTTGTGTAGGATGGGTGACATTGTCCTGTGGGAAGACACTGAAAAGCTCCAGGATTTGCTGCTATTGTGGGCAAAGCTGTCAAATTTATTCCCCTTTGGATTGGTTTTTTTGACATAGTGGGGTTTTTTGACATGGTGTGGATTGGAAGGGACCTTAATGCTTATCTTGTCCATGGGCAGGGACACCTTCCACTGTCCCAGGCTGCTGCAAGCTGGCTTTGGACACTTCCAGGGATCCAGGGCAGCCACAGCTTCTCTGGGCAAATAAATCAAAGTATTTATAGATAAGACTTCAAATATTTTTAAAAACAGACACTTTGAGCCACATTGCCAACTGTAAATTACAAACCGAGCACCATTGAGTCCCTACCTGGAACATTTTTGTCTCCAGCCATGCGTAACTCATCCTGGCTTTTCCAAGCCCCACACTGTGTCAGGGCAGGGTCAGGATCTCAGGGAAAGGTTGCACTGTTCCAGAGGGTGCTGGCACTGCCCAGGCTCCCCGGGGAATGGGCAAAGCCCGAGGCTGCCAGAGCTGCAGGAGGGTTTGGGATGCGCAGGGTGGGATTGCTGGGGGTCTGTGCCGGGCCTGGCTGATCCCGCTGAGGGAATTGCGTGTGCCTGTGCCTGCAGCACGTCCCAGGATGGCCGATGAGAACGAGGAGCTGCCGGCGGACGAGGAGCTGCCGGCGCCGGCCGAGGAGGGATTTGAGCAGCTGGAGAACGACAGCCCCGCCGAGCGCAGCGGGCACGTGGCCGTCACCGACGGGCGCTGCATGTACGTCTGGGGAGGATACAAGGTACAGCTGCCCCAGCCTGGCAACCGTGTCCCATCTGTCCATTCATCCATCCATCCATCCATCCATCCATCATTCCAGCCATCATCCATCCATCATCCATCCATCATCCATCCATCATCCATCCATCCATCCATCCATCCATCCATCCATCCTCCATCCATCCATCCATCATTCCAGCCATCATCCATCCATCATCCATCCATCATCCATCTATCATCCATCATCCATCCATCCATCATCCATCCATCCATCATCCATCCATCCATCCATCCATCCATCCATCATCCATCCATCCATCATCCATCATCCATCCATCTATCCATCCATCCATCCATCCATCCATCCATCCATCCATCATCCATCCATCATCCATCCATCCATCCATCCATCCATCCATCCATCCATCCATCCATCCATCCCTCCATCCACCCGGGTGTGACTCTGGGGAATTATTCCTCCCCCAGAACTCAGCAGCTCCAGTGAGCAAATTTGTAACAGGGCCCTCAGGGTTGTTTTGCAATGCTGGGATAAATCACAGGTGTGAAGAGCTTGGCAGGTACACGGATTTTTGGGGTGTTGTTTGCCTTTGGCAAAAGGTGATGAAGGGAGTATTGTCTGATTGGAGTCGTGCACCCTGGGAGTGGTAATTTTATTTGCACAACTGTATTTTTGGGTAATTGGGCATTATGATTTGTAATTTTGGGTGGTAATAATTTTTTGGGGTGGGAAGGATGCCGGGTTTGTTGTTGTCACCCTGGGAGGGGCAGCACACAGAATCATTGCAGTGACAAAGTCATTGCCAGTGAACTTGGTAAATAAACTCCTGTCATGGAGGGGGTGGGGGAAGGAAAAAGGAGCTCTTGGCTCATTTCTGCTCCCTGGCTCAGGCTGTAAACCACAGGTTTAACTTCCATTTAGCCCTGTCTGGCTCTGCTGGGAGCTGATTATCCCCAGCAGGTGCTAAATTGGGCTGATTGCTGCTCTTGGTGCAGGTAGGAGGCACAGGAGTGGGAAGTGCAGGCACTGCTCCTGCTGAGAGCTGTGCTGGGATTAGGTCCCAGAGGGGGTGCAGACATTCCCAGGAGTCTGAAATTCCAGTGTCAAACACCCTTCTAACCCTGCTTTTCCTTCTGCAGAATGCCCAGGTCCGGGGGTTTTATGACTTCTACCTGCCTAGGGATGAAATATGGATCTACAACATGGAAACTGGAAGATGGTACAGTAAACCATTCATTTGGGGAAAAATCTGATAAATCCTTGAATTGGTGTGGAAAGGAACTGAGCAGGGAGAGAATTCTCTGATCTCTTTGTTCCCACCTATCAAACTCTTGCAGAAGTGGGTCAAATATTTCAGGTTTGGGTTTGTTTTTTCTCCTGTGAGAGCATCCAAAATGTTTTTCCAGCATGAAGTAGGAGAGGCAGCTGGGGCAGGCAGCCTGGATGGGAGTGTGTGCCCACCAGTGTGGGGTGTTTTGGGGTTCCTGGGTAGGACAGAGCAGCTGGAATTTGTGTTTGTACCACTTTTGATGCCTGTGCTGGTCAGGGAATCCCTGCTGAGTTCTTGGCCTTGTCAGGAGTTGTTTTTCAAGGTTGATGCAGCCGAAGGAGCTGCTGAGTGCTGTGCAGGAAATGGGATTTCAGGTGTGCTCCAGCCCTGCCTGGGGTCAGGCACAGCCTGGGGCAGGGGCTGGGATCTCCTCTCTGTGGTGATGATGTTTACAAACAGGAAAAATCCAGGAGCAGAGTGGAAACCTGCAGTTTACACAGGTGAATCCTCTCTGCCTGAGGATTCTGAGCATTCCAAACTCCTGAGCTGGGCAAATGGGATTCCTACCCCCACAAAAAACCCATGGATTAACTAAAGTGCCTCTTCCCCACCCCTCCATCATAACAGAGAATAATTTTGTGAATTATTACATCTGAAAAGGTGGGAAGAACAGACTTGAATATCCACAGGGAGCTGTGGTAATCCAACCCCTCCAGATGAGCCCATCCCTGCTGGCTGGGAGCAGGTGAAAGATCCCAGCCTGGTTTTGCAGGAAGAAGAGCAAGACTGAGGGAGATGTTCCCCCCTCCATGTCTGGCAGCTGTGCCGTGTGTGTGGACAGAGTGCTTTACCTCTTCGGGGGGCACCACGCCCGGGGCAACACCAACAAGGTCAGCAATGCCTTTCTGATGGAATAACAGAACAATAAAGTAATAAAATAGCATCCTTTCCCATGGGGTTGTGCCCTGGAAACCTCACAGCAGGGCAGGAACACCCCGAGCTGGCAGCAGTTCTGTCCTTGTGCAATTCCCCTCAGCAGCTGCATCGTGTCCCTGCCTCTGAGTTTGCTGATTTTAAAAGATGGGAGTTGCCAGAGTTGCCTGAATAATATCAGGAACTGATCTGGAACTGATCTGAAGTGGTTCTGTTCCCTGGAGTCTGTGGTAATCCCCAAAATCATTGAGGTTGGAAAAGTCCTCCAAGATCACTGACCCATCACCACCCCTTCAGCTAGAACTAATTAATGATCTTTTCTGATAGTCTGGCAAAGTGGTTTAAATTAAATTTTTTTGGTCTATATAAATATGTAGTTTATCTATTTAAATATAAGATCATATCTTTCTTATGTAAATATGAACTAGAAGGAGTTTTTGCAGACAGTTTGAAACAAACCTCATTTGTAAGGTGTGATTTCTTCCCTTCTGCTGTAGCATTCTTTCATTTCAGTGTTTGTATGTAAGTGTAGCAGCTGGTTCTCTTCCTGTACAATTATATAAATGCAGAGAAGGGGTAATCCTGTGAAAAATGTCACTTGGAAAACTTCTGAACCACTTTTTAGTTGTAAGACAATTGTTGTCTGTACACACCTTCACTGTATCCCACAATTGTATCAGCTTTTTGCTGCTGAAGCTCAGTGCCCAGAGCCCTGCTAGTGCTGTAAAAGGTGTTTGAGTCTGAAAAGGGTCAGAACTTTTTGATTTGTGAGTCCATCTTTTGTTGCAAATATTTTCAGTGCTCCACTTTTCAGCTAGGAAAAGAACTTTTCATTTATTGCTATTTCTATACCAACACATGTTCATTTAAAGTTGCTATTTTAACAGCAGCTTTAAGCTTTAAGCTGATGATGTGAGTTTAAAAAAATCTCTTTATTTTCCCAGTTCTACATGTTAAATGCCAGATCCACGGACAAAGTGCTGCAGTGGGTGAGAGTGGAGTGCCAGGGGGTGCCCCCCTCGTCCAAGGACAAGCTGGGGGTGTGGGTGCACAAGAACAGGTGAGGCCCCAGAGAGGCTCTGCTCTCCCTTGGCTTCTCCCTCCTCTTCCTCCTCCTTCCTCACCCTGGGGCTGGCTGGGAATGTTCCCCTGAAGAGGAGAAGGCTCCAGGGAGAGCTCAGAGCCCCTGGCAGGGCCTGAAGGGGCTCCAGGAGAGCTGGAGAGGGACTGGGGACAAGGACAGAGGGACAGGAGCCAGGGAATGGCTGCCAGTGCCAGAGGGCAGGGATGGGTGGGAGATTGGGAATTGGGAATTCCTGGCTGGGCTGGGATTGCCAGAGCAGCTGTGGCTGCCCCTGGATCCCTGGCAGTGCCCAAGGCCAGGCTGGGCATTGGGGCACCCTGGGACAGTGGGAGGTGTCCCTGCATGGCAGGGCTGGCACTGGGGGGGATTTAGGGTCCCTTCCACCCAAACCATTGTGGCATTTTGGAGTTTAACTCTTGTGCTGCCTTGGTCCCTCCATTAGAGAGCTCCCACTGAGGAGATTTGCTGGGGATTTGCTGCAGTCTCAGGAAAGGTGGGAGCCCCTCGTGTGTCCCTCCAGCTGGGGATGCTCCTGTGGCAGTGCCCTCAGTGCTGCTTTTTGGGCTCCTTGATGTGGGGAGGGAGCTCCTCATGGGCACCCTGACAGCATCAGCCCAGCTGTGAATCTGTGCAGGGCTGCAGCTGTGGGTGGCTCATGAGGTGCTGCAGGTTCTCTGGCCCTCCATCATCCTGTAGGAATTTCTGACAAAGCCCTTCCTAACACAGCCCAAACCCCAAAAATAAAACTTGGGGGTAATTCCCACTTCAGCTCCAGGAGAGCAACGTGGCAAAGGCCAAAGTGCAGTGAGCAGGCTGCACATCCTGCACCTCAGGGATCTGCAGGTGGAGCAGGGCCTGGGAGCCTGGGGCTGGAAACTCCAGAGGGATTCAGTGGGGCAGCAAACACAGCCCTCTCCTGGAAAAACCAAGGAGCTTCCCTGGTTTTCTGAGCACAGCATTTATATTTAATTTAATTTATAATATAAACAGAATTTTAATTTATTTAATATATTTTAATATAACAGAATTTCTCACAGCTCTTGCTCCATGTTTTCCTGCAGGCTGATATTTTTTGGAGGCTATGGCTATTTTCCTGAAGGGAAGCAACGTGGAACATTTGAATTTGATGAAACTTCTTTTTGGGTAAGTAACCCTGGAAGCCATTTCTTCAATAATTTAATATTCAACTTCTAATTTATGTAACATAATTTAATGTTCAACTTCTAATATTTCAGCAGTGCTTGTTAAAACTTGTTGCTTTTTTATGGGTTTTTTTTAAGAATTCAGGTCTTCCTAGAGGATGGAATGACCACGTGCACGTTCTGGACCTTGAAACTTTCACTTGGAGCCAGCCCATCACCACGGTAATTAATGGTTTGCTGTCATTTAATTAAGTCCCAGCTCAGTAATGGTATTTAGGAGTGTTCTTGGTATTTAGTCAGTAATGGTATTTAGGAGTGTTCTTGGTATTTAGTCAGTAATGGTATTTAGGAGTGTTCATTTAGACAGTGGAACTGTCTCAATGAATTTAAACCATTCATTTAGACAGATCCACTGTGCAAAAAGAGGAAATTTACCTTTTATTTTGATTTGTCTTCATCCATTTTTCCTGTCTCTTGCTTTGGTTGATGCTGCAGCTGCAGGGCAGTGGGGTTTGCTGTCACCCTCAGTGCCAGGGCATGCTTGGTTCCTGTCCCTGGGGGCTGAATTGTGCTCAGGAGACAATTAACCACTGCTAATTATTGCAAATGCACACATTTGGAGTGTGCAGGAACAGGGAAATGGGCTGGGGCTGCCACAGGGTTGGAGGAAGTGAAATGTGAGACAAGGAGCTCCAGATTGCCAAAGAATTGCTCTGATTGCTTCATACAGGTCTGAAGGGGTTCAGAAACTCCAGAAAAATGGAAATGGTGTTTAATGGGATCCCAGAATGGTTTGGAAGGGACCTTAAAACTCATCCAGTGCCACCCCTGCCATGGGCAGGGACCCCTTCCTCTATCCCAGGTTGCTCCAGACTGTCCAGCCTAGCCTTGGACACTTGCTGATTTATGAATTCCAGGATTTATTATGTCACTGTCTCATTTCCAGCCTGTTCTCTGTGGCTGAACCCTGTGCTAAAAGCAAAATTTATACACTTGAAGAGGGAAGAAATAAACCCCATTTTAATGAGTTCCCTGACCTTCCATCCATCAGCACACAGCACACAGGGTGATTTACTGGCTGTGCTTTTCACTCTGCTCCTTGCTGCCTTTACCTGTGAGTGGAGCTGAGGCTCTGCTGTCCCCTGTGTTGATCTGTGCTGTCCCCCCAGGGGAAGACGCCGTCGCCCCGCGCCGCCCACGCCTGCGCCACGGTGGGGAACAGGGGCTTCGTGTTTGGAGGCAGATACAGGGTAAGGGCAGCCCTGCCTGAGCTGTGCTGAGCCAGAGCTGAGCAGGGACTGCAGGCCTGAGCACGCTCTGCTCTCTTGCAGGAGTCCAGAATGAATGACTTCTACTGCCTGAACCTGGACACCTGGGAGTGGAGCGAGATGTGGGTGCTCAGACTCAATCTGCCTAAAGTTCTTGTGTCTAAAGAAATCCACATTGGCCTTGGGTCACTGCAGTATCCTGCAGATAGCTGAGAAATAATCAGGAAAGAGAGAGGGATTTGCTGTCCCTGTGGTGATTTTGGGTGTTTTTATTGCAATCCAGACTCACCCAAGGCATCTGCCCCGTGGGCCGCTCGTGGCATTCCTTAACGCCGATTTCCTCGGATCACCTCTTCCTCTTTGGAGGCTTCACCACCAACAAGCAGCCCCTGAGTAAGTCATTCCAGAGGGATTTGGTGGTGGCTTTGTGCTCTGGAACAGCTCTGCACAGGAGCTGGAATGATTGCCTTGAATTCCTTCTGAATTCCTCCAACTCCTCATTCCACAGAGCAGGAGTTGCTGAGGGTGTGGAGACACCACAACTTCCAGCAACTGATCTGCTCTAAAAATGTATCTAAAAGTGCAAATTGCAATTGGTGACAGCTTTACAATTCCCCTAAAATCTGTTACATTAAACACCTGTTGTCAAACAGGAGCCAATGTTTTATAAAGTTTTTCCTAAAATATTTGATTTATCTAAGAACAGAAATGGGATGTGCTACACCAGAGTATTTGTATATTGCAGCAACTTAACAGAACTGACAGAATCCTGATTTTACCTGGGATTTTGTTTATTTTCAGGTGATGCCTGGATTTATTGTATCAGCAAGAACGAGTGGGTGCAGTTTGAGCATAACTACTCTGAAAAACCAAGGTATGGCAGACAATTCCCTGGAAATGGAGACAGAAGGGGTGGAAGCTCCTGGTGGTGGCTGCCAGAAAGAGGAGCCTGGTTCCTCCTCACAGCTCTCCTTTCAGCTGTCCCAGAGGTGCAGTGGTTGTGTGCTCCCAGAATTCCAGGGCAGGCAGCCTGTGAAACAGCAGGAAGCCCAGAATTTAGGGTTTGATCTCGGGATTTAGGATTTGATCTCGGGATTTAGGGTTTGATCTCAGGATTTAGGGTTTGATCTGGCTGCAGAGCTACTCTGAGCAGAGGACTCTGAGCCAGCAGCAGAGCTAACTGGAACCAGTGTCCTTGCTCTGCCACCACCCAGACACAGGCTAGTGTCACCAGGGCCCTGCCAGAGGCTCATCCTGTGCACACCCAGGGCTGTTCTTGCTGAGGCACCAGGAGTTGGTGACCTGCAGTTTAAAGCCCCTGTGCTGCCCCTGTGGCATGGGAAGCACAATTCTTCGTCCCTGTGCTCAGGGAAGTGCCCTGGGCCAGGTTAAGGAGTTCAAGCTCTGCTGCTTCCTGGTGTTCTGCCTCTGGCCTGGCTGGGATGAGGAGGGACGTTCCCAGAGCTGGGTTTGGGTTGATGCCATGCTGCTCTCTGTTCCCAGGCTGTGGCACACGGCCTGTGCCAGCGAGGAGGGCGAGGTGATCATCTTTGGGGGCTGTGCCAACAACCTGCTGGCCCATTCCAAAGCTGTGAGTCGGTTTTGAGCTTCCCCTCCCCGTGGGATCTGCACAAAGGTGCACACACAAAGCCTGAGGGGGAAATGCTTTGCTCCTGCCCAAAGTCCCTCAAGGCTGGGAACCCTGAAGGTTTCCTCCAGTGTCCCAGCCCAGGGCAGGCTGGAATGGGATGAGCTTCAAGCTCCTTCCAACCCAACATTCTGGGGTTCCCTGGTTGTGTTCCCTGGGCTGCTCTGGCTCCTGCTGGGATCCCACAGAACCAATTCTCTGTCTCTGCCCCCTCCAGGCTCACAGTAATGAAATCCTGGTGTTCTCCCTCCAGCCAAGATCTCTTGTAAGGTAAGAGAGCAGGAGTTCAGCATGGAACTGTCTGTCCCAGCTCAGCTGGCAGGGGGAAATTCCTGGGAGGGTGGGGAATGGCTGTGGCTGCCCTGGATCCCTGGAAGTGCCCAAGGCCAGGTTGGACAGGGCTTGGAGCACTCTGGGATGGTGGGAGGTGTCCCTGCCCATGGAAAAAGGGTGGAATGGGATGGGATTTAAGGTCCTTCCAACCCAAACCTTTGGGGATTCTAAGACAAATGAGGCAGGGTTACTGTTAGTACTGGAAACCATTTCTGCCTCTCCAAACACTGCCAGAGCAGCAGCCAGGGCTGAGCATGGAGCATTCCCCTCCCTCAGCACCTCTGGCAGGAGCTGCCAGTGCAGCCTGTCCTGCTGACAGAGCCCCGTGCAGGAGCTGCCAGTGCAGAGCCCCATGCAGGAGCTCCCAGTGCAGCCTGTCCTGCTGACAGAGCCCCGTGCAGGAGCTCCCAGTGCAGCCTGTCCTGCTGACCCAGCCCTGTGCAGGAGCTCCCAGTGCAGCCTGTCCTGCTGACTGACCCAGCCCGGTGCAGGAGCTGTCCCTGCTGACCCAGCCCTGTGTTGCAGGCTGTGCCTGGAGGCCGTGATTTGCTTCAAGGAGCTGTTGGCCAGCTCGTGGCACTGCCTGCCCAAGCACCTGCTGCACAGCGTGAACCAGCGCTTCGGCAGCAACAACACCTCGGGCTCCTGAGCCCCGGCACGGCCCGTGCTCCACCCTCTGTGTGTAGGTAGTTGCTTCTCGCCCTCCCGTGCATGTGAATGGCCTAGAGAGAACCTATTTTTGTGTGAGATGTTCCAATAAATGTATTTGATGGCAGAGGAGACGAGCCTGAGCTTCAGCTGTGACCAGGTGTGGGGTTGTGCACCCCGAGGGGGTGAGGCCGGCCCCGAGAGCAGGGGGGTGTCCGTGGGGGCAGAACTGGGAGTGCTGAGCACACCACGGCTCTGGAGTGTTGCTGTAGTGGGGTTTAGCAACCACAGCTTCACGTTTTGCCACAGATGCTTAAGGTGAGAGAAGCAGGATGTGGAAGTTAGGAGCAGGATCTGGAATTGTCCCGTTGTCAGTTGATGAACTGTCGTAAACCTTGAGATGTTAAAGCACCACTACTTTCTGCTTGGCTGTAGTTTGGTTTTGGTTTTTTTTTTTTGGAATTTTTATGTTGTGGAACTTCAGTTGTGAACCTTAGGTAGCAGATATTCTGCCCTGCGAGTGTTACAGAGTGTTTGTGCCTGTTCCCAGCCCTGTGGAGCTCCCCTGCCCCTGGAGCAGCCCCAGGGGTGACATGGAGAGGGGACACGGGGGACAGGGCCAGGCTGTGCTGCTGTGGGGAAGGGGAGGGATCATGTTTGAAGCTGTCTTCAAAAACTAATTAAAAACGTTGACTTGTAGAACAATTCCTGTGCTGTAATTCCTGAGAGATCCCGGGGGTTTTTCCTGACTCCCAGCCCTGCTCTTCCTCCCCTCCACAGGGTTCTGGCACAGCTGGGCTGGGGGGATCTGGGCCTGCACCTTCCCTCTCTCCACAGCCAGGGAATGTCTGGGGGGAAACAATTCCACCTTCCCAAAGGAAGCATTCTCCACTGGCACTGCCCTCTGCAGGCTCTGGAACTGAACCCCCTGGAATTCCAGAGCCTTTGCCCAGCAGTGGGGAACAAGTGCTTGCACAGAGAAGCAGCAGGGAAGGACATTCCTGACCAAATGCCAGCAATTTAATTCCACATTTATCTGCAGTTTGTATCAGAGTCCAGCTAAACCACCAGGAATGCAGGCCCTGGCTGCAGGGGTTCAGTGCTGCTCGTGGGTCTGTGTCCGTCTGTCCCAGCCCCCAGCATGGAATCACTTCCTCTTCATGTTCTGCAGGTGAGGTGCAGACACTTTCACCTTCCCAGGAATATTCCTTGACAGATCCGTGTCCTAGGGAACAGGAGAGCAGAAGGTGACCACAGCAGGAAAGCCTTTGGAGCACGGGCATGATCCCGTCCTTGGCCCTGGTGAGCACCAGGACATCTCCAGCCTCAACTCCCAGTGCCAGCTCCTGCCCCTGCTCCAGAATTCCCACTCCCAAACCCAGAGGGTTCCTTGGGAGATGCTGCTGCTGTCAGACAGTGACAATGCAGAAACAGAGGGCCCAGGGCTCCCACTGAGGCTCAGGTTCTCATGGTCCTTCCCAGAGGAGCTGGGCAGTGCCCAAGGCCGGGCTGGATGGGGCTTGGAGCAGCCTGGGATAGTGGGAAATGTCCCTGCCCATGGATTTTTAAGATCCTTTCCACCCCAAACCACTGCAGGGCTCTCTGACCTTCCCCAGGAGTACAAACTCCACTGCTGAAACCCCAGCAGCACCCTCAGTTTGGCAGCATTTCCTCCCAGAATGGCACCTGAGCCCTGCAGGGCCAGGCTCACCTTGACGCTGCGGAACAGATCCTTCTCCCGGGCACTGGCCTCTCTGGACTGCATGAAATTGTGCAAGGCAATCTTGGCAGCTGGAAAAACCCAGGGAAGAGTGAAACAGCCTGGAAGCCACCCAGCCTGCAGCAGGCAGGGCACAGGAGGGGACTCGGGGCTCTCACACTGTACCTTTGCCCTTCTTCTGGGTGCCCGGAGTGAGCTTCACTTTGTACCTGCCCAGAGCAAAGGGTTCTGTCAGTAAAACCAAAACCCAGCAGTGCCCTCCCAGGAAGGGGCTGCCACTCACTTGTAGTTGGTCATGGCTGTGTAGGGAGCACAGATGGGGACAGCAAAGAGCAGGATGTCCTCGGGGTGGGGCTGCCCCGTCAGGGAGTCCAGCAGGGCCTCGCTGTCCTGGGACACACAGAGCTGCACTGGGCCCTGTGCTCAGCCCTGCTGCAGCCACGGGGCAGGGCTGGGCACAGGCAGCCTTGAGGGGCCCTTCCAACAAACCATCCCATGGTTCCAGGAGCATGGAACTGCCATGGAATGCCCAAGCCAGGATTTGTGACTGATCTGTTTCATCACTGAAATCACATCCTTGGCTGGATCTTGGTTTTGGGCCAAGGGTCACCCAAAGCTCCCCCAGCAGACTCCATTATCCTCCCCCATGGAGCAATTTAAAGGAATTCACTTATTCCCAGCCCTGGGCAACACCCACAGCCTGTAATTACATAAAAGTAATTACAGAAAAGTTTGAAGCAATTTGATATGTAAATAAACTTCAAACTAAAGAAGAGCCTGCACTGCTCACTCTCCAGCCCAGAGCCACCAAGGCAAAAACCAAGGGCAAACATCCTTGGAGGCAGCTCTGGGCTTATGGGGGATGTGGAGATGAGCAGGGCAGGCATGGAGGTTAATTTTAAGGAGATTAAGTTTTAAAAATACAATTAAGGTGGGTTCAAACAGTCCTGGAGGGCTCCCCCATGCCCCAGTCCCAGCAGGAGCACAGCCCCACCTCAGCCCTTACAGAATTGAGCCTTTACCTCCAGTCCTGGCTGCTCCTGGTCCTGCTCCTCCTGCACACACAAACAGAGAACACATCAGGCCTGCAGAAACCACAGAGCTGCTCCTGCCTCCCCTGTCCCCAGGAAATTCTGTAATCAGCAGCCCCAGAAAGCCCCACTGACCCTGCAAAGAGAACTGAGCTGCTTTCACAACCAAGGTGAGAGCAGCAGGGCCGTGGGTGGGAGGGTGGAGGTTTCTTTCCAACCTCTCATTTGCCTGGCACACGCCGAGCTGGGAGGAGGAGATTTGCTCAGAGATAACAAATCCCAGGAGCGGGGCTGGGAGCTGGGGCACGCCCGGCTGAGGGGGAGGTGCTGGTGAACCCGAGCCTCGGGACTGCTCCGAGCCCCAGATCTGCCCGTGCTGGCACCAGGGTGAGCACAGGGATTGCTGCAGGGCTCTGGGCTGCTCTGGGAATCCAGTGGGATCAGTGGCAGCAGACACAGAGCTCTCCACAGTGCCCAAAACCCAGGGGGAGCTGCTCAGCCTCCTGGTCAGAGCTACACAGAGCCAGGACAGACACATGGGCAGGTGAGGAGAGGAGAGAGCTGCTCACCTTCCCCTCCTGCTGCACCTTCCCCCCCTGCTGCACCTTCTCCTCCTGCTGAACCTTCCCCCCCTGCTGCACCTTCCCCTCCTGCTGCACCTTCCCCTCCTGCTCCACCTTCCCCTCCTGCTCCACCTTCCCCTCCTGCTGCACCTTCCCCTCCTGCTCCACCTTCCCCTCCTGCTCCACCTTCCCATCCCACTCCTCACCTTGTCCTCCTGCAGCTCATCCAGAGCTGCCTCCTGTGCCTCGTGCAGCACAATTCCTGCTGGCAGGCTCTCCTTGCCCCCTCCTGCTGCACGACGCTGGGGTTTGGGTTTCTGCTGTTGCTTCTTTGCTGCCTCTTCTTTTGTCTTCCCCTTCTTCCCTTTTTTCCCTTTGTCCTCCCTGTTGGAGCCTGCAGACTGTGGTGACACAGGTGGTCAGGGCTGGTGAGCAGAGCCCCCACACCCCGGGGAGGGCACAGCTCCCCCTCACCCCCAGCAGCTTCATGATGAGCTCCCTGTCCTCCTCGTCCTGGTCCCTGTACTTCTCCTTCATCTTCTTCATTTTACTCTGCAGGAGGAAACACCAACAGCTTCAGAAATGACAGCTCTGAGCAGAGTACTGCAAGCACAGATGCTCTTTCCTTCCCAGTATCCCAAACTTTCAGAGCAGGTCACCAGTAACCAAGGCACTGCTTCTAACTGGTGCTCACCCCCAGCACCATCTGAGTCACCCAAAGCACCCCCAGGCAGCCATGGGTGCCTGGGACAGCTGGCACTGCTGTCCCTGCTGCCATGCCCCTGGTCCCTGCCCACCTTCTGGCCCCTCTTGATGGGCTGAGGGGCTGGAGCTGCCTTGGGGCAGTTGGGAGCAGCCACAGGTGGGGTCTCTGTCTCTGCCTCCTTCTGCTTCTCCTCAGACAGCTCCGAGTTCTCAGAGTTGTTCTGCTGCTTCTTTTTCTTCATTTCCCTAAGGAGAACAACCCCAGCACCCCCATTTGTTGTGGTGAGAGAGGAGAGGCTGCTGCTCCCCTGACAGCATTCCCAGCCTGCTTCCCTGCCTCAGGGACCCACAGCAACACTGGACACAGCCCCTCCTTGAAAATCCTCTCCAGCCCAGCAGTGAAACTGTTCCCAGCAGCACTGCCAAGGGCCAGGAGCAGCAGCTCCCCTGGAAATGCAGGATGGACAATGGGCAGGTCCAGATGTGCCCAGGACATGGGGAGGGAATGGGGAAGATGCATTCACCCAGAGCAGCTGTGGCTGCCCCTGGATCCCTGGCAGTGCCCAAGGCCAGGCTGGACAGGGCTTGGAGCAGCCTGGGATGGTGGAAGTGTCCCTGCCATGGCAGGGGTGGGCTGGGATGGGATTTAAGGTCCCTTTCAAACCAAACCATGCTGGGATTCCCTGGAACAGCCACTGGCTCTCACCTCCTCTCCTTGGCAGAGAGATGCCTCCGGCCCTGGGCCCTGCTGTCACCCTGAGGAGGCAAAGGCAGTTCAGGGCAGATCCTGCCCAGCAGCTGCCACTGTTCTGGGCCACCCACGGCAGCTGAGACCTTACCAAGCTGGGCTCTTCCTCTCTGGGGATGATTTTCTGCAGGGATCTGTGGGGAGATGCAAAAGGAGCTCATCAGCAGATGTGGGACAGCTCACCAGGGACAGCCCAGACTTCAGCAGCCTGGCTCTAGCTTTCACCTCTCAGAGCTTGGCAATCCCAGCTTTGCTGACTGGAAAGGCAGGAACACTGGGATCCACTTTAGTAAACAATCTCAGCTGTCTGCCAGCTCCTCACACATACACAAGCACCAAACACAGCCTGGGCACCGAGGGAGCCCCAAGGTGCAGCTTCCCATGAGCCTCACCCACTCCCTGCTCCTGGCACCCTCCAAGGAGTCCCAGGGACTGCAGGGAGCTGAGCTCACCCCACAGCCTGAGCACAGCACAGGCAGCTCAGGGCTCAGCCTCTCAGCATTCCCACTGCTGAGCATGGAAGGGAGGGATGGCAACACATCCCAGCCTTGTCCTGGCCATGTTTTAGGAGACCCTCAGGAGCCCCAGCTGCTGCTTCTCTCACCTCTGGGGCTGCAGGTGTGACAGGTCAATGGTGGTGTCTGGATAATTCACCTCTTCCTCCTTCACTTCCCCCTGGGGCTCTGGATGTTCCTCTTCAGAGTCTCCATCATCCTCCTCAGAGTCAGCCTCTGCAGCAGGAGTGTTCCCTCCTCCCTGCTCCCCCTGGGTGCTCTCAGCTGTGGCTTCCACATCCTCTGGAGCTTCCTCACCCTCTGGAGCTTCCACATCTTCTGCAGCTTCCTCACCTTCTGCAGCTTCCTCACCCTCTGGAGCTGCCTCAGCCTCAGCTTTTTCCTCCTCACTGCTGCTGTCTCCTCCATCTGGGCCCCCAGGGCAGGAAAACACAGGAACACCAAACTGATCCATCATCCCAGGATGGTTTGGGTTGGAAGGGACATTAAAGCTCGTGTCCCACCCACACCTCCCACTGTCCCAGGCTGCTCCAAGCCCTGCCCAGCCTGGCCTTGGGCACTGCCAGGGATCCAGGGGCAGCCCCAGCTGCTCTGGGCACCCTGTGCCAGGGCCTGCCCACCCTCCCAGCCAGGAACTGCATCCCAGTATCCCACCCATCCCTGCCCTGTGTCAGTGTGAGACCATTCCCCTTTGTCCTGTCAGTGACCCAAACTGGGATCCCCCAGTGTCCCCCTGTCCCTAAGAGCTCCACCTCCTCAGCCTGAGGGATTGAGAGACCCCAGCAGCCCCCCAGTGTCCCCCTGTACCTAAGAGCTCCACCTCCTCAGCCACCAGCTCACTGGCACTGCTGGAAACCGTGTCCAGCTCCTCATCCTGGACCTTGACCTTCCTCTCCTCACGGTGCCTCCACACACAGCTCTCATCCACCTGGAAATGAGGAGGATGACCTCAGGGTCAGGCCTGGCAATGCTCACTCAACACCTCCCTCAGCTTTTCCTTCCCTTTTTTAACACTTCCTGCCATCAAAAGGCAGGAAAATGAAACCAGACCCAAGTGTGCCAAGCCCACAAGTCAGGGTGGCACACAGTCAGAGTCCAAACAGAGCTGGGAGAGCAGCCCTGGCACAGGCAGGAGCCAGAGCCTGTCTGGAATGCAGACAGAGCACACTGCTCCCATTCCCATCTCTGCCCAGAGTCATCATCAGCAAGAAGCTCTTCATGGGATTTTTCCCAGTGTGAAAAGAAGTAATTGGGAATACACTGATAAGCAGGATGCAGAAAATAAAACCTCCTGCAGCTCAAAGCAAATTACAAAAGCCAGCAGGAGCTGCATGGGAAAAGCTGTACCTTAAACAAGAAGCTGAAGCCCATCATCAGATAGGAAGGTGGAAGGAAATTCTTTTTCCCTGAAAAACAAAGGGAGGGTCTCATGAGGAGGTTTAGCAGCCATGCTGCAGGATGAACTTCCAAAATTCATTTTTATTAGAGGCTTTAGGCTACCAAAAAATTACACTGGGGGTTTTTTATCTCTGGGATGAGAACAGGAGAGCTCAAAAGCAGCTGAGTTAATGAACTTCTGCCCAGGGCTCAGCTCAAACTGCTGCTGCAGCTGCCTGATACTCAGACTGAGCCATTCCCAACAGATTTCTGGGAGAAGAGTGGGATCTGCTGCCACTGCAGGGCAGCCCAGCACCTTTGGGAAAACAAAACAACATCCCACTGCTCCCCTGTGCCTCACCTCGGATCATGAAGCTGCCAGTAGTGAGATATTCCCCTGTGGGGGCAGTTTTAGAAACCTAAAAGAAAACCACAATAAACTGTAAAAAAATCTCTGTGACAGAAGGCCAGCATCAGGTGACAACAGCACCAAGAGAAACACAGGCTCAACAGGAGCTGAACTCCTGGAACAGCTCTGCAGGACTCCAAATCCAAGGGGCTCTTCCTCTCCTTTGCAGGGAATTTTCCTAAGGGATGTTTCAATCCAAACACTCCCTACCAGCACTGAGCTTTAGGAGTCCTGGGTGAGTAACTCAGGAAACAAACCCAGGATCTACTCAGGAGCATTCAGGGAATAGTGATGCCTTGTGCAGGCTGGCCTAGAGCAGAGGCTGGCTGGAGTTCCAGAATAAAGCAGGGATTGATTCAAAGCATCTCCTCCATGGATCCACCTTGGGCAGCACCAGAGCCCAGCCAGGGCTGCACCCAAGATGAACCCAAATGGCCCCAAAATGCACGAGCGGGCACGGGGTCTGTCCCTGGGATCAGTTCTGCTCCATTTGCATCTTGCAGTTCATTGTCCCAACCCAGCTTTAGCCCAGGCAGTCCCACCCTGCTTGTTTTTCTCTCCAGCCCACGGGGTTTGTGCTCTTGGGCTGAGATTTGGATCATTTGTCCTTGGTGCCCAGCTGGAGCAGGAATTGTTTTGTCTCCCTGCTCTGTGCACAGAGCTCAGAACTGCACCTCATCAGAACCATCCCCTGATATGGAGCCCAGACCCTCACACAGAATTATTTTTCCCTGAAAAACAAAGGGAGAGTCTCATGAGGAGGTTTAGCAGCCATGCTGCAGGATGTACTTCCAAAATTCATTTTTATTAGAGGCTTTAGGCTACCAAAAAATTACACTGGGGGTTTTTTATCTCTGGGATGAGAACAGGAGAGCTCAAAAGCAGCTGAGTTAATGAACTTCTGCCCAGGGCTCAGCTCAAACTGAATGAGGCATCAATAAAACCACCACACCTTTGGTGTGATCTCCCCATCCTCACACCAAAGTCTGACCCACAGCTGGTGTCTGGGTGCCCTCCCAGCCCCTGGGCTCTGTCCTGCAGTGCTCACCTGGCTGTGGGACACCCACCAGGCGCTGGTGACCACGCGGGCGTCCCAGGCCGCGCTGTAGCACAGGGCCATGGTCCCCGCCTCCGTCAGCGTCCGCGGTGGGATGGGCTCCCCTGCAACACCCAGAGCCTTCAGATCCTGCCCTGAGCCAGCCTGGCAGCCCCCCAGCAAGGCCTGATCCCCATGCCAAGGGAAGGCATCGCCAGCTCCTGTCCCCAGGGCTCCTCGGGTACCTGAGGGGTTCTTGATGACGCAGCTGGTGGCTCCGTGCAGATCCGCGTGCACGTAGATGTCCCCTGGGAAACAGAGAGTGCCCTCAGACCACACAGCCCTGGAGATCCCTGGAGCCAGGGAATCTCTCATGTCACATGGAAATGCCTGGCCTGGCTGCAAGGGGCAGCAGGGTGGGGACACAGAAGTGTAGCCATGATATTTCCTGAAAAATCCCTTTGCCAGGATTTTTCTCCTGAGAAGCTGAGAAGCCTCAGAGGAAAAGAAAAACAAGAATTATCTGCTGCTGTGGAATGCAAGAGGTGCATCTGTGATTGGTCTCATGTGGTTGTTTTTAATTAATGACCAATCACAGTCAGCTGGCTCAGACTCTCTGGTTAGTCACAAGATTTTATTATCATTCCTTCCCTATTCCTTTCAAGCCTTCTGATGAAATCCTTTCTTATAGTATAGTTTTAATAGATCATTTTCTTTTAATATAATATATATCATAAAACAATAAATCAGCCTTCTGAAACATGGAGTCAAGATTCTCACCTCTTCCCTCACCCTGGGGCCCCTGTGAACACCAACCCCACAGAAGCCTCTCAGTCCATCCCTGTCCCAGGGAGAATCAGCTCCTCTGCTCCTGAGGGGAGCCCACCCAAGCTGCTCTCACCCCCTGGCACCAGAGGAACTCCCACCCCAAAATTCCCTTGGATCCAAGGCCCAGCTCAAGGACAAAGCACAGGGACCTTGCCCTGTCACTCCTGGACATGGACAGAGGTGGGAAGGAGGAGGAAGCCCCACGTGGCCTCCCCAGCTGGGCTCACCTGGTTTCAGGTAGCGCTTCACGATCAGCTCGTTCTGCTGCTGATCCCTGCCAGCAATCACCAGGTAATTCTCAGAGCTGATGAACCACAGGAACTTCTCAAACCTGCCAAATTCCAGCAAATCCACAGTGTGAGTGACACCTGGAACTAACAGGACATTGCACAGGTGGGTTTTTGATACCAAACTCAAAATATCCATCTCAGCACCTACAATTTATGAGACTGGAAATATTTTGACTTCCATCCACAGGCCTGGGACAACTACAGCATCCCTGGCAGGGAGATTTGGAGATGGGACAAGAAGCACAGTCCTCCTATTTATATTTATTTTAATAATTAAAATCTTTGATATTTTGTTTCATTTGTTTGTTGCTTTTGAAAGCACAGAAGCACAGAATGGTCTGGTTTGGAAGGGACCTTAAAGATGATCCAGTTCCCCTGGAGCACACCTTCCCCTGTCCCAGGCTGCTCCCAGCCCCATCCAGCCTGGCCTGGGACACTTCCAGGGAGGTGGCAGCCACAGCTGCTCTGTGCTGCTGTCCCTGGGAACCATTCTGGGATCCTCTGACTCTTTAGGAGACTCCATGCCAAGTGCAGAGCTCAGAAATCCCAAAGAGCTGCACTCCTAAACCAGGGAAGACCCATCCTGGCACATGGGAGAAGGACAGTGGAGCTGTACTTGCCAATAGACCTTTCTGGCCTTCTGGATGGTGGTGACAGTCTGAACTTCCCTCAGGGTTTGCTTTGTCTTCTTCTCAGCTGATTTAAAAGCCTGTTTGGACAGAAAGCACCATCAGCATCCAGCAGGAATCACAGGATTCCCCCCTGAACGCTGGGAGAGTTGGGAGGAAATGGCCTGGACTTGATCACAGTGCAGGCTCCTAAACCTCCACCCTGGAGAGCTGCTCCCTGAAATGGTCAGGGAGGACTGGACTGCAAGGATTTCACTGATCTTCCCCTCTAAGTCCTGGTCTGTCAGTGCCTCCACCTGCTCTGAGTATTCCCAAAATGGAATGGAAAAGGAAAAGGAGGATCCATCAGGGATCTGCAATCCTCCATGAGCTCCAAATGTCAAGAATAAAACAACTCTGGGTGATTGTTTTTCTCTTTCATGTTTTGTTAGGGCTGCTCAGGATTTCCCACTGAGGAGTGGCAGGGATTTTCCTTTTAAATATCTTCTAAAATCCATGGAAAAAAAATACCTTTTCTGCAGCTTCCACTGTCTTCTGAGTTTTCTTGGCTGCGTGTCTTTTGTGATCATAGTACCTGTGAAACACAAGTGTGTGTCCTGAAATCCCAGAGATCCACTCCCTCATCCCCATCCCACCCATCCCAGGCCTCTGCCTTTTGTTCCATGGGCAGAGCTGGAAAATTCAATCAGTGTGAGCTGCTCTGCACCAGGGAATTCCCATCCCAGAGCTCAGGACAAGCTGCTGTTTCAATTTTTAACTCTTATTTTTAACAAAATATCCTAAAACCCTTCCTCCTGCAATATTATCACCAACAACTGCACACCCAGAGAAATTTCTGTTTCAAAAAACAAAGATTTTTTTTACTGAAAAATCTTACTTTTTGGCATTGGCATAGGCAGACAAATTGAGATCAACATCAATCAATAGGGGTTTGTTTTTCTGAGGTTTCTTCAACTGTTTGATTTTATTCTTTTTCTTTTTTCCTTTTGGTTCTTCTGTTTCTTCCTTCTCTACATCAGCATCATCCTCCTCCTCTTCCTCTTCAGATAACACATAGGGGTTCCTAAAAACACATGAGATCATAAGATTAAGATAAGAGAACTGGTTAATTTTTAATCCTTGGTGCAATGTGCTCTTAATTTAACTCTCTCAGAGGTTTAAAAATGAGCCAAGAAGCCTCTAAACCATTCACAACTGGAGACACAGGAAGCTTCATGTTTCAACCCTTTTTTGTCTTGGAGTCAGCCAAATTTGGGGGGGAAAAGAAAACAAAAGCAGAAGATAAAGAGCCCAATTCTTCCAATCCAAGGAACTGACTGAAAACAAGTTTATTCTATAAACTGCCACTTCTGAATGTGAAGTAACCAAAAATTCACTGATTAACTTTGCCACGTCCCAGCTTTTACACCAAAACTTCTGGGTATAAAGAAGCTATTTTGGGGTATTTTTAAATCTCTGAGCCCCTGCTGCAGTGCACTCACCTCAGCAGCATGGTGATGTGGTTTGTCTGCAGCTTTAACTCTTTGATTGCCGTGGCCACGGGGTCCCCCTGGGCCTGGGCCTCCTTGACGATGGCGCCGATCTCGCTCCAGTCGATCTGGTTGGCCAGGGCGCTGCGCACCACCTGGATGGCCCTGTCCACCACCTCCAGGTTCATCTCTATCAGCTCCCCCTTCAGCTTATCAGCTTCCTTGGGAAAGGAGGAACGTGGAGCAGTGCAGCCAAGCACGTGCTCAGCAGGAGGTGTTAGAAAAACGGAAGCAGTGGTGAAGAAATGCAAGGATGGATTGAAGCGGTGGCACGGGAGAAGATCCAACCCCAGTGCTGCCAAGCCCTGGGCTGGTGGAAGGTGTCCCTGCCCCCTGGAGCTGGGTGGGATTGAAGTTTCCTTCCAAGCAAACCATGCCATGGTGGTGTGATTGTGCACTTTTTAATTAAAACCCAAAATCTGCCATACCTGAGCCTGCTGGAGAGCTTCCAGTCTGTGCTCGTGGTCCCTACGGACATTTTCAAGTTTCTTCAGTGCTTGTTTTTCCTTTTAAATACAAGATGTCAAAAGATATCAATAAAAATATCTATATTTATATTTATATTTATATCTAATCTTGCAGTGATTATCTGATGCCATTACCAAATGACATCAGGCAATCACTGGAAGAAGCAAGAGAAGCCTCTGGAGATGTGGGAGCCATCCCAGCTCCCAGCCTGATCAGGACTCACCTGCTGCAAGGCCTTCAGATCAATCTTCTGCCCCTCCAGCTTGGAGTAGAACTCATCTGTAGCCTGCAGGAGAGAGACTGGAGGTTGGAGAATCCCCAGGCTGACTCAGACCCTGCAGAGAAGGGGCTGCAAAGCACTAAAAGAGGTGACAGAGGCTGAGACAACCTCTGAAACAACTTAAACCAATTTTGTTGGCTGAAACAACCTCCTCCAGGAGCTTTCCCCATTTCCCTTCCCATGGGAGGAGTCCACCAGGACACTCAGGCCTGAGTCTCACTGCAAACACAGAAGGAAAAAGTGGCCAAGCAATGGCTCACCTGCTTTGCTAGGAAATGATGGAAAAGCTGCTTTGGTTCAGATGAAATGGCTGCACAGCCAGATGTGTCTGCCCTGAATCCCTGCTGCCTCACTGGGTCACTTAAACAAGCACAGAGACCCAGAGTGCCTAAAAACTGCTCCTGGTGTTCCAGCTGTGCTTAAAAAACCAGGTGGGGAAGGTTTGGGGCTGTTCAGATCATCAGAGGGACTGGGGACAAGGACAGAGGGACAGGAGCCAGGGAATGGCTGCCAGTGCCAGAGGGCAGGGATGAGTGGAGATTGGGAATTGGAAATTCCTGGCTGGGCTGGGATTGCCAGAGCAGCTGTGGCTGCCCCTGGATCCCAGGTTGGACACAGGGCTGGGGCACCCTGGGGCAGTGGAGGTGTCCCTGCCATGGCAGGGCTGGCACTGGGTGGGCTCTGAGTCCCTTCCAGCCCAAACCACTCTGGGGTTCTGTGATCACTGAAGGAATGACAGAAATTCAGGCAGGAGGCAGGGCAGGAGTGTGGAGTGGGAACTCTGGAGATCAAGGTCAACAACAAGAGGCAATTAATGATCCCAGATGTTAATGACTCGAGGAGCAGAAAGGACAATGCCCAAGGAAACCCCAAATAAGAGGCCTGAGGGTTTCAGAGCAGGAGCAGAAGTGTCAATGTGATGTGTGCCACTCCTGTTAACTCCAGACACAGCTCAGATTCCAGCTCTGCAGAACAAAACGTTTGGGATTCTCTGCCTGGAGCTCCCACCTCCCTCCCTGCAGCACTGAGCTCAGGGGCCAGCACTGCCAGCTGCAGCCCAAAGGCCCTGCTGGGAGTGGCTTTTTCTCATCAAACATTCTTCCATAAAATGGTTCATCCCTTCCAAGGTCTCTGCTTTCATTAACAACCCCTGCATTATGTTTTAATTACTCTTTTTAGCAGCAGTCCATTCAAGCACTTAAGTGCAGCATCAGCAAAAGCACTGTACCTTATTGAATGAGTCAAATTCCAAGTAGGGACATTTTGAATGTTGAGAAAACAAGAAAGGATGAAATTCCTCATATCTGTAAAATACACATTTGATATTATCACCTGAAAACTAATTTCTGTTATGCAGACTAGCAGAAATACTTCAAATATTTACGTGTAGATATCTTCTGCTGGTTTATCTGGTTCCAGACTTGGCTTTTTCTCCCTTTTCTGGATAACATAACCCTGAAAGAAAACAAAAATATCATTTGTCTGTGGAAAGGTTTAGGTATCAATAAATAGTTCCAGCAGGGAACATTGTGCCTGACCCACTGGCTTGGCTCCAATTCCTTCTGGAAAAAGAAGTGAACTTCTTCCAGCCCTCAGGACTATCCCATAAATGCAGAGTTTCTGTGCAGGATTTATTACAGAATCTATTAAATCCCAAATGCAAATCTCCCAGGATTCACACAATCTGCCTGTGCATTATTTAACTGCTGCCCAGCTTGTGGAAAGAAACAATTTTTATTCCACATCTGACACCCAGGAATAAAATCCAGAGCTGGGAGCAGCAGGAATTGGGAATTCCTGAGAATCCCTGCTTGCCAGTTTAACTCTGCAATTCCAAATCCCTGATACCCACCCCAAACCCACCTTTCCACTGAAGTTGTCAGTGAGGGCCATGTATTCTTCTGCTTTCTCTAGAGCTGAAAGAACCTTTTCAAGGTTTTCTGAAGAGAAAACAGCAGAAATATTTCATCCCTGCAATTATTGCTCATTTCCAACAGGAGTCTAAGTGTACATCTGGGAAATTTTTAATATTAAAATGTATTTAGATGCTTTTAGCACATAATTATTCAAGTTTCAGGAGGAAAAAAAGACCCTACAAATATCAGCACTTTATGAAATTAAAGCTGCAGAGGTAAAGCATAAACCAGAAGCTGGGAGAAGTTATTTTTTTACTGCACAGTAGGAAGGGAAAAACCCTCTGGATTTATGGCAAATATAAAACACATGAGGAAAATAAGACTGCAGGAAAATGTTTTCTGATTTTATTACCCAAATCTTTAATTCCCCAATAAATGTAAAGCTGCTGCTTTACCAAATCCCCAATGTTTGCTCCAAATAAAGACTTGGATGTTAATTCTTCTTGTCAAACACCCAGAATCACCTCAGGGTGAGGTGGTGTCAGTACAAAATTATTTAGATACAGGAACAATCTGACATTTTATCTCCAATTTATGGACAAATCAAGAGTTTTAATGCAAACAAGGATGGTCCCCAAGCTAAAAACATTAAAAAAATAAAACCACAGGTTCACTTATCTCACAACAGAAATATAAAAATCCCCATGTTTGTGGCCCAGCTTTTAAAATATTACACCTTTATTTTCCAGATGTTGATCTATTTTGACAGCTCCAGAAAATCCAGCTTCTATAAGGCAGTGCTCAATGAGAGTGGCCCCATAAGCTGTAAAATAAAAAAAAAAGAAATAGTGAAGGATCATCTATAGAAAATATTCACAATTTGCATTAAAAAAGAAAAAACAAAACTGGACATAAGAGTGTGAGAAGAGGGAGAAGAACCAAAAATCAGGGAAGGGGCAGGAGGGATGGGTGGGTGAGGAGGAGGGGGTGAGAAAAAGCCAAAATTGCCAAAAAGGGAAAAAAGGTGGGGATTTTAGAGAGGAGCAGCTGTGCCTGATGTGCCTGGATCAGTAACACCACGTGAGGCCAAGGTTTCCTACAGGACAGGATCAGAAACACCAAATTCCACCAAATTCCAGCATGGTACAGCACAGCTGGGATCAGTGGGGGACAGCAATTAGCAATTACACAGTAATGTTATTATTATTATTATACAGAAATTATTTAAGAGAGCAGGGCAGAGAAAGAGAGAGAAAAGGATGGGAAAAAAGAAAATCAAGAGATGGAGAAAGTCACGCTCAGGTGTGATTTGTGCTGGAAATTCTCAGCTTGAGCTCAGGAAATTCTCTGCTTGAGCTGCATTGGCAGGTCAAGAGGAAAACCAATTTTATTCTGATGACCTCAAATGTGCCAAATTTGGTTCTGTGCTCAGGAAAACCTGATTTTACACTTACAGCTCCCATCTGGTGCCAGGATGGTGCAAAGTGCCCCAGGGAGAGGCACTGCCAGGTTCATCAGTGCTGCACCAGGGGCAGGATCAGCTCTGTGCAGATGGAATCACTCAATCCCTGTTTCCCCAGGCAGCCTGGCAGGTGGAAGGTGCTCCTGCCCAAGGGAGGGGTGGAGTGAGATGGGATTTAAGGTTCCATCCAATCCAAACCAAACCTCTCCAGGGTTCTGTGATAAGTTACTGTCCCAGATTGCCAGGCAAGATGTATTCTGTCTGCCACCTGTATGGCAGTTGTCTTCTGTACACTGGGCAGTTTTCCTTATCTCTTCCACAACTGGGGAACACCTGCTGATAACAGCTCTGGAATGTCCCTGCATGGCTGATAAGAACTACAGCATCCCATTGGGAGCTGGGAGCCCAGAGGGAGGAGCCAAGCATTCCTACCTGGATAGAATCTGGAGATTCTGGAACACCAGCACGGCTCCTGCACTGCATTGCCCAGAGGAGCAGCAGCTGCCTCTGCTTGCCCTGGATCTGCAGAGGAGACTCCCCCCTTCTCCAGGATCCCTGCTCCAGCAGAACCAGCCCTGCCCCTGCAGGAGGGCTGAGCCACAATTCCAATGGCACTGCTGCCACCAGCCTGACCCACAGGGTGCCAGCCTGGGCTCTGACTCTGCCACTGTTGGTGTGGTTTTCTGCATTGTTTATTTTATCCTTTGATTTTCTTCCCTATCAAAGAACTGTTATTATGAACTTAAAGAACTGTTATTCCTGCTCCCATATTTTTTGCCTGAGAGCCCCTTCATTTCAAATTTATAGCAATTGTGGGGGTGGGTTCACATTCTCCATTTCAGGGGAGGCTCCTGCCTTTCCTAGCAGGCACCTGGCTTTCCAAATCAAGTCATTATTCAAATTTTCCAAAAAACTGAAGACAGTTATTCCAATTTTCCAGCATGACAGAGCACACACTGAGTGACCTCAGCCCATCTCCTGACCAAGACAAATCACTCACGAAGGAGGGGGTTGAGAACCCTCTTCAGCTGCTCCCCTTTGGGTGCATTTGATATGATTTCAGTTAACCTGCAGGAAGGAGAAAAGAAAAAGTTGCAATTCCAAAGAATAATGTGTTTTAAAACAACACTGAATTGCTTAGAAGCTACAAAACATTTCCAGCCTTAAAAAAATGAAAGTAAAAATGGTCTGGAGTAAAATACCCAGAGATTTTCACAGCTCTGACTAATTTGGGCTTGTCCCAATAAATACACCATTTATGAGCTCTGAAATTCATGGGGATTTCTGAAGGAGTTTGGAATGAGTTAGAGATGGGACCTCTGAGTTTTTTAGATTATGTGGTTTATTTTCTTATCTTCTACATAAACAGGAGAGGTGAGTTCAGCTCACATCTTCACTGCATGGCTCAGAAGGTCACAAGATCCTCAGTCACAAGACTTTTTAAGGATTTACTGACCAATAAAACACTGCCAACAAGGATATTTGTTTTTCATCCAGTCCTTAAATATTTCACCTTATTGATCCATGCTACAGCATGAGCTTTCTTAGCCAATCCTGTTCTGGCTCACAAACCCACAGTGCTGCATTCTAAACTCCTTGTTTACCTCTGGAACTACTTTTATTTCTATATCTTAAACTCTAAAACTCTAAACTTTCATTTCCTTAGCTTAATATGTCTCTGCTTTAAACTATAAATCTATATTCTCACTTCTAGCACCTCAGTTTGGGAGCCTTTTCCAAGGTCTCAGACCAAATCCTGGGTTTAATTCTAAACTTTGCCTTACAGGCCCAAAGTTCTGAGAATTCCCTACATTTCAGATTCCAAGAGAAATTGGAATTACCTGTCCAAGGTGGGCAGGGGCATGGCAGCTTTGGCACTGGCACCAACAAATACATCATTTATGAGCTCTGAAATGGGAATTACCTGTCCAAGGTGGGCAGGGGCACAGCAGCTTTGGCACTGGCCACAATTAAGATATCATTTATGAGTTGTGAAATGGGAATTACCTGTCCAGGGTGGGCAGGGGCACAACAGCTTTGGCACTGGCACAATAAATACATCATTTGTGAGCTCTGAAATGGGAATTACCTGTCCAAGGTGGGCAGGGGCACGGCAGCTTTGGCACTGGCCAAAATTAAAATATCATTTATGAGTTGTGAAATTGGAATTACCTGTCCAAGGTGGGCAGGGGCATGGCAGCTTTGGCACTGGTCACAATAAACTCATCATTGATGAGCTCTGAAATGGGCATTACCTGTCCAAGGTGGGCAGGGGCACAGTAGCTTTGGCACTAGTCACAACAAATACATTCTTTATGAGCTCTGAAATTGGCATTACCTGTCCAAGGTGGGCAGGGGCACGGCAGCTTTGGCACTGGCCACAATTAAGATATCATTTATGAGTTGTGAAATGGGAATTACCTGTCCAAGGTGGGCAGGGGCATGGCAGCTTTGGCACTGGTCACAATAAATAAATCATTTATGAGGTCTGTAACTGGAATTACCTGTCCAGGGTGGGCAGGGGCACGGCAGCTTTGGCACTGGCCACAATAAACACATCATTGATGAGCTCTGAAATGGGCATTACCTGTCCAGGGTGGGCAGGGGCACGGCAGCTTTGGCACTGGCCACAATAAATAAATCATTTATGAGGTCTGTAACTGGAATTACCTGTCCAGGGTGGGCAGGGGCACAGCAGCCTTGGCACTGGCACAATAAACTCATCATTGATGAGCTCTGAAATGGGCATTACCTGTCCAGGGTGGGCAGGGGCACGGCAGCCTTGGCACTGGCACCATAAACTCATCATTGATGAGCTCTGAAATGGGCATTACCTGTCCAGGGTGGGCAGGGGCACGGCAGCCTTGGCACTGGCACCATAAACTCATCATTGATGAGCTCTGAAATGGGCATTACCTGTCCAAGGTGGGCAGGGGCACGGCAGCTTTAGCACTGGCACAATAAATACATTATTTATGAGCTCTAAAATGGGAATTACCTGTCCAGGGTGGGCAGGGGCACGGCAGCCTTGGCGCTCTCCACCGGGTACCGCTCCCTCACGGCGAACCGGACGTCGTCGGCGCCGTCGGTGCGGAACCTCAGGATGTTGAGGATCAGGTACTCGTGGTCGGTGAGGACAACGTTGCCCTGTGAGCACAGGGACCCTGAGTGAGGCCAGCACGGTGTCCCTGCCCCAGGGGACACTGCCAGCCTGGGGGAAATTCCTCTGGCTGCCCTGGAGGACTCGAGACCCAGACCCCTTTGATTCAGCCCTTGGAAAAAATTACCAACCTTATATGAGCATTTACAAGCCCTTATAGAATCCTTATACAAGGATTTACACAAAAGTTTAAGTAGAATGATAGTTAGTTTGTCACAGGGTGAAATGTAGAATTTTGGGGTTTTTAGAATGGGGGCTCAGGGTCCCAAGATGGAAGAATTTGGGTGTGCCTTGTCCTTCTTTCTCCTTCTTCCACCTTTTGGGTGACGGTGGCACTTTTGGATTGGTTTAGGGTACAGACAGACTAATGTAGGTGACAAGTATTGGAAAATTATTGTAAATAAAGCACGTGTAGTTTGTAGTATAAAAAGTAGTAGTTTTAGTAGAAAAAGTAGTCGTTTTTAGTATAAAAAGTAGTAGTTTTAGAATAAAAAGTAGTCGTTTTTAGAATAAAAAGTAGTAGTTTTAGTACAAAAAGTAGTTTTCAGTTTAAATAGTTTTAGTATAGAAAGTAGTAGCTTTAGTATAAAAAGTAGCCATTTTTAGAATAAAAAGTAGTAGTTTTAGTATAAAAAGTAGTTGTTTTTAGTATAAAAAGTAGTAGTTTTAGTACAAAAAGTAGTATTCAGTTTAAGTAGTTTTAGTATGAAAAGTAGTAGTTTTAGTATAAGAAGTAGTAGTTTTAGTAAAAAAAGTAGTAGTTTTCAGTTTAAGTAGTTTTAGTATAAAAAGTAGTAGTTTTAGTATAAAAAGTAGTCGTTTTTAGTACAAAAAGTAGTTGCTTTTAGTATAAAAAATAGTAGTTTTAGTTTAAAAAGCAGTAGTTTTAGTTTAAAAAGTAGTAGTTTTAGTATAAAAAGTAGTAGTTTTAGTATAGAAATGAGTAGTTTTAGTATAGAAAGTAGTAGTTTTCAGTTTAAGTAGTTTTAGCATTAAAAGTAGTAGTTTTAGTATAAAAAGTAGTAGTTTTAGTATAAAAAGTAGTAGATTTCAGTTTAAGTAGTTTTAGTATAAAAAGTAGTAGATTTCAGTAGTTTTTAGTACAAAAAGACAACACCACCCTAAGGGTGGGGAGCGTGCCACTGACTGACCCGCTGGACGGACCTCAGCCGGCCAGGCAAAGAACGCTCCACACAGCAGCAAACAACCTTGCAAAGCAGAGCAGAGCAATCCTGAGCCCCGAGAGCCCCAGACAGGCTGGCTCACCCTGTCGTAGAGCTCCAGGATCAGGTGGTAGGCAGCCTGCTCGCTGCCAAACTGCAGGTCCACGATGCGATCCACGCCCAGCTGCCGCACGCTCACCAGGCGCCGCGTCCTCAGGTGCTTCCGGCACTGCAGGGAGGCCCAGGCTGGAGATTTTGTGGTTTTCAAATCAAGGCAGCCTCAGGGGGGAATTCTAAAATCTGTCAGATGCTGTTCCCTTCTGCTTTATGCAGATAAAATAGTTTTTCTCTAGGACTGAAGCTCAAGGATGTCTCACTGGCTCAAGGCTCGAAAAACGTAACCGACAGTGAATTAATAATCAATGAATTATTTTGTTGTTTAATAGTGTTCATTATTTTTGGGTTTTGTGCTGGGGAATGCTTTGCCTGTGAAATAAACAGCTTTTTCCACTTTTCTCCAAGGAAGTGTTTTCCCTGAACTGTTTGGGTTGAATTGAATCTGCTTTTTGAATCTGCAATTGAATCTGCTTTTTGAATCTGCAATTGAATCTGCTTTTTGAATCTGCAGTTGAATCTGCTTTCTAGAGAAACCTACTGGGAGGTTCTCTCCCAGATTTGCCCTAAACCAGGACAAGGGGCAAACTTGGAGTGAGTGACTTCATTACCTGAAGTTGTAATTGGACAATTAACCTCTGATATGCAAATGGACCAGACTTTCATCTGTCTGAAAAACTCGTGATTGTTGTCTCACCTGGGTGTGGCCTTGCAGGACTCCTGCATGCCCAGGGTGTGCCCTGTGAAGGCCTTTCAGTAAAAATCCACCTTCAACCTTGAACTCTGTCCAGCCTCTGCTCTAAGCAGCCTCTCCAGCCATCAGAGGGGTGGGGAAAATGTCTGGGAAACTTCTGAAAACAGCTGGGAATGGTTTGGCTATAGAGCCCTCCTGTGGCACCAACCACTTCTCATTTAACTCAAATATCACAAGAGTGAAAATGTTGGTGCTTACCAAAGTAACACCTTCATTTTGATAATTATAAATATAATTGAGCCTTATTTTTAACATTAAGACATTTTTCCATGTTGTTTGTTTAGCTCAAGGGAGCAGCTGCTTCAAATTCCAAGAGTTTATTTGTGAAGAGAATTGGGATTATCCCTGCACCCATCTCTGCTGTGGAAAGCCACCCTGGAAATCTCTGCTGAGTCACTTCTGGCTGCACCCAGAGGTTAAACAGACCCATGGGAGCATCCCAGGCTGAATCCCCATGGATGCACCTGCAGGAGCCCAGCAAGGCCTGAACCCCAGAGCTCAGCAGACTGAACAGAGGACTCTGGAGCACGGGGTGCTGCATCCTAAAAATTCACACAATCCAACTGGAATGACAAGGATTTTGCTGGAGCAGCATTCCAGAAGGAATTTATAAATAAAGTTTATAAAGAAACTATAAATAAAGTTTATAAAAAGTTTTTATAAATTTAAATATTCACTCCTTCAGGCACTGAACACACTGATGTGACCCCAAGCCCACGTTTGCTCTTCCCTCGTCCTCAGCCACCTGCAGGACCAGGATTCACTGGGATAACCCTTCCCTGTTTTCTGCTCCAAGGACAGAAGGTGACCACTCCTGCCTGATGTGCAGACACCTTCTGAACCCCAAAGCCTGCAGAGCTCACCTTCATGGCAAAGCTGGATGGCATC
The DNA here is from genome assembly GCA_024362935.1 of Setophaga petechia. Lineage (NCBI taxonomy): Eukaryota > Metazoa > Chordata > Aves > Passeriformes > Parulidae > Setophaga > Setophaga petechia. Next base: position 1,987,703 of record JANCRA010000091.1, on the reverse strand, counting down.
ATGTTCTTTGGCCACTCAAACTCCGTCAGGTGGATGCGGATCCCCGACTCCAGCAGCAGCGTGGCCTTGCACTCTGGCCTGGGGAAAAACAGGGCAGCTGCACCCCAAAATCCCCAGCTGCACCCCAAAACCCACAGCAGCACCCCAAAACCCACAGCTGCACCCCAAAACCCTCAGCTGAACCCCAAAATCCCCAGCTGCAACCCAAAACCCACAGCAGCACCCCAAAACCCACAGCTGCACCCCAAAACCCTCAGCTGAACCCCAAAATCCCCAGCTGCACCCCAAAACCCACAGCAGCACCCCAAAACCCACAGCTGCACCCCAAAACCCTCAGCTGAACCCCAAAATCCCCAGCTGCAACCCAAAACCCACAGCAGCACCCCAAAACCCACAGCTGCACCCCAAAACCCACAGCTGCACCCCAAAACCCTCAGCAGCACCTCAAAACCCACAGCTGCACCCCAAAACCCACAGCTGCACCCCAAAACCCACAGCTGCACCCCAAAACCCACAGCTGCACCCCAAAACCCACAGCTGCACCTCAAAACCTCCAGCTGCACCCCAAAATCCCCAGCACCCCCTCCAAACGAGGACATTCTGGGATCCCACGTGGCACAGGAGCAGCCCCCCCATCACCCACCCATCTGCACATGGTTTTCCCATTTCCTAAGAACTTTCTGGGTAAAAATTACTACATTTTACCAAAAACCAGGAGAATTTCACTGGGAACAAGTCAGAAATTACTGCAGACAATTTAAAAAATCTGGTTTTCACACAGCATTCCTGAAGAATTTGTAAGTGAAGACATTTAAAGCTCTTACTTTTGCAGACGAATGAGATAGGTCTTGTTATCCACATCATAAACATTGTTCACTCTCATCCCCAACAAGCTGCCAAAAAGAAAACAGGGAATGCTTTGGAGAGCCCAAAACACAACTGGGTGGGAAAAATCCCAGTGGCAATTAAAGTATACAGAAGCGCAAGTTATGATAAATTACCAAGTTATGTAAATTACCAAGTCATGTAAATTATCAAGTTATGATAAATTACCAAGTTGTAACCAAAAGGGCAGCAAAGGAAGATGAATGGAATGAGCTGGAAGCAACAACCATGGAGAGATGGAGAAAGTGTTCTTAAGACACAGCAATTTAGAGAGGGAGAAAATTAGATGGAAAAATTTATATTAATGGATGAAATAGAGAAAGCTGCCAGGTCCTGCCCGTGCTCCTCTTTGTGGCAGGGATGTAAAATGAACTGGTGGTACTGGAGCTCCTGGGCAGCACAGGGCACCAGTAATACCAGTATGGGAACTGAACTGGCCTGGGAGTGTCAGCCACTGCCTTCAGAGTGGGGATGGACACCAGGAATGTGTCAGGAGTTTCCCAACTGGGAAACTGGGGGTGCTTATCTGGAGAGGAGAAGGCTCCAGAGAGAGCTCAGAGCTCCTTCCAGGGCTAAAGGGGCTCCAGGAGAGCTGGAGAGGGACTGGGGACAAGGGCTGGAGGGACAGGAGCCAGGGAATGGCTCCCAGTGCCAGAGGGCAGGGATGGATGGGAGATTGGGAATTGGGAATTCCTGGCTGGGCTGGAATTGCCAGAGCAGCTGTGGCTGCCCCTGGATCCCTGGCAGTGCCCAAGACCAGGCTGGACAGGGCTTGGAGCAGCCTGGGACAGTGGAAGGTGTCCCTGCCATGGCAGGGGTGGAAGGGGATGGCGGCGGGGCTGAGGGGGGTCTGTGCTGAGGGACAGAGCTGTGACAGCGGGACACGATGGAGCAGCAGAGCCCCCACAGCCCTGAGACTACGGCCAGGACCAGGACCATGGCCAGAAGGAGGAACGGGGACAGAACCAGGACCAGAACCAGGACCAGGACCAGGACCAGGACCCGGGGCAGGACCGGTCCCACTGGGCCGGGCCCCGCTCCCGGAGCCGCACGGGCGGGGAGTGCCGGTACCTCTGCCGCAGCTCGGCGAGCACCGCGCGGATGTCGACGGTGCTGAAGCGGGACTTCATGGCGCCGGCGCCGCCCGCCGAGACCCACAGGGATCCCGGCCCGCGGCCCCTCTCGGCTCCCGGTCCCTCACGGCTCCCGGCGCTCCGCGGCCGCCCCGCGCCTGCGCCCACAGGCGCTACGGGTCGCGCCCGGTGCCAATCCCGGCGCTCCGCGGCCGCCCTGCGTCTGCGCCCACAGGCGCTACGGGTCGCGCCCGGTGCCAATCCCGGCGCTCCGCGGCCGCCCTGCGTCTGCGCCCACAGGCGCTACGGGTCGCGCCCGGTGCCAATCCCAGAGCTCCGCGGCCGCGCAGCTGCCGAACCAAACGGGGCGGTGCCGCGCGCGACCGGCAGGAGGCGCTGTGAGCGAGGGGGCGCTGAGGGGGCGGGCGGCGAGCGAGGCCCGGCGGTGACAAAAAAGGGTCCGGGAGCAAGGGAAAAGACTCCGAGAATGACAAAAAAAGACTCCGGGAGTGACAAAAAAGACTCCGGCCGTTACAAAAAAGGGTCCGTGTATGAGCAAGGGCCGCGGGAGAGGGTGGCGAAAGGGGGACGAAAAGGGGAGCGAGAGGTTCGTGTGTGTGGGAAAAGGGTCCGTAGTGAGAGGGGCAGGAAAGGGCCCCGCGTCCCTCTGCGCTGAGCAGGGCAAAGCAGCCCAGGTTGTCCGTGTCCGGCAGCAAAGGGATCCGCGGGACCCTTTTCAGGAGTGTTTGTCCACATTTATTATTTCAGGGCGGATTTGGCTTCAAAATTTGCTTGGAGCTGAGAATGTAGTGATTGAGCAGCGCGGCGTTGTTGCGGTGTTTGTTCAGTAGGAGGCGGTGTTTGCGTGTGTGTGTTTGGGGCAAAAAGGGGATTTTAGGGGGTTTTGGGGTTTGTTATTAGTGCTGTGGGGCAAAAGGGGAGCCCGCGTGTCTCTGTATTGCCCAGGCTACGCTGGCGTGGCTATTCACAGGCGCGATCCCGCTACTGACCGCCACGGGAGCTTTGACCTGCTCCGTCTCCGACCTGGGCCGGTTCACCCCTCCTTAGTCAACCTGGTGTCCCGCAGCTCCCCGCGGGTCACCATATTGATGGCGGCCTTAGCTTGGACGCCCGCTCGGCACAGCGCACGGCAGCCCAGAACTCCTGGGCTCAAGCGATCCGTCGGGCTCAGCCTCCCCGGCAGCTGGGATTACAGGCACGCGCCACCGCGCCCGGCGCTCGCAGCTCGCTCCGACAGCGGTACGGTTTGTGTGGAGCCGCCCCGCTCCGCCCCCGACCCGCCTTCTGCTCCTCCTCCTTCTCCTACTGCGGCTCCTGGCCCGCCCCGATCCTCCTGCCGCTGCTCCCGATCCTCCTCCCGCTGCTGCTCCGCCTCCCGATCCTCCTCCTGCTGCTGCTGATCCTCCTCCTGTTCCTCCTCCTGACCCTCCTCCTGCTGCCTCTGCTGTTCCCGCTCCTCCCTCCTGTTTGTCCTGCTCCTCCTCGTCCTCCTCTTCTCCTCCTCTTCCACCTTCTTCTACTCCGCCTTGTCGTCCTCCTCTTTCTCCTTCTTATTCTCCTTCTTAATTTCCTTCTCTTCCTCTTCCTTCTTCTTCTCCTTCCTTCCCTTTATCATTTTCCTCCTTTCCCCTTTTCTTTCCCCCTTCCCGTTCCTCCTTCCCCTCTGTCCAGGTTTAGAGTAAATTTGGGGAAGAATTCCCCAAAGGAGCTCCAGTGGGAAAATCATATCCAACCGGCCCCTCCCCGCAACTGGTCCGGGAGGAAAAAAATACCTCCTTGGAAAAAGGTGAAAAAAAACCTGTTTATATTAAACAATAAAACCAAAACAATATCAAACAGTGAGGCCCCTTGCCACTCTAAAAGAGATGACAAACTGAGAAAACCCCGTCCCTGGGTTGCAGCTCACTCAGTCTCTGATCAGTCTCTCTGGTGCTGGAATTGTTGTGGGCCAAGGCCAGAGATGTGAGCTGCTGGTGCTCCCCTGGGTGTTCAGTCCAGAGCAGGTTTCAAGAGGTCCAAAGGAAAAAAAAAAAAAAAACACAGTCCAGGGAACTTCTTTGCCTCAAATAACTGACACTAACTAAAAAGCAAAAGAAGAGCTCTGTCCTGCTCTCTGTCCACAGACAACAACAGGCCAGGAGGAGGAATGTGGGGGAGTGAGAGCAGTGTCTGGAGAAAAAAAAACCTGTGCACTTCTCTCTCCCCCTTCCCTTTCTGCAATAAATCTTAAAGGTGCAAACCTTACTATTCAGCATGAACAGAACAAGACAATTGGGGATAAAAGCATCATACAGCCAACCCAGGACACCCTCTCCCCCTTTCTCCTTTTCTCTTCCTCCTTTGCTTTCCCCATTTCCCTTCCCATTCCCTTTCTTTCTTCCTCCTTTTCCTTTTCCTTATCCCTTCCCGTTCTCCTTCCTCTCCTTCCTCCTTCCCCTTTCCCCTTTGTCGCTTTCACCTTCTTCCCCATTTTCCCTTACTCCTTCCCCCTTCTCCTTCCCGTTCTCTTTCCCCTTTCCCCTTCTCCTTCCCTTCCTGTTTCCCCTTTCCCTCCATCCCAAACACAGTTTAGTTTTCCCTGCTGAGGAAGCATCCAGGCCGACAGAGCTCCCCCTCCCCATCCTTAGCACAAACTTCACTTCTTACACAGTTTGGAGGTTGTTCCCAGAGATCCACAGTGGGATTTAGGATCACCATATCCTCAGGAGCACCATATCCACACTGAACTTCCACCAGCACAACAACCGCAGCCCAAAATCCCAATCTCGGCACTCGGATCCCACAAACCACCAGATCCAGATCCATTCCTGCCACCCGTGCTGTGCGAGCTCTGCCTGGCCACACAGCGGCAGTGGGGAACCGAGGGAACGTCCTTGAGCTCCCTCTGCTTTATGTTCCAAACCGCCTGGGCAGGCAGGAACGGTTTTTGAGGAGGTTTGAGCTGCTGAGGAAGCCCAAAGCCCCGTTCGGAGCCGGAACAGGCACACCCTGGTGCTGCTGTCATTCCGAGCCCGGAGCTCTGTGCCCGGGACAGCTCCGGACAGAGCAGAGCGGGGATGTCCTGCTTGGAAAACTCCTCTGGAGCAAAACTCCCAGCATTGTCCTGAGAGTGTAGAGCTCAGAGGAGGACACCGATGGGCTGTGACAGAGAATACCGGGCAGAGCAGAGTGACGAGAGGCTCCTGCGAGCTTCCCCAGCTTTTGAGGAACGGGTGGGATTGACTCGCAGCCAGAAACACGACGGGAATTCCTGCTGGCCGGCACAGGAACCCGGCATTCCCCAGTTTTCCATCACATCCCACCAAAACCTGAGCACGCCTGGGTGGGCGAGGCTGGCGCGACATCTTCAGGAGGAGGAGGAGGAGGAAGGGGAGCATCCCTAGGAGCGCTTTTGCCTTTCCCCGCTGTTGTGGCTGCTCCGCCAGAGAGAGAGCTGGCAAAGGGGGCTGGCTCCGAGGGGAGATGCCAAAATGGGTTGGGGCCGAGGGGATGAGGTGCCAAAAGAGGCTGGGTCCCGTCCTGTCACCCGGGCTGCGCTGCAGGCTCTGTTCACAGGCGCGGTCCCGCTACTGACCGCCACGGGAGCTTTGACCTGCTCCGTCTCCGACCTGGGCCGGTTCACCCCTCCTTAGGCGACCTGGTGGCCCCCGGCTCCCCCAGGGCCACCATATCGATGCCGGCCTTAGCTTGGACGCCCGCTCGGCACAGCGCACGGCAGCCCAGAACCCCCGGGCTCAGCGATCCGCCAGCCTCAGCCTCCCCGGAGCTTGGATTACAGGCACAAGCCACCGTGCCCGGCTGCTCCCTGCGCTGCCTCCGCTCCCCGTCAGCCCTGGAGCGGCTCCTCAGGGCTGCAGGAGGAGCAGCAGGCACAGGGAGCAGAATTTAGCTCTTCAGTTTAGCTGAGTATCCAGCACGATGATTGGGTTTAGACAGGGCAGGCTGTGCTGGTGTAAGCTGAAAATTGAAGTTGGTGGTCCTGCTCTGGGATGTGCCCAGAGAGAGCTCAGAAGGATTTGCAGAATGTTTGAGGGGCAGCCTGCTCCCTGCAGGTGTAATGAGCTGAATGATGCTCAGCAAAGTATAGAAAAATAACAAAAACCTAAGAAGGCAAGGAATAAAATTCAGGAGCTCCCTGCTTTTATCCATTCCCTGCCATATCAGGCTGCTGCCTAGGAACTCATTAACTGAGGATTTTTTATCTGAACTCTGTGTTTTGCCTCTGTCAAAGTGTCCTGCCCCAGGTATCCCATGGGAATTACTGGCTGCTCCCTGTCCTCCACGGATGGCTCATGGAATTGTGTTTCTCCAGCACAGAGGTCAAGGCAAGGCTGTCCTGCCCGGGCAGGGCCACACCTCCTGCCCTGCCAGAGCCACTGGATGTGTCTGAGCACTTCCTCCAGCCCCTCCCGAGCTACTGGAGCAAAGTCCAGGGCTAAAGTCCACAGGGCAATCCCATCTCCGAGAAGGAAAATAAGATTTTCCCCAGTGCTGCACAAGCCTGAAGCATTAAGGGCTGCACGGGAGAGATCCCAGACTTTGTTCTGGGCTCTTTTTATCTCCTTAAGGAAGAGCTGTTGGTGACAGCTGGAGTTTTGGCTAAAGGCATTAGGATAATGATTATGGGGTCAAGGCATGAGGAGAGGGGGGCCTGGCATCCACAAACAGGGGAGAAAGGCAAACCACCCCCACAGAAATAACGCTGAACACATCCAGGCGCCCCTTCTCCTGCCACTGACACAGGGGTTTTTCCTCATGTGAAAAAACCACGGCAGGAGGGATTTGGGAGAGCAGGGGCATGATTTCCTGAAAAAAAGAATGTGATGGGAAGGGGCTTGGCAGCCTGAGGAGGGCCCAGGCACAGCGAGGGTCTGCCAGAGCGGGGCAGCACCAAAGCAACAGCTGAGATGGCAAATGAGCCCCTCGGGGCTGGCACAGCCCAGAGCTCATCCCGGAGCCCGGGGAGTGCCCACAGCTCATCCTTGAGCCCTGCCCTGCCCTCCGGAGCTCATCCCTCAGCCCTGCCTCACCCTCCGGAGCTCATCCCACAGCCCAGCCCTGCCCAGCCCAGCCCTGCCCTCCGGAGCTCATTCTGCAGCCCAGCCCAGTCCAGCCCTGCCCTCCGGAGCTCATTCTGCAGCCCTGCCCCACTCTCCGGAGCTCATCCCACAGCCCAGCTCATCCCTGCCCTCCGGAGCTCATCCCTCAATCCAGCCCAGCCCTGCCCTCCGGAGCTCATCCCTGCCCTGCCCTCCGGAGCTCATCCCGCAGCCCGGCCCTGTCCTCCGGAGCTCATCCCGGAGCCGCAGGACCCGCCCAGCCCAGCGGGAGCAGCTGCCCCAGGATCCCGCTGAGCTCCCCGCGGGAGTTCTGTGCACAGTCAGGGCTAAACCAGGCTCCAGCCCCACAAATAACCAGCCCGGGGATCCCACTGAGCTCCAAAACTCCTCCTGCCCAGGGCCAGGCAACCACAGAGTCAAGGAATAGAGCCACACAATACCCTGGGCTGAAGGGATCCAGAAGGACCATGGAGTCCAGCCCCAGCCCTGCACAGGACACCCCAAAATCCCACCATGGGCCTCAAATTATTCCTCTTGTTAAGGCTTCAGGGTTTTCCAGGCTGGTGTTGCCATGGTGGTGATCCAGGATTTTGGCATGTGGAGGTTTGGTCAGGCAATATCCATCCCCCTTCTTCATTTGCTCTCTCTGCTCCTGAGAACACCCTGGGGAAGGAGGAGCCAGCTTGGACAATAGCACCTGTAGAGATATTTGGATGTACTTAAGATATATTACAAACCCTAAATATTCTGGAATCCTAGAATCCCTGAATGGTTTGTGTGAGAAGGGAGCTCAAATCCCATCCCATTGCACCCCATTTCCATGGGTAGGGACACCTCCCACTGTGCCAGGCTGCTCCAAGCCCTGTGTCCAACCTGGCCTTGGGCACTGCCAGGGATCCAGGGGTATCCAGCAGTGTTTTTTTTGAGTGCTTTTTTTGAGGTATTTTACCTTGAAAATCAATCAGCAGTGAAGGACTGAGCTATATGGAGTAGACAGTGCCCAGAGGTGCATTTCTTTCCCTGAGGATACTTACAGGGAATAGATTTATATATTAAAAACCTGATTGCAATACCTCACCACCCTCTGAATAAAGAATTCCCAATTCCCAATCTCCCACCCATCCCTGCCCTCTGGCACTGGCAGCCATTCCCTGGCTCCTGTCCCTCCATCCCTTGTCCCCAGTCCCTCTCCAGCTCTCCTGGAGCCCCTTCAGGCCCTGCCAGGGGCTCTGAGGATTTCTCCCTCACTTCCCCAGGGGGCTGGAGATCAGGACAGGGATTTTTCCTGATGATGCCTGTGGGATTTTATTGGTTCTTCAGGATCCTCAAGGCATCATTTCAGCACACTGGGGCTCACAGAGACCTGCTGCAGTCAGGATATGTTTTGCTCAACCAAATTTCATCTGTGGTGACAAATTTCCACCTCACAGCGGCTTAAGTTGCTCTCTTAAAAACACGGGCCTGTCTTTCCAAACAAATTCCCATTTTCCCCAACACCCCTTCCCACCTCCATTTTCTTAGCAGGATGATCCAGGGATGTCTCTGGCACTACTGCCTGTAGCTCACACACCTTTGGAGGTTTCAGGTTCAGCTTCCTGCCAATCCCAGCTGCTGCTGCACCCCAAATCACAGGAAACAGGGCTGAGCCATCCATGGGAACCATCCCCACCCCTCCCTGCCCACGGGAGGCAGGAGCAGGGCCAAGTGCTCTGGGAAAGGCTTCTCTCCCTGACTCACCCCTGCACAGGACACTTGGCCCATTGTGTCACATATCTCCATGACAAATCTGCCCCTGGAATGCCATTGTTGTATCGAGGATGTCATTTGTTTTCACAACAGGAGAATTTATCTAACAGAGATACTAAAGCCAGAGCTGTTATTATATTCCCTTTTCCTTCCTTGGAAAGCCACAAAGGTCTTTGAAGGATCAGTGAACAAAGGCTTTTCCCATCTCTGTCAAGAGGGAAGCAGGGAAAGATGGGCTGCACCCCCTCAAAACAGGTTTGACCTGATTGGAATTTGATTTATATTCAAAGAGATAAAAAATCTCAGATTGATGAGCATCAGTTTCCTCAAGGCTTGGTTAATCTGGTGTTTCACATTGCTGTGACAGCACCTGGACCTCTGGTGGAGGGCAGAACATGGAGCCACAGTGTACAAACCCATGGAAAATAATAAATGCAAACCTTGGTACCTGCACTGCCCAGGGGTTCTGTCCATGGGTTCCTTCTGGGTAAGGAGAGATAAGGAAAGATAAGGAAAGATAAGGAAAGATAAGGAGCAGCCAGGCCCAGCTGAGCCACCACAAGGTCCCACAGGGATGTGCTGCCCTTGTCCCCAGGCTGTAACCCCTAATCACTTTATAACCATGATTGCTTTTTACCCTCTGGGCTGTAAATCCTCAGCAGGTACAGGGACAACACATCCACTGCCACAGCATCAGCCACTGCTGGCTGTTAAAACACTCACCTGGCTTTTAAAACACTCACCTCACTTTAAAAACATCCAACTTACTTATAAAACATTTAACTCACTTTTAAAACACTCACCTCACTTTTTAAATGTTCACCTCACTTAAGACGTTCAGCTTACTTTTAAAACATTTAACTCACTTTTAAAACATTCAACTTACTTTTGAAACATTTAACTCACTTCTAAAATATTTAACTCACTTTTAAAATATTTAACTCCTGCAGGCTACCCAGTAACACACTGGGGGCTGCCAAGGGCCTGAGAACGGTTTTAATTCTCAAGCAGGTGTGTGAAACTGAACCTCTCCTAAGAGCTCATGTTTTTCAGGTAATTTAGAAGATATTTGGGTATTTTGAGTGTGGGTTTTGGTGTATTTTACCTTGAAAATCAGCCAGCAGGGTAAGGCTGAGCTATATGGAGTACACAGTGCCCAGAGGTGCATTCCTGTCCCTGAGGGTGTTACAGCCCATCTGTAAATACAGATTTATGTCCATGCTGAGGGGAAGAACCTGCTTTGCTCAGACCATCACACTTCATCTGTGGTGACAAATTTCCACCTCATGTTAAAAATAAGGGCCTGTTTTTCCAAACAAATCCCCATTTTAAAGGCTGTGCTCTCCCAGAGGCTCTGCAGGGACACAGCAGTGGGATCCCTCAGACAGCAACGCCTTTTTTTGCTTTTCTGAAGTTATTTCCATTTGCTTCCTGTTTACCCTCCTTCCTGTGCACTCACGGAAACCACCAGGACTCCAGTGAAATGTTCCAAAAGTAGGTGGTGCTCTGTGTCCAGCTTCTCCCCATTCCCTGTGGGGCTGGGAAACGTGAGCTGCCCGGAGTGACTGCCCCGAGTTCATCAGTGACTGATTCGAGATCTTAACTACCCAAAGTGCTGAGGGTTCAAATGTCTCCTTGCTACCTGTCCTCCTCAAAAGCAGGAATATTTCCTTAAAAAGCACAGCTTTTAAAGGAAAATCTTCCCCTGCTGAGGTTGGGAAGTTTTCCTGAAGGGCAGGGAGGATTCTTGGGAATGAATCCCAGCACAGGTGGAAAAGCATTCAAATGAATCCCATTTCTCTTCTGAGGAAGAACTTGTTCCTGTGCAGTGACCAGGCACTGGAACAGATGGCCCAGAGAGGAGTCTGCAATCCTGGAGACATTCCAGAGCCAGCTGGGCACGATCCTGGAGCAGGGAGGTGGCACCAACCAGGGGACCCCACTGTGCTCCCTTCCAACCCGAGCTGCCCAGGGCACGGAACCACATCCCCCATCAGCGTGGGGTTTCTGTGGGCAGCAGGGCAGCTCATCATTCCCCTCTGGCAGGGTTGGAGCAGTGGTTTTGAGCCCAGTTTTGGGTGCTCTCAGTGTCACCCAGAGGCAGAAGCTGCAACCACAGCCCAGAGCAGCTCAACCCAGCCACGGGCCCTGCCAGGGATCCAGGGAAAGGAGAGATGCCTTGAGAATGCTGCCCTAGAGCAGAGGCTGGCTGGAGTTCCAGAATAAAGCAGGGATTGATTCAAAGCATCTCCTCCATGGATCCACCTTGGGCAGCACCAGAGCCCAGCCAGGGCTGCACCCAAGATGAACCCAAATGGCCCCAAAATGCACGAGCGGGCACGGGGTCTGTCCCTGGGATCAGCTCTGCTCCATTTGCATCTTGCAGTTCATTGTCCCAGCCCAGCTTTAGCCCAGGCAGTCCCACCCTGCTTGTTTTTCTCTCTCCAGCCCACGGGGTTTGTGCTCTTGGGCTGAGATTTGGATCATTTGTCCTTGGTGCCCAGCTGGAGCAGGAATTGTTTTGTCTCCCTGCTCTGTGCAGAGCTCACCGTCCCATAATATGGAGCTCAGACCCACAGACTAAAGCAGCACAGAATGTGAAAAATAGAAAAGCTGAACCTGAGGCATTGTTAGCAGGTAGAGGGATAACAGGGATTGGAGCAGGGGCACTGGGAGGGCCCGATCTCCACAGGGCTCCAGGGCAGGAGCAGCTCAGAGAAACTCTGGCAGGTGCTGCACAGGTCCCATCACTTTTCCAGGAGGGAAAGGACAGGAGGAGTTCAGAAAAGCTGTTTGCCAGGTGAAATGGGCAAAGCCAAAGAAGGCCAAGCCCCGTTTACACCCAATCACCAGGGATGATGGACAATGCAGTCTCCAAGAAAGCAAACAAAGCCAAGATTCAAGAGGAGAGACTCGAGGAACAGCAGGGCTGGGTGCAAAGTGGGGAGTGGATGATGGAAAGGGAACTTCCCCACCTGCAGGTGCTCCTTCCATGGGGTTTTGTGCTACCCTGAGGGGGTGACACAGCCCCCAGACCCCACCCCGTGTTCCAGCTCCTGTGCTTTATCCTCACCTAATCCCTGAGATCCACGCTCCTCACTGCTGGGTCCTGGGAGAAAGCCCCAAAGGAGCCTCTCAGCTCTTACAAAGAAAAGCAGAACAACCTCAGCACGGTCACACCCTCCCCTCAACGCTCTGCACTGTCAGAACAAAAGCACCAAAAGTCATTTCCTGACAGCACAAAAAGCTGCTCCGAGGCTGAGGGAAGAACTCAGATTCCGGCTCATGGGCAAAGGAAGGACCTCAAAGCTCCTGGCATCACCTTTCTGTGCTGCTGTAACCCTTGTGGGCTCGTGCTGCCTGACTGAATGAACCCAGCAGCACAGAAATGGTCACACTGAGCAGAGCTGAGTGAAAACCCACCAACATCCACAGCCTGGTGGTAATTTTAGCCCTGTAAATATTCAGCTCTCTATTTAGATAAACATCCCATGCTAGTGAGAGAGGAGACTGAGCCAGCTGCATCCAGCGGGACCAGGGCTTGCTGGAAATCCCAACCCAGGGTGATAATTAGCAGCATTATCTGCTGGTTTAATCAGCAGAGGTGAACTCTGGCAGTGCCCGGGCAGGCGGGGACACTCCTGAGCCCTGGGGTCAGCAGGCCGTGCCCTGGCACAGCCTCTCACCAGGAGAGGCCACGGATGCCGTGCTTGCCTTGGCATCCTCCCTCTTGGCTGGCTGCAGGAAACAGCAAAGCCTTCCTCAAAAACTCCTCCTGACATCACAGAATCATGGAAAATCCTGAGCTGGACGGGACCCCAGGGGCCATGGACCAATCCCTGGCCCTGCAGGGGAAGAACCTTTCCCTTTCTCCAAGGTAAACCTCCCTGCACAGCTCCAGCCCTTCCTGTTCCTGCTCACCAGAAGGAAAAGCTTGATCCCTTAATAATTCTGCAGTTTAGGAAACCTCCTGTTCTCCTAAAGACACCAAAGCATTCCCTTGGCAGCTCCAAGAGGGATTGCTTTCCACATGCTGGGGACATCAGCCATAGAAACCAATTCAGTTTGATGGTTTTAAAGGGAATGGGAAGACAGAGTGAAGTCAATCCTACACAACCTCAAGGGAATGCACACCGAGCTCTCCAGCAGGAGACCCCAAAGGGACCAAGTGCATCCCCGTGGGAGGTGTCCCTGAGTGTCCCTGCTGTCCCTGACTGTGGCAGGGGTGGAAGGGGATGGGCTGTAAGGTCCCTTCCAACCCGCACCAGTCTGGGATTCCACGGTTTTGTGGGATTTGTGCTCCAGGTGCCGCTTCCCCCATTCACTGCCCGAACCCAGGAGCAGCCACCAACACAGGCTGGCACTCACAGGACCCGGGTGGGCACCCGAGCCCCGGCAGCCCCAGCCTGGAGAAGCAGCTGGCACCGCTCCCGTGTCCCTGGCACCGTTCCCGTGTCCCTGGCACCGTTCCCGTGTCCCGGTCCCCGGCACGGCCCCAGGGCGGGGTGCGGGCAGGGCCGGGCGGCGGGACCGGCCCGGCGTGTGCGTGCAGGAGCCGCGCTCCGCGCCGGGCGTGCCGGGGCACAGCTCCGGGCACAGGGCAGGGACGGGCCCCGGGGTGTCCCGGGCGCTGCTCCGCGGAGTTTCACCCGCCGGAATCGCTGGGAGTGACCCGAGACAAGGAGGAGTCACAGCCCCGATGAGGCAGCGCTGAATCACGGGCGGTGGGGCTGGAAGGGCCCTCTCGGCCCGGCCCACGGCAGGGACACCTCCCTCTGCCCCGGCCGCTCCCAGCCCGGCCTCGGACACTGCCGGGGACCCAGGGACAGCCACAGCCTCCCCGGGCACCCGTGCCGGGGGCTCCCGGTCCCCGCTGCACACACCGCCCGTTCCGGGCAGGTTTATCTCCCGGGCAGGGCTCGGTCCCGGGGCGGCTCCCGGCCGGTTCCCCCCCGGTCCTGCCCCTTTAAGACTCGCCCCGCGCGCGCCCCGTGCTGACGCGCGATCGCGTGGCGCCTCTCCCCACCGCGGCCCCGCCCCCTCCGCGCGCCGCGCGCGCGCCGCCCCGCCCCGTCCAATCAGCGGCGAGGCCCCGCCCCTCCGCGGAGGCCCCGGAGGCGGGGCGACGGCGCAGGCGCAGGCGCGCGGGGCGGGCGGGAAGGCGCGGGCGGAAGGGGGGGCGGGGCCGCGGCGGGGCGTGGCGGGGCTCGCGCGGGCGCATGCGCGGGGTGGCGGCGGGGCGGAAGCGGGCGCGGGCGCGCGCGGCCCCTTTCCGGCGGCGCGGGCGGAGGGAGCGGCGCGCGGGGCCCTCAGGTACGGCCGGGACGCTCCCGGGCCATCGCGGCCACTCCCGGTGCTCCCCGGCGCTCCACGGCCCTCGGGACCCTCTCGCCGCCGCCGCGCCGGCACCCATGAGCTGAGGCGCCGCGGCGGGAGCCCAGGCAGGAGCGGGCGGAGCCGCCGCCGCGGGCCCGGCGGAGCAGCGGAGCCGCCTCCCCGCCGCCCCATGCGCGGCCCGCGCTGAGCCCCGCCCGCCCTTCCCCGCCGGGCCGGCGCTCGCCCTCTCGCCCTCCCTTGGATGCCGCCGAGATGGGCAAGGTGCTGTCCAAGATCTTCGGGAACAAGGAGATGCGGATCTTGATGCTGGGGTTGGACGCGGCCGGCAAGACCACGATCCTGTACAAGCTGAAGCTGGGCCAGTCGGTGACCACCATCCCCACCGTGGGCTTCAACGTGGAGACCGTCACCTACAAGAACGTCAAGTTCAACGTGTGGGACGTGGGCGGCCAGGACAAGATCCGGCCCCTGTGGCGGCACTACTACACGGGCACGCAGGGGCTCATCTTCGTGGTGGACTGCGCCGACCGCGACCGCATCGACGAGGCGCGGCAGGAGCTGCACCGCATCATCAACGACCGGGAGATGCGGGACGCCATCATCCTCATCTTCGCCAACAAGCAGGACCTGCCCGACGCCATGAAACCCCACGAGATCCAGGAGAAACTGGGCCTGACCCGGATCAGGGATAGGAATTGGTATGTGCAGCCCTCCTGTGCCACGACGGGGGATGGACTCTACGAAGGGCTGACGTGGTTAACGTCCAATTATAAATCCTAATGGGAGAGGAACTATTTAGTCTACAACGAATTAAAGAAACAAAACAAAAAAAAATTAAACAAACAACAAAAAAAGAAACAAAAAAAAAATTAAAATAACCCACGTGGCTTTCCAGAAGAATGATTCTCTACTGAAAAGTAAAAACAAAACCGCATCCATAGGATTATGATCACCTTTCTCCAGTTGCCACCCTTTCCTCCTGCACCCTTGGCTGGATTCCTGTTCTAACTCCTCCTGCTTGGCGTTAGGATGCTCTAACCTCCGAATGTGACACGAACACAGGCACTAGATGCTATGGCAGACTTCCAGCAAACAGGGGAAGGACACATTATAGACTTGCTAAGTAACTTTTTTTTGGTTTTTTTTTTCCCTTTTTCCTCTCGTTAGCCCTTTGCTGGTTTGATTATTTTGGGGGATGTTGGGGGAGGGGGTCCATTTTCAGTGTATGCTTTCTGGGTCTACTTTTTTTGATTATATATATTTTTTTTCTCTCTCTTCTCTCACTTTGCTGTAGATTGCTACTTTTTTGCATTCTTGCAGGATATGTTGCTAGGTCGACTTCATCTAGTAAACTGAAAATTGTTGCTTAAAATCAAACTGCAGTCTGTCTTTTTATATTAAGGACTTTTTTTTTTAAGAAAAAAAAAAGTTCTGTTAATCTGTAACTAAACAGTGACTCAGTCTGGCTCCACGGCTCAGGCTAACGAGGGGAATTCTTGCCTGCAGTGGCAGAGAGTGGGAATTCCACTGTAAAGTGTTCAAAGTGCGTGTCGGGCGCTGGGAAATGTAAGAACTGCTTTGGAATGTCAGCTGGGAAGTTCTGACCCATACATCATGCATGAGGAGGGATGCAAAACCAGCTCCCCACACCACATAGCAAACCAGGCATGAGCGATGCTGCAGTTCCAGGGCAGGCACTGGGCAGGTTTTTTGTCTTCAATGAGATTTAGTTGCAGTTTTTTACTCCTTGGTGTCGGTGCTCGGGCCGGGGCTCTTTCCAGCAGATGCAGCAATAAAATGTTGCAATGAGTTTGACTTTAAATCAGATGTTTTGGCAAAAGTCCAGCTCTGACTTGCCTCTCGCTTCCATCTCAAGGCAGCTGGAGACACCTAAACCTTGAAAGGATTCCTGTTTCTTTCCAAGAGCCAGAAGGAAATTGTTGTTGTTATTATTATTGTTGTTCTTTTTCCATGCTGGAGCCTTGCGAAGGGGCGAGTTCCGAGCCGAGCTCTGCTCCAGCCCGGGGTTTCTGACATCAGGAATGGCCATTTGGAGGAAATCACTGCTTGCTTTGGTTTTCCAAGGCCGGCTGGAGCCTCCTGCTGCGGTCCTGTAGCAAAGGGAACTATGTTGGATGGCTGAGGCCCATTGAGGAACTGCTCATGAGAGCGGGGAGGGGAGAGACAGAGAGAGAATCGACGCTGAATGTAAACTTCCATAATTAGTTCTTAAAGGGCAAAGCAGCTCGTTAGCCATGTCACAGCCTGTAGCTGGGACTGGCCAATCAAAAACCCCACCCAGAGCGAGTATTTGCATAAAAACTCAATCAAGTATTAATTAACGCTGGGTGCACAAACTGTTAAAGCAGCTGGTTCTTATTCAGCCTTAAGGATTAACTTCAG
This sequence comes from Setophaga petechia, assembly GCA_024362935.1. NCBI lineage: Eukaryota > Metazoa > Chordata > Aves > Passeriformes > Parulidae > Setophaga > Setophaga petechia. Next base: position 1,971,178 of record JANCRA010000091.1, on the reverse strand, counting down.
ATTTCCTCAAGGAGTTAAAACTCCGTTGGGGAATTCTAGGAATGTATGCTACAAAACCAGAAGAAAATGGCTTTTATTTTCCATTTTTTCCTTAATTGTCTTCTCTTTTCAAGAATATAAGTTTTACATGGAATTGGGGGCATTACACTACATTGCTGCAGTGGTGACTCTGCATGCTGAGTACCTTGTACATGGAGCTCTTACCAAAGATGTATGGGAGGATAAAAATCCTGAATTCACTTCTGAAATCCAATGCTTTGGAGCACTTCAAAGTCCTTTTAGAGTATGGTTCCAAAAAAAAGACTTTTCTGGATGTGGGTTGCAAATGGGACTGGATGGGTTCTTGGTGCTAGAAGATAGAGCACTGATGGACTTTGTGAATTGTAGAGAGTCTGCAGAAGCTTAATGTAGAAATAACTCTTCCATCTCAGCCCTAAAGAAGAGGAAGTGAGATTAGTTTATTTTAATCCAAGGCTTTTTGCCATTGGAATATCATTGCTCTATTTTCTAGCTTTTATTTTTCTTTTCCTGTTGCTGTAACTTAATGAACAGTGTGGTGGTATAAAAACTTCAAATTACAACAATATGGTTACTGTTTTCTTCTGGAGCATCAATAAAATAGCCAAGCACAAAGTAAATGCCTAAACTGGAAAACTTGAAGCTCTATTAATGGTTCTTGAACTTTCTTAAACCAATTCTCAGTCAACATGAAAACTTCAATACCTTCATTTTTCGTCTGAGTTGGTTTCCTGTGTTTCCAAGCGCTGGGGCAGCCTTTGCATTAAGTTGATTTTGCAATTTTGTATCCCCTTAGAAGTAACTTTGTAATTCTGTTTTGTAGGTGAAAGGAAATTGCTTTTGCTTCTGGATTTTAAAAAAAATTTTTTTTGGGTTGGGGGGGAATGGGGAGGAAGAGATGGGGGAGAAAAAGTTACTGGAAGGTGTGGCAGAGCCGCCACCGAACAAAACCCCACAGGTTTCACTTCCAACACGTCCTTTCTAGGCTGTAGCAGGACCTCAGCACGAGGGAGTGGCTGTCAGTAGGATAAAGTGGGAATTCTGTACCAAACAAACCAGTCTGGAATTCCAAGTGCATCGATTTGTGTTCGTGTGAATTTATGGAGTAAGTTTTGAATGGCGTTTCAATCGTGTCCGACCAAGTGACTGAGTTTGTGGCCTGTGATCTCCCTGACTGAAGTTGCCAGGAATTTTGTGTTCTCAATATGGCTGTAGTGTTGGTAAAGAACTAATAAGCAGAAAATAAAGCAATTATACAGCGGAGCTCTCCTGGTATGTTACTTGTATTGAATTGTGAGAGAAGCAGAAAGGGGCAATCTGGTGCTGGAGTCTGGCATAAAGAGGGCTCTGTTCTGGATCTCCCAGATTGGAAGCCTGGCTGTAATTCCTTTGAGAATTAGATGAGAAAGTGGAAAAGGAAGATGCTGCTTTAATATTCCCACTTGAGCAAACTTTATTGTCAGGGCTCTGCAGCCTCAGTGGCAGCCCCACCTCAGTGGGGAAGGTGAGGGCAGGGAGGGGCTGTCCCTGCCGTGTTCCAGGCAGGAAATTCCCTGGAAAGGGCAGCATGAGGCCGGCATGGAACACACAGGGATGGACAAAGGGGCTGCTGAGTGACTAGGGGTGCTTGTGGAGTGACACATGTGAGTTGGGACTCGCTGGTGCCCGGGCAGGACTCGAGTGAGCTGATAAAAGGACTTGGGCAGGTGCTGGGGCTGCGGGGGGGCTGGGGAGCATGGGGACATGGATCTGTGACAGCTGCCATCCCCTGGGACAGGCAGGGGGTCACAGCCAGGGCTCTGCTGGCAGAGGGCACGGCCAGAGCTCTGCTGGCAGAGGGCACGGCCAGGGCTCTGCTCCCACAGCTGCAGGTGCCAGGCCAGGTGTCAGCCCTGCAACTCTCTCCTTGCTGCAAAGCTTTGGGAATGCTCAGGAGCACCATTACCTGCTCTAGTGAGCAGCATCCCTGCCCGTGGAACGAGCTGAGCCTTGAGGTCCCTTCCCACCCAAACCCTTCCGTGATTCCGTGATTCTCCAGCCAGGTGGGTGCAGGAGCCTTCCCTTCCAGGGTGTTCAGGCTCTGCCTGGCTGTCAGACCAGGGTGTGGCTGTGTAAATGAAGTTACTCTGAGTTAATTAAACTGCTCGGAGCTGGGAGACAAGCAGGGGAACCGGTGTCTCTCTGGCTGCTGCCGTGAGTCACATTTCAAAATGCCGGCGCTTATCGCGCCCCATCGGAGCACGCCGTGACTCAGCCCCAGCAGGGCCCTGTCCTCATGGACGGGCCTTGGAAAAACTCTGCCCACCATTCCTAATTGGAAATGATCCCTGTTAATGCAAGTCCTCCCAAAGGAATGTGTCTCGCTTTAAAAATGTTGTCGGAGCAGCTGGCGCGAGGGCTGGGAGAGCCTGGGGAGCTGAGGTGATGTCCCTTCCCACTGGCCTTTGGGAAGGGGACAAAAGGGACTGCCAGGAGCAGAGAACTTGCTGTGGATATGTGGAAGCAGCCTCAGTGTGAGCTCTGTGACTCAGACTTCCCTCTAACACAAGGCTGTGCTTTTATCTTGGATTTGCCTCTAATATCTGTCCAACCTGACAGCTCGCTGTGGGCAACCTGAAATCCCCTCAGCTTTGGTGCTTTCTGGAAGTTCAAATAAAAACTTTCCCCAGGTCTCGTGGGGAAGCATCAGCTCCCAGGGGCTGTTGGTGAGTGAGTGTCAGCCCTGCTGACTGCTCAGTTCCTCTTTGAGGTGCTGTGTGTGCTCGTGTTTCAGAATTACGGCTGAGCAAAAGCTCTCAGGGCTTCAGGCCCAGCTGAGCCCCACAATCCATCTCCCTTTCAAAACGGGAGCACCCCAAGAGCCCAGATTTGCCCCCGAGGTGCAGGGTGAGTCAGAGCCCAGCAGCTCTGTGCACGGTGGTTTGCACGGGCGGGAAATGGGCTGTGCTGGGGGTTCTCCAGGAAGTGGCTCTGCTCTTGCTCAAGAACAGGTATCTCTGGCCTCCTTAAGAAAGGAGGGGAAAAAAGTCAAGATGTGACTCACTGCTGAGTCTCACAGTGGTTTAACAGGCTCTGGGCCCTGCTTTGCCTCAAGTTTTCCCTTCCAGAGGCTGCAGTTCACTCCTCTGTTCCTGGTTTTTTTAGTTGCATCTTCCAAGACAGCTTTAGTTAGGAAAAATGCCTCAGCAGAGTTTAATGGGTGTCCTGTGAGATGGAAATTGGTGATGCTTGGAAATTGGTAGCACTTAGAACACTTTGTTTTCCTTAGGAGTTTTCAGGTTAGAGCAAACCCCAGGGGTGCCACCAGCAGCTCCTGGATCTGTACAGGATCCCAATGCTCCAGCTGCCTTTCAGTGGGTGAAAACTCCCTTGGTGGTTAAACAGAGAAGAGGAGGGAGCCAAGGTGTAGAAAAGAGCCTGAATTCCTGGCTGGGAGGGAGGGGAGGCCCTGGCACAGGTGCCCAGAGAAGCTGTGGCTGCCCCTGGATCCCTGGCAGTGCCCAAGGCCAGGCTGGACAGGGCTTGGAGCAACCTGGGACAGTGGAAGGTGTCCCTGCCCATGGCTGGTGTGGCACTGGATGGGATTTAAGGTCCCTGCTCAAACCATTCTGGGATGTTATGATGTTGTGAACTCCTAAAATTATTCCCCTGCTTGTGCCTAGAATGGATTCCTTGTTTGATTTTCCATGCATGGACCAGGCACTGGCTTCATCTGAAGTTTCTGATGGAGCAGGAGGGGAGGTTTTCTCTCTCATCAATGCAAGGCATGAAAATCTGAGGAAAGCTGCAGCAAACGCTGCATTGCATCCAGTGATTCTTGAGCTGTCCTGTGAGAATGCACTTTTATTTCAAATTTTGGGGGGAAAAGGGGAAAATCTCAAGCAGCCTCTGTAGTTACAGGAGAGCAGGACATGAGGTGGGCTGGCTGGGAGACCTCAGAAGCAAGGGAAGCAAATTTCCAGGATTATCCTGGATTTTTGAGAAGACAATGTTGCCTTTTTTGTGGCTGAGCTCCAGCAATTCCCATCCTATGGAAGGCACCTGCCTGGATCATTTCTGCAGGGCACAGAGAGGAGCAGAGGGAAGCACCCAGTGCCAATCCAGCCCCAAAATGCCTCTGCCATTCCTGCAAAGCTGCTCCTGGGGAAGGAGCTCATTCCATGAAGGCTGGGAGTTCCATGCCTGGTGCTGACAGCTCCTAACTGGGCAGCTCTGTGTGCCTGCTCCAAGGGAGACTTTGCACTTTGGGAGTGGAACGTGGGATTGCAAAGTCCCTGTGCTGCTGATATTTGTCCTTTTTGCCCTGAGGAGCTCTGTGCATTTCCCCTATGGAGGAAGGGGCTCCTGTGGAGCAGCAGGACCCCATGGCTGGGCATTCCCACCCCACACAGCACTGGAGTGGGATGTGCCCACAGTTATCCCATTAGCTCAACATCTGCCAGGATGCCTTTCCCCACAGGGGCTGGATTAGGCTGGAACTCACCCAGCTCTCCAGGAAGATTTTCCTGTCATGTTTTTGTGCCTTTCAGGCTGCTGCCCTGGCTGGAACCAACCCCAGCACCCGCCTCACACCGCCAAGAGGGAGCTCTGGCAGGCCAGCAGGGAGCTGGCTTTACCTTTGCCTCCAAAGAATGTCTGGGAAATGTTCAAATTCCATCCTGGACATTCTGGAGCTGCTCATATTTTCAACAGAATGAGTTTTTTGGGCTGTGATGACTCTGATCAGCACTGAAAATAGAAGTATTTGGGTAGGGAGGTGAGGGGCAGCAGCAGGACAGACACTGCTGGTGTGTTCAGTGGCTCCTTCTGCCTGACACGAAGGTTTGGGATGATTTCCCCTGGCATCTGCTGGCTGGAAGAAGAGCCAAGCTCAGCAAGGGCTGCTGTGGAAGCCACTGGCCCCTGGTGCTGTTGTGGAAGGAGCTGAATGGCTGCCAACGAGCTGTCCCTGGATCTCTGGCTCATCTTACAGCCCTGGACCCGTTAATGAATCCAAAGTCCTCCAGCCCTTGCCTCCAAACATCCTGAGTGTGTGGTGTTTGAGAGCCAGGGTCACCATCCAGGCTGGGCTCTGGTGATGCTCCTGGGCTGCTGCTGCAGCTCTGCCTTGGATCTGCTCCTGGCCACGCTGGCTGCAGTGCTCTGGCCTCTTTAGGGAGGGCTGGGGATGTTGCAGGGAGTAGGGCAGAGGTCTGTTCTCCTTTAAGGAGCACTGCCTGCAATCTCAGGATCTGCTCCTGCCCTGCCTGTTTGGCTGATGCCTCGTGGAGAGAAATCCTGCTCTGTGTTTTCCCCTGGATCTGAGGTTACACTTTTAACCACAGCACCAGAACTTCCCAGCTTTTCATTTCATCGTGGCCTTTATGATGACTTTTGGCAGGGGATGCATCTCCCCATCAGGACGAGCTGCAGCTTTTACACTTTGTTTGGAGTTACCTGTGGGTTTCCCTGACCCAAGGCCTGCAGGTCACAGCCTGGAACCTCCTGCTCTGATGCCACACTCACTTTTTCACCCCTCACCATTCCAGTATCCCCCAGCCCCACTCTGCCATGGGGGAGAAGGGGCTCCCCAGCTCCTCCTTGCCTTCTCCAGGCTCTCCAGCTCCAGGAAACGCTCCCAGTAGTGAAACTGGTTAATCATGTTGTCACTGGAGGAGTGCTGGCATCCAAGAGGGATGTGTGGATTAACTGGTTCCGGTGTTTGCCAGTTTCTCGGCAGCCTGATGCATTATTCAGCAGCCGGGCTCCTTTCGGGCCTTCGGAAAATCTGGAGCCTCCCAACACTTGAGGGTTTATGAATTGACGTCTCTCCGTGCAGCTTCCTCCTCCCTTGGATTGCCAATTAACCGCGGGCAATTAAACCCCAGAGCCGGAGCGTTTTGCCGCCGGTTCCGCAGTCTGGAGAGAAGGCTCGGGGCACCCGCAGCTTCCTCCTGGGCCCTATCCCACCTCCCAGCATCCGCCCCGGGACACCAGGTGCTGTTTAAGGCAAGGCATCGGCGGACTCGTTTAACATCTGCCAACTCCCCGGCATTCCCAGGTTGCCAAAATTGTGCGCGGCGGCAGCGAGGAAGGCTCGGGACAGCCGCGGCTCCGGAGCAGCCCGTTCCCAAAGCTGCAGTTCAGGCCGGAGCACTTGCAGATGGCAGATAGGGAGGGAGAGGTGACTCATGGAGATTAAATATCCTCGTGGGCAGCGATGGCTCAACACACCAACGGCACTCGCAGCCGGCTCCGTCATTCCTGCTTTTCTTTTGCCTCCAGGTAGAGAGGAAAACTGGGAAAGGCAGAAGCTGTGGTAGCTGGGATGGCCCTGGGGGAGGCAGGGGGTGGAGGATGAAGGGACAAGAGGACAGAGAGGCAGAGCAGTGCCGGGGGGAGGCTCGTTCTTCCTCAAACACGTTTACATCCACTGGTTTCGATGGCAAAGCCCGGATTGCCGCATCCTTTCCCACGCCGCAATCCCGCCGCTGACTCGGTGCCAGCACAAGGCGCTTGCGGGGCCATCGGGTCCGACACAACGATTTTCCATCTTCTCTGATTGTTCCAGGCACTGCAGAGTTGTTGTCAGAGCCTGTTCCCCGTTTTGGAAACGTAATTGGAATTATGCAAATCCCGGTGCGGCACCGGTGAGTGACTGACGTGCTCCTCACCCGCAGTTGGAGCAGGGAAGGCCGGGTCCGTCCTGGAGGAACCAACCGGGGGCTCCTGCACAGCTCCCGAGCATCCCAGCCCAGCTCCTGCACAGCTCCCGAGCATCCCAACCCGCTCTTGCTGCACACCCTGAGCATCCCAGCCCAGCTCCTGCATAGCTCCTGAGCATCCCAGCCCAGCTCCTGCATAGCTCCTGAGCATCCCAGCCCGGCTCCTGCACAGATCCTGAGCATCCCGGCCCAGCTCATGTCACAGATCCTGAGCATCCCAGCCCGCTCCTGCCGCAGCTCCGAGCATCCCAATCTGCTCAGTCCCGCTCCTTCCGTAGATCCTGAGCATCCCAACCCTCTCAGCCCCGCTCCTGCCACGGCTCCTGAGGATCCCAGCCTGCTCTGGCAAAGCACAGAGTTCGTTCCCGCCCGAACACCCCATGCTTGGAGCTGTGACACCATCACTCGTCCACGCTGGTGTTGCCAAAATTCCTGATGGTCAGGGTCTGGAGGTGTTTTGGGGATGTTGAGCTTCCTAATGGCAGCTCAGGGGGCTGTTTGGTGGGGCAGAGTGGGATCTGGAACACAAGGCTTGAGGGATTGGATCAAGATTCCCTGCGAGGGTTGGGACTCTGCTGCCCCCCAGACACGTGGTAGGAGCGTGGGGATGGTGCCTGGATCGGGCTGCGGTTCCCACCTGGAATGTGCTTTGGGCCTGGGAGCCAGCTCGGGGTGGGGAGCTGCTCTCGGGCCCTCTGTGGCTCGGCCGAGCCGGTGGGAGCGGTCCCTGACCCACTCTGGGAGCGGGATCCCAGCAGGGGCTCGGCCTCACAAAGTCCTCCCGTGAGGAGATGTACGTGAGGAAAAAGGGATTTTGCCAAAATAACAGCACTTCCCCCCACACACCCATCTCAGCCTTTCCATCCGCACGTCCCGCAGCAGTTCCTCTTTTAGCACCACGTCTCCTAAAAAAAAAAGTGTTGACTGCAGCTTTTCTGGAGGCTGCAGCGCTCCCGCCCCGCTGCCTGCACAGCTCTTCCCAGCCTCCTTCCCGCTGCGGTTCCCGGGCTGAAGGCAATCTTTTCCGGTCTGATCGCATGGCCAAGGAATGTACGTGCACACACAGCGAGTCTGGAGTCAGCTCAGTGCCAGCAGCCAGGATTTTGGGAGCAGCACCGGGGAAAAACGATGCCCGAGCTGCTGCTTGCCCAGGTCCCTTTGGGATTGGGACCACGATCCGGCTGCCCCGTGCCCGACCTCGGTGCCTCTGCCCGCGTTGTGGGTGTGTGGCAGCGATTTCTGCCTCTCCACGGTCTATAAAGTCTTGGCCAAGTGGAACAAAAATATTCAATCCTGTTAGTTTGAGAGGTAATTCCAGCTAATAAATAAATGGGGTTGGGAAAAAACCCCCGGTGATCCGGCGTGGCCAACGAGCGCATCATCGGCACTCCCCCAGAGACGCTGTGAGGGGGATGAGGGTAATTAACAAAGCAATTAATGCAAGATAAGAAGCTGCTTCGCAAATACACAAGGAAATCCAGACTCCAGCTGTGCTGGCATTGCTTGTGCTGGCAAAGGCCTTGTCTGGGCCGGTTGGTTTGCAGGATCCATTACCCAGGAGAAGCAGCAGGGTGGGGATTTGCATCCTCCAGCAGGTCCCAAACCTCTCCTTGAGCTTTGGTGGGATCTGTGCTGCTCCCTCAAAATAAAGCTGGAAAAGGCCAACTGGAGCAGGAGGACCAGCAGCTTTTCCCAGCTGCCAGGGTTGGGTGATCCAGGGCTGGAGCTCCCTGAGCATCTTTCCAGGCCAGCTGCTTTGTCAGCTTGGAGCTCTTGGAAAGAAGAATGGGATGATGTTTCTGCAGCACAGCCAACATCCAACACGCTCAGCTTGGCTGCAGTCCATGCGTGGGGCCGTGCTCAGGCCTGGAGCTGGATGGAAATGCCTTTAAATGTGGATCTAAATTGGATCTGAATCTATTTCTGTGCTGGGGGAGAGCTCAGGGAAAGGGGGAAAAACCCCAAAGACTGCTAGTCTAATTGCAAAGATTCATATATATTTATATAAGTATAAATAAATGGAAAGGTTTCTCTCTTTTTGTGTTGAACGAATCCCAGATTTTATGGATCAGATAAACCCAATGACACCACACATTACAGAATCCCAGAATGGTTTGGTTTAGAAGGGACTTTAAAGCTCAACAGTTCCAACTCCCTGCCTTGGGCAGGGACACCTTCCACCATCCCAGGTTGCTCCAAGTCCTGTCCAAAGTGGTCTTGGACCCTTCCAGGGATCCAGGGGCATCCACAGCTTCTCTGGGCTGCTGGGGGCTCGTGGCAAGGAAAAGAAGGCTCTGATGTGGCTCCAGGTGCTGCCATGTGATTTTTTGGGCAGACACATCATCCTCTCTTAGTTTGTGGGAGACTCAGGAACTGCATCTGGGCATTTCTGCCCTTTCTTTACACGAGTGTGAACCCTTGGGAACACCTCCCCATCTCCCAGCCGTGTCTTCCCAGCACCAGCTTCCCTCTTCCCAAAATATCCCCTCCACAGAGCTCTCACAGCTCAGGCTGCCCCAGCAGCGTTCTCAGGGCGTTGCCTGTGGGCCTTCCCACTGAATTATATTTAACACTTGGGTTTGGGGTGGGATTTTTGGGAAGGAAATCTGTTGCCAAGCAATGGAGCTGTGGCCTGGCTGTCTCCTCCCAAACTGAGAGTTAGAAGTGTGTGTAAAATATCTGAGACATCTCAAGTGGGGTTGCAGGAGGCTGCACGGGAATGTGGTGGAAAAGGTGCTGATGGGCTTGGGAAAAGGTTTTCCTTTCATTTTCCAAAATGGGAAGTGGAGAGTTGCTTGATCCCAGAGGCAACAAGAGATATGGGGATCATGAGAAATCCCCCAAGGGCCCTGTGGGGATGTCCGTGGGTTTATACTCAGGACATGTCCTGGACAGCATTAATAAAACATTGGGTTTTCTCCCCAAAAGGAAGGTGGGAGCAGCCCCAGCATGGAGATGTTGGGGGGTCAATCTCAGTACCACAAACTGGAGCACAAACTTCAGCACTCACTCCTCAATCCATGGCACCCACAGTGGGTGTGGATGAATCAGAGGGTCAACACTGACCCACATCCCACATTCGGGGCTGGCAGTGCCCGTTGGCCTCCCTGGGCAAGCTCCAGTGGGAATGGCAGTGCCAATCCAGGGACTGACTTCATCCCGATGCCCATGGGCATCATCCGTGCTGCAGCCCCGCATGGGAGCCCCTGCTTTGCTCCAGGCCAGGAGCAGCCCCACAGGAGGGGTTCAGCTGACAGACATCCAGAGGGATACAAAGTTTTCCTGATGTTTTCCCCAGCTGTTCAGCCTGGGAGGGAAATCCCACCGGCGTGCTTTCCTCATTAACCGCTGTCACATTTTCCAGGCAGAGCCTCGGTGTGCCAGGCGCTGATTTGCATCACCAGATCACAAGGATGTGACCTAATTAAATTTCAGCTCTTTTCAATATGATTTTCATACTCACACAGGGGGTTTTTTTTTGGACCTGTGGAACCAGCTGTCTCGGCAGGGACGTTTCAGGCTTGGAATGGAAGTGGAGAAAACATCTAATTTCCCACTGGGAGCGGCTGCGGAGGCGAGCTCTGGGGTCTCTCCAAAGCCTTTCCCTGCTCCCAAAGTTTGATTCACAAGAGTGAATTGTGTTATTTTTTCAGGGCAGATTGTTTTATTATTATTTATGCAGAAGGGAACATGTTAGTCCCACCCCTCTTCCCGTGCAGATGGATTTAGGTCACGCTGGGAAGAGGGGTGGGAGAACCTGGAGTGAACCACATCCCTCCTGGAACAAAGAACCTTCCCAGGCTCAGCACTGGATCTCACAAGATGCCTCCAGTCAAGACAGGTCCCATCCAACCCCACCAAGGCCCCTCAGCACAAGGCAAATCCAACCATTCCATGCACCCAGACCTCCCTAGGAGTCTTCTAATCCCCAAAAAAAAAATTATTTGGAGTCTTAATTTTCCCTGGAAAGCGCCCGTTCACCAGTGAGGGTAACACAGGAGGGTATCCCAGCTGGATTTTTGGCTGAATGAGCAGAATCCCCCGTGTTTTCCCGTTGCTATGGCAAGGGGGAGAGCCGGGATTTTTGTGCATGGCTTGGTAAATCCGGCCCGTTCTGCACGGCTGATTCGCCCTCCAATTAATTAAGGGCATTCTTCACTTCCCCTCGCAATTAACATAAAGAAAACCCAATTAACTCCTGCACGGTGGACGCTGAGCACCGCCTCGGGCAGTGTGAAACCTCCCTGCTCTCCTGCAGGAAACATCCAAAGATTGTCAGGCTGGCCACAGAGCCACAGCAGAACCCAGAGCCTGTTGTGTTGGATCCCACCCCCATGGAATCACCCGGTTCTCCCTGAGTGAAATCACAATCCTGGCTTTGCCAGACCTGTTGATAGTGGCTGCGAGCTGGGAGTTGGGCTGGAAAAGGAGATTTAGGTGGAAATGGAGATTTGGGTGGAAAAGGAGATTTCTGGCCATCCTCAGGCAGGCTGGTGCCTCTTCCTCTTGGGCTGTGATGGTACAAAGGGCACTTCTGATCCCTTGGTCACTCATCCTCCTTTTTTTATGGCTGAAGCCATGAGTCTGGGAGCAGAGTCTGGGATCAGAGTCTGGGAGAAGTCTGGGAGCAGAGTCTGGGAGCAGGGTCTGAGAGCAGGATATGGGAGCAGGGTTTGGGAGCAGGGTCTGGGAGCAGGAATTGGGAGCAGGGTCTGGAGCAGGGTCTGGAGTAGGGTTTGGGAGCAGGGTCTGGGAGCAGAGTTTGGGAGCAGGGTCTGGAGCAGGGTCTGGGAGCAGAGTTTGGGAGCAGGATTTGGGAGCAGGGTTTGGGAGCAGAGTTTGGGAGCAGGGTTTGGGAGCAGGGTCTGGAGCAGGGTCTGGAGCAGGGTTTGGGAGCAGGGTCTGGAGCAGGGTTTGGGAGCAGGGTTTGGGAGCAGAGTCTGGGAGCAGGGTATGGGAGCAGGGTCTGGAGCAGGGTTTGGGAGCAGAGTCTCCCTCAGTCCGTGGCATCCACGCCCCCTGGCCACGCCCGTGATCCCTGCCATGAGGTGCAGCAGGTATTTCCTGTTCCCGGACTGCTCCAACTTGCCCTGCACGGCTCCGGCTGCCCCGAGCAGCTCCCGGCCCTCCCCGATGGACTCGGGTCCTGCAGAGTGGCTGACAGGACGAGCCGTGCTCTCTCCAGTCTCCCAAAATAAATACGGGAACAGGGAGGGGATGGCAGGGCCCTGCCAAGGTAAAGGGTGACACGGCCTGAGTGGCTCCTGCTGCCTCACCAAGTCCTTGGGATTTGCCCCCAGGATTTGCTCTGGAATTCCCACACTGCCTCAACATATATTCGCCTCTGAGCAGGGAGGTGACTTGGTGACTTCCAGCTACTGTCCTACGTTGCTTTCTCACCCTTCTGAATTTTGGGTTGTTTGGATAAACCATGCTCTGGCTGTTTATCAGCTCCCAGATGACCTGGAACAGATCCAGCATTTTCCCCAAGCCGAGAATTGCCAAAAATCCCAAGTGCTGGCACCACCATCAAGTTGGTTTTTTTTTTTTCCTGCTAGTTTAACACTTTTTAGGTGTTTGTGTCCAGTGCATCGGGCAAGCCCTGAGTTTGGATGAGGACAGAGCAGCCTCCTTCCCACAAAGGCACCGGGAGCATCCTTCATTTCCAGCCTGAGGAGAGCTGCAGGTTTGTCCACGGACGGGGTCAATCCCTTGTCCCCACACCCTCCCCGGGGCCACCCACGGCGCTGCGACAAAGCCACCACACCAACCACCATCACACCGACCGCAATTCCCGAACATCCAACCCCGTCCTCAGCCCCTGCCAATAATCCTCGGGGACAAAAGACCCCGAGGGCAGCTCCCGCCCCCGCCTGTAATTCCTCCCCTTCACCCTAATCCCCTGCAGGCCCTTCTGTCGCAGCGGCCAAATCCCATTAACCGCGCCAGGACCGCGCTCAAAGGAAGCCGCGGCTGGGATGGGAGGGATGAGGAGCCGTCCCTGCCTTGAGTGGGGTTTATTCCCAAAAAAGACCTGAGAGCAGGGAGCTGTGTCTGGCCAAGGAGAGAGGGAGGGGAGGTGGTCTGGGGCTCGTGGCCATCGCTCTGCTGGGGGTGATTCTTTTCCCACTTTCCCCATTCCTGATGAATGTTTCTCTTTTCCCAGTTGGCTTGGTTGTGGTATCAGCTTCCAACGCCCCACTCCAAACACCCTCGTGGTCCTACTCAGCCTCCAAGACTTAATTTCTGCTTGCTCAGGGTTTGCCATGAGCCTCTGAGCTCTGTTTCATGTCTGGTTGCAGAGGAAGGTGCTCTGGTCCATCTCCAACCTGGCAAGGAGGATGGCTGGGGACTGAAAGGATGTTCTCCAACCTGGCCACATTCCCAAAGGTCCCAAGTTTTTTGCCCATGGTCTTGTTTGCCAAGAAGAAGAAAAGACTCAGCATGGAGGTAGCACAAATTCAGGAGTGTCCCAGTGAACCCCAACCAGAACCAGAGTGAAGAAAAAGAAAAACCAAAGAAAAACCCAACAGTTGGGATTTGCAGCTTTTGCCAGGCTGAACTCAAGCTGCAATTGGGATGTGAAATCAGATAATTTTGGGATGGTGAAGCTCCTGGGATAGAATGGAGGAGGAGGGCAAGGCAACAGAACAATGGGGAAGGGCTTTGGTGGGGACATGGAGGATGTGCCAGGGAGATGCTGCTTTTCCAGGCACAGATTGGGCAGAAAGTGAATAAATAAATGATGGTTGGCCCCAGGGGTTCAGAAGGACCAGGCTGTGCCTTAAATGAGGTGGAGAACCACGTGGAGGCTGAGTCACAGGGGACGAGGTCCAAGCAGCCAGGGGAGGCTGAGGGCAGCACACTGACCACTGGCAGCTGCTCCCACACCTGAGCTAATGTTTAGCTTTGGACTTTGCCAAGTTGTCCAAGGGGCAAAGGAGGAGGAGGAGGAGGATGAGGGCAGGTGACCTGAGGGGGGTTGAGGGTGGCTGAGAGCTGGCCCAGTGCCCAGGGCTGTGACTCCTGCATAGCTCTGGGTCAGAGGGAGCCACTGCTGGGTGTAGTTTCTGCTGGTTTGGTCCTGGTTCAGCAGGACATTCCCTGACAGGGCCTTGCTGAGCTCCTCTATTTAGCTCAGCCCTTCCTGATATATTTTATTCCCAACACATCAGGCTCCAGACAGCATTGCAAGGGCTGCCCTGAGGGGACACTGTTGTGGACAGGGTGAGGAGCATGGTGGCACCACCACAAGGCTGCAAAGGTGTCCCCAGCACTGGCCCAGGGCTGAGCACGTCCCATTGGCCTGGATAACCCACCCTGGCAGATGCCTCATCTCTATTTAAACCCCCTCTCCTGGGATGTAATTAAGGACGTGCCTATTAATTGCTGTGTCACAGCAGCACGGATTGTCCCTGTCACCACCAGTGCTCCCTGGGCAGCTCCCACTGGACCACTGCCATGTGTGTCCTCTCCATCCCAAACCTTCACGTTTCCAGTTCTACCTTGCAGGCAATTTTGCACAGCAGCATTCTCCAATCCCAGATTATTCTAATGACACCGTGCAAGAGCTAAAAATAGCAGCAAGGCATTTTGTGCCTCTCCCCCAGCAGCCGCCGTCGGGAGTGCAGGGGAGCCTCTGAGGTGTTTGCAGGGAGCGTTTGGAGAGTATCACACCTCCCCTTTCCCTTGCCAGCCCTGGATCTTTAAATATCTGGCCCAAATCCACACAAGCCTGTAGCTCCTTAACTCCTTCCTTGCACTCAAATCCAAAGGAAATTGGGCATCTGGATGGGATGGAGGACGTGGGGTGGTGCAAAGCACTCCTGAGTGTGCCAGAGCTGCAGGAGTGACTCAGGCATGGTGTGGGTGGTGGGATCCTCTTGGCTTCCCTGGGGACCTCCTGGCTCCAGTGGGATGCACAGAGCCCACCTGTCCCACCCCACTTCACTTCCTCTCCTGCCAGGGCTCGCAGGTGTCTCAGGGTCCTGCATGTGCCAGAAATGCTGCGGGAAGCAACACCTGAATCCACATTGCTCTCCTTAAAATGAGCATCCCAAAATCGATGGACTCACCCAAAAATGGTGCACTCCCCAAAAAAGTGATGCCCTGCCCCCAAACCAGCCATGCTGGATTTAGCACCTGAACATGCTCGGCAGGGTGAAGCAGCAGCCTGGGGAAGTTGCTCCAGCTTATTTCTGGGTTTTTTCTTCTAATTTAAGGCATCCTGTGGGATCCTGAACTTAGCAAGGGTGGTTGGAGCTTGGGAATCCACATGGAAGTGTGGACAACAACATTCCTCCACACAGCCCTGCCAGCCCTCAGAGCCCACCAGGCATCAGCTGGGCTGGGCAGGGGGAACAAAACCCACAGAAACCATCACCAACTTCATCCAGAGCTTCAGTGCAGGTTCCCATTCCTGCACTGGGAACGGCTCCGTGCTGCACTCTGGGCATGGCAGCTGTGCTGGCATGAGGGCACGGGTGTGTGTGGAGAGGCAGGGAGCAGCCAGGGAGACACCCAGCCTGGCACGGGCACAGCGGCACTGCGTGCCCTCGGGGGATGCAGAGACCCAAACCGGAGGGGTTTGGATGCAGGGACCCAAACCGGAGGGGTTTGAGCGCCTGCTCCGAGGGTGTCGGGCCAGGACTGCGGGACGGGCAGAGCGGGAGGAGAAGCGGCCGATCGCTGCCCCCAGGGGGACAGAAACACTGTGAGCTGTCCCCAGGGGGACAGAAACACTGTGAGCTGTCCCCAGGGGGACGGAAACACCGATCACTGCCCCCAAGGGGACAGAAAGGCCGTGAGCCGGTGGCTGCCACGCGCCAGGGATGGCACTGGAGCGGAGCAGAGACGGATGAGTCAGAGGATTCGGGCACAATGGGAAGCGCGGGCTCAGCACGGCCGGGGACACGCAGGGACAGGGACATGCCGGGATGGGGACGTGCCGGGATGGGGCCTCAAGGCTGCCAGCGCTGTATCACCCTCAGCAAATCCTCCTCCCGAGGGGAAAACGCGGCTTTTTGCGGCTTTTTTCCTCTCCCTGGTCGCAGGGAGAGGAAGGAAATGGGTGAACTCATGGCAGCGTGCACGGAGAGGGCTCTGCCACGCGTCCTCCCCGCCCTGCTGGACACGGGGACACGGGGCTGTCCTGCACTTCCCCTGGCGCTGGCAGGGTCCCAGGGAGCACAGCCCAGCCCGGCTGCTTCCCCAGGCACCCCCACTTCCCTCTGCCCACTGCTGCCTTCTCACTTTCACAGCATTCCCTGTTTTATAGCTTTCCCTGTTTTATAAACCCCCAAAAAAGCAAACCCAGGAGCACAAGAGGATTAAAGGAACAGGCACTCCAAAGCAGGAGCCCTGTTTCACCTCCCGATCCCAGTCACCCCATAAGCCCTGGGTTGCTCCCACATTCCTCAGGGGAATGGTGAGGGCAGGAATAACTGGCACAGGATAATTACAGGGCTGAAAGTGGAGGTGTTGCCTGGGCACGAGGTCCCAAAGCTCACAGGGATGGGAGAAACCTCCCATGGCAAACCTGGGCTGGACCCAGACAATAATCCCACAGGGGATTTTGGGAAACTTCCTTCAAAAATGTTTCCACAGGCCAAAATAGTTGGACAGAATTTCAGCCACCACTTTCTCTGCTCCTTGACATCTTTCTTCCACTTCACATGGGATGGTGGCTGGGAGAAGCTGATCCTCAGAAGAAGACACTAAACCTGGACACAAACGTGGGCCACCATCAGCCTGGAGGTCCTGGTCACTCCCTGGGGGCTGGAACCACAGCTCTGGCTGCTCATGGGTGCAGGAACAGCCCCAGGGCCCCTGTGCTGCACAAACCCCATGGTTTGCATGGCCTCAGAAAAGAAACTTTCTTTTTTTTGTTTCAGGATGTGAAAGGAGACCACAAGACTGTGGTCCCACAGCTTCCCCACCTCTGGATGACAGGACACTGCAGCAGCAGCAAGCAGATCAAACTGACACCATTGCAGGAGGGGAAGGCTGGCATCCCTCTCCTGGCATCCCAACACCCTAGAGGCACTCGTGGGGCAGTGCTGGGCAAGGAGCCACATTCACACCACCACTGTCACCAAAGAGTGTCCCCATCCCCAGGCTGGGCTGCCAAACACCTGGGGTTTGAAATCATGAAATTCCTGAATAGTCTGGGGTGGAAGGGACCTCAAAGCTCATCTTGTTCCACTCCCTGCCATGGCAGGGACACCTTCCACCACCCCAGATTGATCCAAGCCCTGTCCAACCTGGCCTTGGACACCTCCAGGGATCCAGGGGCAGCCTCAGCTGCTCTGGGCACCCTGTGCCAGGGCCTGCCCACCCTCACAGCCCATTTTTTTTCCCCAATATCCAGACTAAGCCTGGCCTCTGGCAGTGGGAAGCCATTCCCTGCCCTGCCCACCCCCAGGGCCCCATGAGGTGGGGGGCAGGTGCAGCAGGGATGGGAGAGCCCCCAGATGTGACCTCCTGTCACTGAGCTGCTGAGTGATTGTCACCCTGCCGTTGTCACCGAGCTGTTTGCTCCTTGGCTGGGGCTCAGGAAGTGGCACAACAGCAGCAGCAGCCACACAATGCACCCAAGGCACCGTTAACGGGCTGGGAGCCCGCTGCAGCTGGGGGGAGCAGAGCCACAGCAATGAAAACCCTTTTCCTTAATGCTGCAGGCAAGAGGTGGCATTTTCTAAAAGGAGAATTCAACTCTCCAGGGCTACATGCTACAGAAAACGATTACACAGCTGGGGAGAACACTTTCCCAAGCAAAGCCAGCAGCCCTGAGGGATGAGCGGGAGCAGGTCCTGGCCTCACACAGTCCCAGGGGCTCTGCAGCAGCACCAGGAATCACCCATGGATGGCCAGAGCTGGACACCAGCACTGCTCCTGGCAGCCACCCTGCATCTCCTGCTTGTCCTAGAAAAGGGAAAAATACCCCTGGAGCACTGAGGGTCCTGCAGAGTGTGCCTGACACCGTGACAAGAACCATCAGTGAGTGATGTGGCTGGTGCTGAGCTGGCACTGCACACTGTGCTCCCTCCCAGCCCGTGTGCTCTCGATCTATTGGAGCTGGAACAGCTCCCCTGGCTGCCACAGCCAGCAGTGAGCAGCCCAGCAGAGCCCCAGAGGCACCACGGGATGGTGGCACTGCCACTGCTGGCACCAGAGGGACAGGGCAGGGCAGGGCACCCTCCAGGGCTGGGGGCTGAGCCAGCACAGGAGCTCTCCCAGGAAAATCCCGTGTCACCTCTGCACCACAGCCCACACAGTTTCCCATGGCTGGGGCTGGTGTTGGGGCCATGCCAGGAAATTATCCACAATAATTGAAGCATGACTTCAGGCAAACGCCTCAAACTCCCAAATGTCTCTGCCTGTGACACTAAAGCAGCTCCCAGGGCAGCAGCAGCACAGGGAGGTTTCCTGCTCTCTCTTGTGAGGACAAATCTCAGCAAGGTGAGGCACAGGGTGGGCACCCAGCTGGGATGGGGTGGGTTTGGTGCTGCTGGCTCCCACCACAGCCAGGGATGAGCTCTCTCACATGGAGAGCTGGGACAGATTTGGGCTGGCATGGCAGGAGGGAGTGCCAGGGACAGGAACTGTCCTGAGCACCTGCTGTGCCCCAGAGGCTGGGCAGAGCCTGACTGTGTCACAGCCACACTTCTCCACAGAGCCTGTGTTCCATGGAATTGGCACCAAAACTCTCCAAGGAATCAGGACAAGTCCAACTGGGACAAACAGGACAGGTGAGAGAACAGAGGCTGGCAAGAGGCAGGATCACCACCTCCCTCACATCCCATTTCCATGAGGGCTCCACAGCCTCTCCTGGTTCAGAGCAGGCAGCCATGAGCCTCTCCAGCCATGGTGGAGCTGAGCCCCAGCAGGATCCCATCCCCTTTCCCAAAGCCCTTTTTTCTCCCCAAAAGCAGCAGTTCCACGTGGTGGCTCTGCGGACAGGGCCCCACCCTGCTGCCCTGGTTAGCAGCAGTTTCCTCTCCCAGCTGCAGAGCAGCAGCAGCAGCAGCTGGGTTTTACATCCCCCTCGCCGGGTGCAGCCGGTGACAGGAGGTGACACCACCCAGCCCCTCCCACGAGGTCCCTGTCACTCAGGGACAGTCACAACCTGAGTGACACAGGCTCAAAGCTGAAGGCACAGCAGAGCAGCAGCCAGCAGGGAAGAAAAAACACAACTTCTTCCCTTTTTCTTCTGAAGAAGAGATCTGAGCTCTGTGCAAAAGGAAGCGCTGATACCACACATCCTGCAGATAAAACACAATTATTCCATCAGCTCCAAACCCTTGGGAAAGGCTGTTCCCCTCTGCATCACCCCCACCACCGAGCAGGGTGCCAGAGTGTCCCAGTGTGACATCACCCCTTTGTGCTTTGGGACATCATCCCCACCACTGCTGGGATTTGGGGATCTCTTCCTCATTTTTCTGCAATAAGAGCTTCCACTTGGGAAGCCACGTTGGTGTAAACATTCCAGTAAATCCCTTCCTGCAGGCCACTGGGTAATTAAGGAGCTCTTTTCATAACAAGGTAACAAATAACACGTGTGGTTTGACAAATTAACTTCTCGTGTTCGCTAATCATCGCTCGGCAAGCCAGGACAGTGGTTTAGGATGTGGGAAGTTTGCAAGGAATTCCCTCACTGGAGATAAAGGGAGCCTGAACTCAGGGCAGGTGCAGGAAACTCCTGAGAGCCTGCAAACAAAACCAGTTTCTTAAAGAAAACTCAGCCACAGTAACTCGTGCCTCTGTCACAGACCCAACTTCCATAGCTGCTTCCACCACAGAAAAATGAGAATTCCTGCAGAATTCCTCCTCTAAGCCACCACTGAGCTCCAAGAGGCAGAAACACCGAGAGCCACAAGGAAGCTGCTCACCAGAATAACCTGAAGGTGTCAAACTTGAACACTGCAGATCCTTGCACCAGAGAAGCACAGGTGAAAACAGAAGGCAGAACGATTTTGCACAGGTGTGTTGTTTCTGTGCAGGAACCACCACCAGGACAGCCCCAGCTCCTGGAATGAGCCTGCCAGGAGGGAATGACACAGGAAGCACAAGATGAATGTGTCACAGACATCTTCTATGAAAAATCCTTTCCTTAGGATTTTTCCTCCTGAGAAGCTGAGAGGCCTCAGGAACAAAATGTAAACGTTGATTATCTGCTGCTGTGGAATGCAACAGGTGCATCTGGGATCGGTCTCATGTGGTTGTTTTTAATTACTGGCCAATCACAGCCCAGCTGGCTCGGACACAGAGCCAAGCCACAAACCTTTGTTATCATTCCTTCCTATTCTATTCTTAGCCAGCCTTCTGATGAAACCTTTTCTTCTATTCTTTTAGTGTACTTTTAATGTAATATATATAATAAAATAATAAATCAAGCCTTCTGAAACATTGAGTCAGATCCTCCTCTCTTCCCCAATCCGAGAACCCCTGTGAACACGGTCACATGAACGAACAACCCACATGTGAAACCCAACTGCCAAAGTTTTATTGACCGGCCGTTCGAGCCGCTCCCATTTTTCCCCTCTGGGCGGTTCCAGCGCGGCGCCCTCGGAGGGGCTCGGCGAGCGCTCGGCAGCGCCGCCCCCGCAGCAGAGGCACCGGCACAGCCCCCGCGCTGCCCGGGCCGCTCCCGCAGCAGCAGAGGCACCGGTACAGCCCCCGCAGCAGAGGCACCGGCACAGCCCCCGCGCTGCCCGGGCCGCTCCCGCAGTAGAGGCGCCGGCAGAAGCACCAGTACAGTCCCCGCAGCAGCGCCCGGCAGAGGCATCGGCACAGCCCCCGCAGCAGAGGCACGGGCAGAGGCACCATCAGAGGCACTGGCAGAGCCCCCGCGCTGCCCGGGCTGCTCCGGCTCCGTTCCCCCGGCTCCGCTCCCCCGGCTCCGCTCCCCCGGCTCCGCTCCCCCGGCTCCGCTCCCCGGCTCCCCGGGCCGCAGACACGGGCAGCCCGCAGCTGTCCGGCCGGAAGGCGCTGTCAGACACCTCGGGCTGCCGAGGGGGCCGGCCAGAAGCTGCTCGGTGCAGATGAGTCACAAGCACAGCGCAGACAGTCCCTCTGTGCTGTTATCCCATCCCCGCTGCTCCACAGCTCTGCCAGGGGACACATCCCGTGCTCAAAGATCTCACGATGGGAAATTCTGTCAAGAGATTTTCACAAAGATGACAGATTTGTAAGTGGCCTGGTTTTGTTCAAGAGCTGAGCCTGCACTGTTGTGTCAGCACAATATGCAAAATGTTTTCTTCACGCTTCATCAGTTAACCCCAAAACGATCAAAGCAATCCTGGCAGCTGCTGAGTATCACATCCAGAGCCTGGCTTTGGGGAGAGGGTGCATAGCAGAGCCCACAGCGCCAAAAGCAGCACCAGGCATTTTGTTTTTATTACTTTAGAGCCTCTAAAGTGCAGTTTGGAGATCCCACCCCAGCAGTGCATGGAAGC
This sequence comes from Setophaga petechia, assembly GCA_024362935.1. NCBI lineage: Eukaryota > Metazoa > Chordata > Aves > Passeriformes > Parulidae > Setophaga > Setophaga petechia. The sequence goes on along the minus strand of JANCRA010000091.1, from coordinate 1,950,000 downwards.
AGGAGAAACGTGAAGCTCCAAGGTAGGGCTGAAGAGGAGGGCTGGCACCTGGAGCACCAGGTTTGGGAACAAAGCAGGGCTGTGGCTCCACAGGGTCCCAGATTTCACAGTCAGTCTGGAGCTCCACCTCTGGAATGCTCACGCTGTGCCAAGGAAACAGCAGCTCTGGGAATTCCTGGCAGCAGTTGCCAATGGTGCCATGAACCATTCCAGTGCAAGGTGTCCCCGCCCATGGCAGGGGGTGGAATGAGATGAGCTTTAAAGTCCTTTCCCAACAACCCAAAGCATCCTGGGCTCCGTGCACCTACCACCTGCTTCCTGTGGATGCTCACGATGTGGATGTCCTCGCTCCGGTACTCCTCGTCGTGCCTGTCCAGGGGAATCTTCTCCAGCTCAAAGTCCCTCTGGAGCAGCTGTTCCACAAAGAACAGTTCCACAAACAACAGCTCCACAACCATTCCAGACATTCCCCACCATGCAGCACCTCACCCTCATTCAAACTGATTGTGGTGGGCTCAGTGCTGGCCAATCCTGCACTCACCAGGACCCTGGACCCAAGGAACCAGGACACTGCTCCAGCACTAACCGAAAGACTCCAGAAAATACTCCAGAATATCCCAGAAAAATCTCTTTAAGCTTGTGGTAAAACACTCCTGAAGGATGTGGCACTTGGGGACATGGCTTAGTGGTGGCCTTGGCAGTGTTTGGGGGATGGTTGAACTCGATGATCTCAGAGGACTTTTCCAGCCTAAATGATTCTGTGTATCCATGATTTTGCTTCAACCTGCCTGTTTGCCAACTCCCTCAACTGAAAGGGAGAGGAGAGAAAAAACCAGCCTAAAATCCCCCAGCATCAGCTCAGGCCATGCTCAGATTGCCTGGGCTGAACCTGGCAAAGCAGGAAATAAATCACCAAAAAATGCAGAAATCAGCCAGAAACACCAAGACCTGTAGAGTTCACTGTGGGAGCAGCACCTCAGAGCTGAGCACAGCCCTTCCACCACCAGGAGTGTGAGGCATTAATTACCAAACAGGTGCTTTGATTAACACCAATCCCCTGGAATTCTCACCCTTTTCATTTTCTTTTTTGCAATATTATAATTATTATATATAATCCTGCACAGCAGCTGCTTCTCAGCAGTCACCACGGGTGCAGAGTTAAATCTGCACTGCCCATCATCCCTCACAGGTGTTCCCTGTGTTGCTTTTCCTCACCTGCACACAAGACACAGCTGGAACATTCAATTAAAACAATTAAAGGGCTCTCATTAGAGAGAAGGAATTTTTTTCAGAAGCACCTCTATCACTCAGGAGAGAGTTTTGAGTGTCTGAGCAAAACTTTGTATTTTCCCTCTGCTTTCAATGGAGCAGCCTAAAAGAAAATATACTTAAAACTCACTTACTTCAAAGTATTTCCTCTCAATTTCAGGGTTCTTCCCCATAGTCCTCTGTTCATAGCAGCACAGCACACAGGTGTCAGGGCCTGTCAGGTCCTTCAGGGTCTTCAGCAAGGGCTCCAAGGACTGCCCAGAAAAGATGAAACATTTCCCATGTGGATTTCAAGCTCATTTCACTGGCTGCAATACCCTCTAGCTGAAGCCTTCACCCAAGAGAGAACCACCCAGTTTCACTTTTCTGCTGGTTATTTTTAGTGCTTTAACTGGGACAAGAATATGGGGGAAAAGCTGGGAGGCAGAGGAGAAAAGGGGACTCACAGGAGAAGAATTTCCCAGACTGACCAAGAAAACTGAACTGGAATCCAAGCCAGAAACAGCCCACACAGCTGAGTGGGCACTTCCTTGAGGCACACAACAATGAGCACTCCTCAGTGTGCTTCAAAAGTGAGAGTTTTCTCAATTATTCCTGGAGGATGGCTCAGATCCAGAGCACAGTGGAGGGAAATGGGACCAACAGGCAGGGACTCAATGCCAGGGGCTGGTAAAGCCATTGGAAGGGCACTGGGACATGGGGTTTGTCAGGTTATTTCCATTTCCTGCAGCCTCCCTCAGCTCTCTGTGCACATCCTACCAGCTCCAGCTGAGGACACGAGGCAGACTGCAACAATCACTCAGCGGTGGCAGGATTTATCCTCCTGCCTTCCCAAAGAAAACATGAGGAGAACCCAAACAGCAGACTTAGCACTTTTAAATTTCATTTACCAATGATTTCAACAGTTCACACTTTGCTTCACCATCCTCAATGTTAAAAAAAAAAAAACGGGGAGGGCACAAACATTCAATTTGGGATTTTTAACATAGAAATAGTCTCTGGTTCTATGTCAAATGGCCTTACATCTATTAAAATGCATTTTCCAGTCTTGTTCTACCTATTTCTATAAACCACAGGGACCGTAACATGAGCACAATATTTATCTGAACACTTCTCACAGTAAACACACTGATCCCACCCCCCTTCCCAAGAAACCTCTCTGTAGGGGTTTAGTAAAGTCTTCAATTACCTCCTCATAGTAAATGCAATCAGCCATGAGTATATAATCAGGAGGAGGCTGAAATTCTGTTACATCTTCACCCCTAAAAAAAACACAAACAAGAAAAAACCAACAAAAAGTGAAAAGAAGTTTTAGTAAAAACACATATTAAAGGACTGAGTACGAAGTTTACTGTGTTCTTGTATTAAGTTTGCCTCTCACAGCAGTATTTGAAGTTATTTAGTAATTTAATAAAGGTAGTGCAGAATGACAGGATCCCAGGAAGGTTTGGGTGGGAAGGGAACTTCCATCCCATCCCATTCCTCCCTCTGCCATGGCAGGGACACCTTCCACCATCCCAGGCTGCTTCAAGCCCTGTCCAGCCTGGCCTTGGACACTTCCAGGGGCAGCCACAGCTTCTCTGGGCACCCTGTGCCAGAAACTTCCCACCCAGGAATTTCCAATTCCCTACATCCCATCTAAACCGACTCTTTTTCAACCTGAACCCAGAATACCCATTAAAGCTGAACAGAGACATTAAATAAAGGCTCATACAAACCATTTCAGTACCTTGGCTCGGACGGACCCTGTGACCAGGTGCTTGTTATTCTCAATATTGACCATCAACAGCTCCTGCAGCTCCTCCAGGTCCGTGACCGTCACGTTCGCCCTGTAACACACACACGTGGATTGGGATTAACGCCATGGCAGGGAACACTCCGCACAGCACAGAAAACGGGGTTTAAAGGAATCCAAAGGGTCTGAGGGAGCAGACAGCGGCGGGCAGGGAATCCGCTCACCCCAGCGTGGCTGCCATGATGCCGACGGCGCCGGTGCCCGCGCCCAGCTCCAGGACGTGGCGACGGGCGAGGGGGCAGGCGCCGGTCTCCAGGAACTTGGCGAGCACCAGCGCAGCGTCCCACACCACACAGCCCACACCGCCGGCCGCCCGCTGCTCCAGCCGCAGCGCCGGCCCGGCCCGCCGCTCCAGCTCCCTCACGAAGCCCGCCATGGCCGCGGCTCTGAGGCGGCGCGGCCCCGCCCCGGCAGGAAATGGCGGGCGGGCCCTGAGTGGACGGCGCTGCCCGCCCGCTCTGGGCGGCGGGACAGGCTGTGAGCCGGGGCATGGAGGCTTTTCCAGGCGGAATAATTCTTGGATTCTGGCAACCGTGTCGAGCCAGGACGGATTCCTGGATTTCGGCAGCCGTGTCCAGCCGGGATGGATTCCAGGAATCCGGCAGCCGCGGCCCTGAGGGAGCGCGGAGCCCTCAGGAGCCGCTCCCTCGTCCCTCCTGAGCCGCTCCGGCCTGAGCTCTCCTGAAGGTTTTGTTACAAACGGCCCTCACGCAACTTAAAAAAAGGTCTTACAAACCTAGAGAAAAGGTCTTAATAAACTTACAAAAAAGTTTTAATAAACCTACAAAAGTCTTACTAAGTCTACAAAAAAGGTCCTAACAAACATACAAAAAGGCTTTAAAACAAACTTTAAAGAGGTCTTAATAAATGTACAAAAGGGCTTTAATATGCTTAAAAAAGGTCTTAATAAATGTACAAAAAGGCTTCAAAATAAACTTTAAAAAGGTCATAATAAATGTACAAAAAGATCTTAATAAACTGACAAAAAGGTTAATAAACCTATGAAGAAGGTCTTAATAAACCTATGAAAAAGGTTTTAATAAACCTACAGAAAAGGACTTAGCCTACAAAAAGGTCTTAATAAACCTGCAAAAAGGTTTTAATAAACTCCCAAAATGGTTTAAATCAAGAAACTGATTATGAGTTGATTATGCACTGGCATCTTGAAATGAAAAGGTTTAAGATTTCCCCCCCCCCCCCCCCCCCCCCTTGGATATGTGGAAGAAAGTTTTTTTATTACTTTAATTTCTTCATTTCTTTTAGAGCAATGTGAGGCCTCTCAGTGGTCAGCAGATTCCCCTTGGGAAGTTGTTTTCTGAGGGAATTGCCTTTTCCCACACGAGCCAACTTCAAACCCAAACTTCACATTTTTCCCCTCCAGCAGTTTTTTTTTTTTGTCGTTCTTTTTACCTACCCCTCTAATTATGAAGTAACTGAAATGTTATTTATTGCTCTCTTGAACCATGCTGGTGGGAACCTCACTGCCTTTGACCACTTTCCATGGTCGTATTATGATATATTTTACTGTGGAATATTCAAAATTGTTCTGACATAAGCACTTATACAGGAAGGTATAAAGCTGACATCTGTATTTTCTAAAATGTGGCAGAGAATTTTTTTCCCTCTTCAACAACACAGAAAAGTCTGAAAAAATATTATTCCTTGTTTAGCAATAGCTGCTGGTGGGGACTTCAAAAGAGTTAATGCAAAGAATGAATTCCACTTTTCCAAGTCATCCTCCATTTCCTACCTGCATTCCCAGTCTGTGCATCTCAAATTTGAGACTTCTTGAACCTTACCTTGTAACAGCAAAATGAAGCAGTTCTAGAAAAAAGTGTGAATGGATTCCAACCCTCTCTTCTTCCTCAGGGAAGGAGCACAGAGGAGACAGGCAGTAAAGAAAAAAGATAGAAAAATACATCTGAAATTGGGAGGGAGGAGAAAACTGCGGGTTCTTGGTATGATCCTGTACAGGGCCAGGATTTGGACTCCTCATGGATCCCTTCCAACTCAGGAGATTTCTAATTAACATCCCTCTTCAGTCCTATCTCCTTTCCAAAAAGGAGAATTTTCCAAATGGAATGCCCAAGACAATGGGAGCAGCTTAGGCAGACTGATGAGAAGCTGGAATGTGATTTGGAAGCCTGGGATGAGCCAAAGTGAGATCAGCAGCCTGGAAAATTGGGCCATTTTGTATTGTCAAAAATGCAATTCCCAACCTTGTCCTTGCAAGGAACACGCACTGCTCAAGCTCTTAAAAATTAAGACTGGGGTGATTTATTAATCTTGTTAAGAACTCTGATACAAAGCACAGTAAAAGGCCACAAACCAGTAAATAAAATGTGGCTTGTGAAGGCCACTTTATAAATGCTGCTACAGAACTACCAGTAAAACAGACTCACTCTCACACCAGTTCAAACACGGCCGTTCGACTGGCAAAGAAAAGTTCCATTCACTTATCAGTTTAAAAAGTTTAATAAAGCTTTAAGTGTTTGCTGGTTTAAATGCTACCAATTTCCAAAGTGGATTCACGAGTTAAGTGTAGATCTAGAGGGAGTTATCAGGTCTGGAAGGCAGGACTGTCCCAAGCCAGAGGAAACGCTGCTGGCCGGATCCAGCCCAGGAGTAGCAGACTGTGTTATAGGCCTCCAAGTCAACTTCAATTTATACACGTCATTAGCATATCTGTAAATATACAATATAAACAATTGTACAGGCGCATAGCTTTGTTCTCCACAACAGCAGACAAACTCTTTAGCTTAAGACACCTTTGCCTACCAAACAAAAAAGGCACATCTGAACAGGATGCACGTGAAGTACTCGGGATCCTCCCCGATATCCAAGACGGGTACTCCTCCTTCATCCTTTCTCCAAAGAACCAAGACCAAAGGAATATTTTGGTATTTAGGTTTCAACCTATTTTTTTTCTTTGTCTTCAGCAGCAAATCAATGGCAATTAAGACATGGCATGAGAATACTCCAGAACAGGAGCTGTCACTCAGGAACCTCAAGGCAAGTGGTCAGAGGTTTCAAATCTGTGACACTCTGGATCCTTGTGTTGTTTGATCATCCCATTGCTGGGTGTCCTTAATTTTAAAAAAAGGCCACTAGTGCTCAAATTTGAAAAAAAATTCCACAGACGCACCTTCTTTTTGGCTCAGTGCAATTAAAAGATGTCAGTTTAAATTCACTTAGTGTAGTTTACAGTGCAAAAGGTCTATTTTGTGTCCTGGCAGAACGGTCGGCACTGAGGATGTGAACCAAGGCAATGCTGCTGCTCACCTGAGGGTAATGCTGTCCAACCACACAGGCTGGAATGTGTGTAGTCTGAATATTTTCCAATTTAAACCTTTTTTTTTTTTTTTTGATCAGCAGCACTTTAAGAGCATAATTTGTGAAAATACTAAAATACACTGCCTTTTTTTTCTTCCTGAATAAATTAAAACAAAAAAAAAAAGAGGAACTTTACAAACAGTATTCCAGTGTCAATGACTACTATGGCTAAGGTCATTGAGGAGTTTCTGCATTTTCTAGCAAAGACAGTCTGTGCAAAGGAGGGTGGGAGAGCTCCCTTTTGTAAGTCTTTGGTGGCAGTTTGGGCAGCTGGGGGCTGGAGTTGTGCCGGGGCGGCACGGGGGGCACGGCCGGCTGTGCCAGGTTGTTGTGGCTGGCGCTGAGGACGCAGCAGCGGCGCAGCACCCGCGGCGAGGGGGTGCTGGGAGGGGTGCCCGGGGAGCTGGGGCCGGAGCCGGGCTCCCGCAGCCACTCGGGCTCGCGGGGGAAGCGGCCCAGCGGCGGCGGCTGCAGGCTCATGGCGGGGCAGTTGATGAAGTGCTCGGGCGGCCGGAGCGGCACCGGGGGCGGGGTGTCGGGGACGGGGTCCCGGGGGGGAGGAGGAGGAGGAGGAGGGCTCTGCAGGGGCTGCTCCAGCGGGGCGGTGTAAGCAGGAACGCGAGGTTGGATCTTTGGAGGGGGCGGCTGCCGAGGTGGGATTGCTGGAGGATCGTCATCCGGCTTGGAATTTCCCTGCGGTGTCGTGGAGAAAAAGGAGGTGTGAGAAATGGAGAGCACGGAATGCCAGAATGGTTTGGGTTGGAAGGGAACTTAATAAATCCCATCCCATTCCTCCCCCTCCCATCCCATTCCTCTCTCACCTCCCACTATCCCAGGCTGCTCCAAACCCTGTCCAACCTGGCCTTGGACACTTCCAGGGGCAGCCACAGCTTCTCTGGGCACCGTGTGCCAAGGCCTCCCCATCCTCCCAGCCAGGAATTCCCAATTCCCAACATCCCATCTTGTTGCAGACATCTTTCATGAAAAATCCTTTCCTTAGGATTTTTCCTCCTGAGAAGCTGAGAGACCTCAGAAACGAAATGTAAACATTGATTACCTGCTGCTGTGGAATGCAACAGGTGCATCTGAGATTGGTCTCATGTGCTTGTTTTTAATTAATGGCCAATCACAGTCAGCTGGCTTAGACACAGAGCCTGAGCCACAAGCCTTTGTTATCATTCTTTCTTTTTCTATTCTTAGCCAGCCTTCTGATGAAACCTTTTCTTCTATTTAGTATAGTTTTAATGTAATATATATAATAAAATAATTAATCAGCCTTCTGAAACATGGAGTCAGATCCACGTCTCTTCCCTCATCCTCAGACCCCTGTGAACACCATCACACCATCTAAACCTGCTCTCCTTCAGTTTACAGCCATTTCCCTTGTCCAGATGTTTGGATAAAGAGCAGTCTTCATTCAGATAAGGAATTCTCCTGCCCTTTGCCAGTGGTGCTGTCAGAAGCACAGCAGCTGTGCCCTTGATGGGAATGTGAACACTCTGTTCCTGAAATTCCTAGCAGGGTTTGGACACTGGGAATCCAAAACTTAAACACAGGGAACTGGAGCTCTGCATCTCCAAGTCTTTTAGACTGACAGAGCCCTGTTTGGATCAATGGCTGAACTTGACAGTCTTCAAGGTCTTTTCCAAGAGAAATTATTCAAGATATTCCCCAATTTATCACCACAGTTATTCAATCCAGGACAGCAATACCTTAGCACTGGAAGCATCCTGATCCATCTTTTTCCGTGGAGGAAGTGGAGGAGGGTTCTGAGGCTCATCACTCAGTTTAGGGAAGCTCCCCCAGGAGCTGAAGAAAGTCTCTGGAGAGGGAAAAGCAGATCTTTTACTCCTTGTGCAATATCGGAGGAACATATTCTGGAATATCAAGCCAAACTCAAAGCAAGTCAAGTAAGATCTTTGTGCTCCACAGCAACATGAACCAGTAACTTCAGCAGCATGAATTTCTTTAATTCACTGCTTTATCTGATCTAGGCCTCACAAAGTGTTCTACTATGTCCAGTATCAAAAAAAGGCATCAGCAGTCTGCAGGCAATGCTGAGAGACAGGAATATAAACCCAGGGAACTCCAAGTGACTTCTTACAGAGGGAGAAAAAAAATCCTCAAATTAAGACACAACACAACCCCTGAGTTGTATTGGTGATTTCTGTCACACCTTTGTTTTCCTCTTAGGAGTGCACTGAGCTCTGTGTCTACATCAGGCCTGTGCTTTCCAGCTGGAAATTAAATTAATCATATTTTTAAAAATGTGTGTGGAATAAAAAAAAAAAGAACAGCTGAAAACCCAGGTGAATGCAGGATATCCCTCACAGCTGTGGTACAAAATGTGTCTCTTCCTTCCCAGCAACAGAGCAGTTATTTTCACTACGTGGAATTAGGAAATTATCAAGTTGCTTTATTTGTAGCTTTAGTCAAACAAAACAATCATCAAGGACATTCAAAACAGAAGGAAAATCATGTGAGAGCCTGGTGATAAAAACCCAACCCAAACTAAATCAGCAGTTTAAGTTTTAGGCTCTACATTCTTTACAGGACATCTGATCTAAAAGGAGCCCTTCTGAATGCAGCCCACATTCTCATCCCAGATTTCAGATTTCAATCCCCACTGAGCTCTCCTGAACCCAGGGAAGGCAGAGTTAAAATTTAACAGAGTTCCAACACTCACTTGACTGAGGCAAGTTCACAGGAGCGAAGATGCTGTTGTTACCTGGGAAATAAAAAAATCCATTAAACCATTTCCAGACACAACCACTGCACTGCAGCACATAACAAATGCCTGAATAACCTGAGAGAGCAGAAAAAAACCCCAAGTTCATGTACTGTAATCATGAATGAGAATTTCTTGTGTAAGACATTCCTGAACCGAAGAATTTAACTCACGCTGGAAATTAATTTAATTACTTAATTATTGTGAGCCTTTTAGTGTCTCAGTAGCTGGGCGTTGGCCCGGGACCTCTATCCCAGGAAAGGACAGAGTCCTGGAGTCCAGCCTGCTTGGTCCCAAAACCACGGGGAGCCCTGCAGCCAGCAGAGTGATAACAGCTCTGGATAGTGATAACAGCTCTGGATAGTGATAACAGCTCTGGATAGTGATAACAGCTCTGGGATCTCAGCTCTTTAGGGTTTAGCTGCTGCTAGGCTTGGCTTCCCTGGGCATGGCTCAGGCAGAGGGAGAGAGGAGAAGGAGACGCCGGCAGTTCCACTGGAGATGGTTTATTCAGGAGAGTGTGAAAGGTCCAGAGCAATTCTTCTTCTCACTTAATAGGGTACAGTAAGCTACATATACACCTTTGGCCAGGCCAAACTGGACCAATGGACACAGGTTAAAGGTTTTACAAGTGACCAATCGAAGGGTCAATAGGGTTTTTTCCTTATAAGGGTACAAATATACATTGTGAGTGCAGGGTTAGAACATTTCTGGACTGCTGTGTCAGCAATCTTATTGTTAAAGCCTCCACTGTGCCTTAGCAGGGCCTGTGGCATTTACTACACTTCATATTTTTTTAAATCCTGGCACACACCCTCAGTACATTTGGGAAGCCTGAGGGACAGCACCCCATAAAAAGCTGATATTTACCATAAGAGCTGTTGAGGTCGATGTCCAGGAAGACGCTGAACTCGGAGGAGGCCGACACGGGGGGCGTGGAGGGGGTGTTGGGGGAGGTGGGGGCCGACGCTGCCGCCTCCTGCTCGGCCTCGGTGATCCTGCTGAAGCTGATCTTGCTGGGCTCCTTCTCCAGGGGCAGGGGGTGGCTCCGCAGCGTGCCCGACGTGGAGCCGTGCCTGCCCGTGTTGGGCCTGATCCCGGGGGATTTCAGGGGATACGTTGTTTTCCTGGGCTGGAGACAGGGGGGATGTTAGCACTGCAACGTTCCACACTGCAATGTTCCCAACACTGTTCCCAACACTGCAACATTATCAAAACTGTTCCTAACACTGCAATGTTCCCAATACTGCAACGTTCCCAACACTGCAATGTTTCCAACACTGTTCCCAATATTGCAATGTTCCCAACACTGCAACATTCCACACTGCAACATTATCAAAATTGTTCCAAACACTGCAACATTCCACACTGCAACATTATCAAAACTGTTCCCAACACTGCAATGTTCCACACTGCAACATTATCAAAACTGTTCCAAACACTGCAACATTCCACACTGCAATGTTTCCAACACTGTTCCCAATATTGCAATGTTCCCAATATTGCAACATTCCGCACTGCAACGTTATCAAAACTGTTCCCAACACTGCAATGTTCCCAATACTGCAACATTCCACACTGCAATGTTCCCAATGCTTTTCCCAATACTGCAACGTTCCCAACATTGCAACATTCCACAGAGTGATATTCCCAGCACTGCAACATTCCCAACATTGCAACATTCCATAATACAACATGGTCCCAACACTGCAGTGTTGCCAACACTGCTGCCATATTGCAACATTCCACACTGCAACATGATCAAAACTGTTCCCAACACCACAACATTCCCAACACTGCAGTGTTCCACACCTCAACATTCCCAACACTGCAATGTTCCACACCTCAACATTCCCAACAGTGCAGTGTTCCACACCTCAACATTCCCAACACTGCAGTGTTCCACATCTCAACATTCCCAACACTGCAATGTTCCACACTGCAACATGGTCCCAACTCTGCAACATTCCCAACTCTGCCATGTTCCAAACATTGCAGCATTCCCAACATTGCAGCATTCCTCACTGCAACATTCCCAACACTGCAACGTTCCCAAACACTGCTGCTATTCCATACTGCAGAAATCCCAAGAACTCTTGCCATTCCCCATTTCAGCATTCCCAAAAACTGCAACATTCCATACTGCAGCATTCCCAAACACTGCTGTCATTCCCAAATATTGCTTCCATTCCTCACTGCAACATTCCCAAACATTGCAGCATTCCACACTCCAACATTCCCAAACACTGCTGCCATTCTCAAAAACTGCTGCCATTCCCCAGTGCAGAAATCCCAAACATTGCAGCATTCCCCACTGCAGCATTCCCAAACATTGCAGCATTCCCCACTGCAGCATTCCCAAACATTGCAGCATTCCACACTGCAACATTCCCAACCCTGCTGCCATTCCCCACTGCAGAAACCCCAAAAACTGCTGCCATTCCCCAGTGCAATTCCCAGCCCTGCTGCCATTCCACACTGCAGAAATCCCAACCCCACTGCCATTCCCCACTGCAGCATTCCCAAGGCTCTGTGAGGTATTTCTGAAGTGTTTCTCAAAGAGCAGCACAGGGGTCCAGCTGATGGGAGGTGCAGTGTTATTTACACAGCAGGGATTTGCTGGGAAGCTGTGGATGCAGCTGAAGGAATCTTTTATTTCCTCACAAGTAAGAGGAATGAAGAGTCCAGGTTCTGCTGCCAACCAGGACAAAACACTGGGAAAAACAGACCTGGGAAATAAAAACTGGCTTCAGGTGTCCCTCAGAGCTGCAGCAGAGCCCCAGAGCAAAGCACAGAACCAGCAAAAGCACAGAGGGTCACTGGGGCCTGCACACATCCAGCACCAAGGACACCCTTGGAAACACATTGTCCCTGTCCCAGTTTATCCAGGACAAAATTCCTACACCAGCCTGGACAAACCCAGCCTGGTCAGGCTTGGCTTAATCCAGCACAGATCAAAGCTGAGCCCTGCAAAGTGAATTATGTCCCCATCTTTCAGTGGGGTCCAGCACACTGCAGCATCCACAGCTGGATTTTCCTGTAATTCCAGTAAGATTCTCTCTTTGGAAATCATGAGCTGTCAAGAATTCCTGCCCAGCTGACTGGACTCCTATTCTTAGAAAAGATTTTAATCAAATTACTGTCAGAAGCATTTTTGCAACAGCAATTTCTGGTGTTTTCTTGCCACATTTGTAACATCATCTTACTCATTCCTCTAACAAGAGATGGCAAAAATGATTTATAGCTCTCTCAAAAAAATTAGACATGGCTCCAGTTCCTCAGGCAATTACAACATATAAAAGCCAAGTGCTCTAAATTGTGATTTTCCTGCTTAAAAAAGAACTCTGAGCTCCAGGAGCTGGGTTTTTTAAATCCAAAATTGCTACTCCTTTAAATGGAACTGTATTTTCTTCAGCAAAAAGGGTTGCACCTGGTAAAGTCTGCAGTTTTTGCAATAATATCAAATATTTAGACAAAACAAAACCAGAAATTATCTTAAAGAAAACAGAATATATTATGTATAAAAGTAATATTTTAATTAATATTAATATAAGACTTCTTGGTATTGTGAAATGAAAAATGTTACTCCATATTTTATCATATGTATGATAAGAAATACAAATTTAACAGCAATATTTCAAGTTTTGGGTGGAAAAAAGTGAGTTTTAAAGACAGACAAAGGTAATGTATTTTAGTAGTGACAAACATCAGGAGGAGAAGTATTTTTGAATCAAGTTTAGTTGGAAAATCAACTCAGAATAAGGAATTCTGAAGAAAATCTATCTGGCTTATTGAGGTAACCCGGTGTTATTTCCATAGTGGTCAGTGAATTGTAGCAATTTAATTTTAATTAAATATTGCAGGAATTGGAGCTGATGGTCCCTGTGCTTCCCTTCCAGCTCAGGGTGTTCTCTGATCCCATCAAATTTCAATAAAAACTCACAAATCGAGGAGGCTGCTTGCAGTTCCGAGGTTCAATCTCCAAGGACTTGTTGAACAGATAATCTGTGAACTCCTTTTCTGGGATCTTCCCCATGGGATTGAGATTTTCAAAGAATTTCTGAACGAAACAAGTAGCAAGAATATTCCAAAAATAAGCACACAGAGAAAATGTGAATGAAATCCTCCTAATTCAGTGATTCAAAATGTCATTTTCCACCACTTTTGGCTGCTCCTTTGTGTGGTTCTTTGTTGTCTACCACCCATTCCTCCCCCCTCTTTTGATAATCACTATTCATGCAAAATTAGTGCAGTGTTAGGAGATTATTTGGCATTTTCCCCCCTCTCCAATCCCCAAAGAGATTTTTCATGGCTGCTTACCCGGATTTCTGGCTCAACCCGTAAGCAGTAGGGCTGGTTTTGGTACTGCTGAATTTCTCCTGTAATTTCAGCCACTTTTCTCCTCTTACTGAAGTTAATTAATTCTTTCCCTTGTCTTTTAAGGAAGTCAGGATTCCCTTCTTCTGTCTTCAAGATATTTGTTAGGTATATTCCTGATTAAAGAAAAAGCAGTTTTTAACCATATATCTGCAGCAAACTCAACTTCAGAGTGACACCACACAAAAAAATTTGATGTCACTTACCAAAAAAAGGCACACAGGGAGGGTTGATTGACTTGAGCTTAGCTAAATACTTCTTAAAATGATCTTGGCTTAATTCTACTGCTTCATCCAAAACTCTTTTCTTCCTTTCTTGGAGTGCCTGAGTTGTCAAAATTAAAAAAAAAAAAAAATAGGGATGGAAATGTTCTCAACAGCTTGGTGAGCAAATACAAAGCAAATCCCTGGATCTCTGAGCAAAATTTGGGAATTGGAATGAAGGTTTCAAACAACCATTTGCATGGTTAGCAAATACCAGATCCCTGGATCTCTGAGCAAAATTTGGGAATTGGAATGAAGGTTTCAAAGAACCATTTGCATGGTTAGCAAATCCAAGGTAAATCCCTGGATCTCTGAGCAAAATTTGGGAATTGGAATGAAAGTTTCAAAGAACCATTTGCATGGTGAGCAAATACAAAGCAAATCCCTGGATCTCTGAGCAAAATTTGGGAACTGAAATGAAGGTTTCCAAGAGCCTCTTGTGGCAATGGTTTGCTCTGGATTGCAGCCCCCAACAATTCAGTCATGTGGATGCCATAGAAAAGATTCCAGATTACTGAAAACTCATTGTTATTTTAACTTTAAAGTTATAAAATTTGGTCTTTAATAAAAATTAAATATTTGATTTAACTTCAAGGCCTTGTGCTGCCTTTCAGAGCCATGTAAAACTCAATTTTATTCACATTCTTCTTTTTCTGTTTTATTCCAGGGAGGCTTTGCTGCCAACCATGGATTTCTCTGCAGAACCGTGTGGGACCCAGCTCTGCATTCTGGTTTAATTTCCTTTCCCATGCTCTAAACTCACCTCAAATGTGTGATCCAGCCTGTACACAGAGACAGAATTCACAGCACTGACAATCTCCAGAACTCCATTGAAATTATTGAGGTCTTGGAAGACCTGCAGGATTTCTATGATCCTGCTCAGCACAGCCACTCGCTCCTCAAAGTTCTCCGTCTCCACGATGCACCTGACCAAAAGATGGCATTTGAGAAACACTGAGAAATCAAACCTGACACTTTCTGAGTAATTAAATCAGATTTTTAACCATGAAAACCCATCCAGCATGCAGATTTTGGCTCTCTCTCCAGAATCTCAAGTATGAATTTCTGTAATCACATTTCCACGTGTTCGAGTTAGAAAGTCAAGGGAGGGTTTGGCAGAAATGAACCAGCAAAGCCCAAGAACATCCAGGGGAAAAGTGCTCAGTGGCACTGGCTGCACTCACTTCTCAAACCACAGAGTGAGATTGGTGGTGTGTCGAATCATTTTCAGGAGGTTTGGGGAGTTCATTTCCTTATCTTCCTTCGTCCACACGCTGCCCACGAGCTCAGAAGGCTGCACAGCCCTGGCAAGGACAAAACAGGAGGCAAAATGCTCAGTACCACTAAAAACTGTCATTTCTGTCTTTGCATTAAAATGTTATTTCTCCCCTTAATCATGACCTGATATTTCACAAATCCAATCCCACCTCATCTACTACAAAACTCAACTTTTTGAGTGCTCCAGTACAGGAGGAAATACATTTTTATCTTAATTAAAACTGTGTAATTTTGAAGCAGCATTTTCAGATAAGAAAATTACAAAGGAGTCAGTTTAATTTTCTGAAAGGGCAAGAAAACAACTTCAAAAGAGTTAAAAACTGAAAACAAAAAGGTGAAACACTTGCAGCAACAGCTTGGTTTCAACACAAAACCTCCCATCACTGAAGCAGGAACAGGATTTTATAATTTGAATTTTTAAGACTCCTGAATTATCCCCCCTGCATTTCTGTTGTCACAAGTCTAATATAGAGATAAAAACTCTTTTTTTTCACTCCTTTGCATATTTCAACATAGAGCACACACCAAAGAAACCTCTTCCTGTAAACTCTGGAAGTCCCAGGGTATTTTTGACTGATGGTGTAAATGGGGAGCATTTTTTAGGTGAAATAATGACAAAAAAGGTGTGAGAGTGTTGGAACCCTGATGCTGAGAATTTTAGACTTTCTGTATTGAAAAACACTGGCCCCCAAATAAACACTACATTTAATCTGAAGATGTAGAGAAAGCTTCCAAAATTATATAATAGCACTAAGATTATGAGTGTATAGTTTAAACAGAAGTGTGTAATATCACATTGTAGAAAACTCAGAGTTTAAAAGTTTTAAAATAAAATAATATGTATAAAACAAGATAGAAGTTTTAAAGCAGTAGCTAGTTCTTCTTCACCTTCTTCTTCATGAGTTTAAGTAGTATTGTATGGATAGAAAAATCCATGTTGCAAACCACAAATAATTAGTTACTAAGTTAAAAACAATTTAAGTGTCATTTCTTAATTAAACAGTTTGCCATTAAAAACCCTTGTAGAAAGAGCTAAACAATGCCATTTTGTAACTTATTTGTGAAGTACTATAAAATATAGGACTTATAACACTATAATATAAATAAAAAATAATAAACACTTAAGTCCAAACACAAAAAATACCACCTCAAGCACTTTTAATCCCAACCTTAACATAAAAAAAAAAAAAAGAAAAGAAAATGTCTTAGCTTGGAAATGTGTGTGTGTATTCTATTCCTATTAGATGGGGCAGTTCTCTGCTGTTCCTGGGGCAGTTTTTTCTTTCTCTCTTCCACACCAACCCTCCCTGCAGGAGATCTCTGCTGCCCATGGGCACTGAGTGTCCCTGCAGGGCTGATCCCATTCCCCCATCCCATGGGGAGATGCTGTGCCCAGGGCAGGAGCCAAGCATTCCTACCTGGATCCAAGCTGAGCCTGGCCCAGCACAGCAGCCTTTGCCCCCTGCACTGCCAGAGGAGCAGCTTTCTGCTGCCCTGCATGGCCAGAGGGAGCCCAGGCCCATCTGCAGCAGCCCTGGAGCTGCAGAGGAAAACTCCCCCCTTGTGCAGGATCCCTGCTGCAGCAGAACCACAGCTGGCACTGCAGGAGGGCTGAGCCCCCCTGGCATGGGGCTGGGACACCACCCTGGCACACAGGGGACAGGGACTGCTCTCACTCTGGCACTGTTGTTTTGTATTACTGAATTATTATTTATTAAATTTTATTAAATTTTCTTCCCTAATAAAGAACTGTTATTCCTACTCCCATATCTTTACCTGAGAGCCCCTTAATTTCAAAATTACAACAATTTGGAGGGAGGGTGTGGCATTCACATTCTCTGAAAAATTCCTTCGTCCAGGATTTTTCTCCCGGGAAGCTGAGAAGCTTCAGAGAAAAGGAAAACAATTCTTATCTCATTTGATTCTGCTGTATTTTGCTCATGTGGAATGTGTTTGGAGATTGTTTACCCACAGGTGATTGTTCCATTGGATTCTGCTGTGAATTGTTTTCATTCTTTGGCCAATCAGGGCCAAGCTGTGTTGAGACTCTGGAAAGAGTCATGAGTTTTTATTATTATTTTTTTAGCATTTAGTAAATATCCTTTCTGTATTCTTTAGTGTAGTTTAGTATTCTTTACTATAGTACAGTGTTATAAAGTAATAAATCAGCCTTCTGAGAACATGGACTCAGATTCATCATTCCTGCCTTCACTGGAGCATCCCACAAACACAATATGAAAGATTTTACAATTTCCATTTCAATCCCCTGCCCTCCTCTGTTGTCAGTGGTCACAGGGGTTTGTTGAGGATGGAAGAGACAGGATCTTGATTCCATGATCAGAAGGCTTGATTTATTATATTATGATATATATATAACATTATAACTATACTACATAGGGATAGAAAGGAAAGAGGCCTCTTCTGAAGCAGGCTATGCTAAGAGAGAGATAGAAAGAATGAATAACAAAGGTCTGTGTGTCTGCAGAGAGGACAGCAGCTCCACCATGAGTGGTCAGTAGATCCAAACATCTACAGGGACCAACCACGGGTGGACCTGTTGCATTCCACAGCAGCAGATAATCATTGTTTACATTTGCTACTGAGCTTCTCAGCTCCAGCAGCAAAAATCCTACAGAAAGGATTTTTCACAAAGGATGTCTGCGACACTCCTCAGCTCCCCCTGTGTTTCCAAACCCCGAGAGAACAAAAGCAGAGGGTGGGGTGGCCGTGCCTGTACAGGTCAGACTCGAGCAGGGTGAGCTGCCGGGCGATCTCGATGGGGTGCAGCGTCATCAGCTCCAGCGCCTCGCCGTGCCCCACGCGCCACAGGTGCCACTCCAGGGGTGGTGGGGGGCTCTCGAACGTGATGTTGTGGCTGACCCCGTCTGCCTGGGCTTTCTTCCTCTTGATGATTTTAGCAATAGACTCCACCCACTTCTTCATGGATTTTCCTGTAGAAGAGAAATCGTGAGAAAAAATTCCCCTGTGTTGTCGGTGGTCACAGGGGTTTGTTGGAGGATGGAAGAGACAGGATCTTGATTCCATGATCAGAAGGCTTGATTTATTATATTATGATATATATATATAACATTATAACTATACTACATAGAGATAGAAAGGAAAGGGAGCTTCTTCAGAAGCTGGCTAAGCTAAGAATAGAGGTAGAAAGGAATGAATAACAAAGGTCTGTGAATCAAGACAGGATCTTGATTCCATGATCAGAAGGCTTGATTTATTATATTATGATATATATATAACATTATAACTATACTACATAGGGATAGAAAATAAAGAGGCTTTTTCTGAAGCTGGCTATGCTAAGAAAAAGACAGAAAGAATGAATAACAAAGGTCTGTCTCTGCAGAGAGGACAGCAGCTCCACCATGAGTGGTCAGTGTTGCCAGTGGTCACAGGGGTTTGTTAGAGGATGGATGAGGCAGGATCTTGATTCCATGATCAGAAGGCTTGATTTATTATATTGGGATATATATACAGCATTATAACTATGCTACATAAAGATAGAAAGGCAAGAGGCTTCTTCTGAAGCTGCTAAGCTAAGAGAGAGATAGCAAGGAATGAAAAACAAGGCTCTGTGTCTCGGCAGAGATGACAGCAGGTCCATCGTGAGTGGTCAGCAAATCCAAACATCTACAGGGGACCAACCACAGGTGGACCTGTTGCATTCCACAGCAGCAGATAATAATTGTTCACATTTGCTGCTGAAACTTCTCAGCTCCAGCAGGGAAAATCCCAAGAAAGGATTTTTCACAAAGAATGTCTGCGACACCCCCGTAAATGAGTTTTTTAATGCTGTTGTAAGTTTGGTTTTAAACTGACAAAGGGAGTGTTAAATTACAAGTCCAAGAGGGGAAAAGTGCATTGATCTTGCTGCAAGAAATTGCTTTTTAATAAATTCATGTTCTTTCATAAATGTCAGTGTTATAGAGCAATCTCTGGGGAGGGAATATTTTGAGTTAAATGTATTTGGGAATTGGAGCTCAGGCTGGAGGGATTTTGGACAAAGGATGGAGGGAAATGGATTCAAACTGTCAGAGGGCAGGGATAGATGGGATATTGGGAATTGGGATTCCTGGTTGGGAGAGTGGGGAGGCCAAGAGAAGCTGTGGATCCCTGGCAGTGCCCAAGGCCAGGCTGGACAGGGCTGGGAGCAGCCTGGGACAGTGGAAGGTGTCCCTGGGACAGTGGGAGGTGTCCCTGCCATGGCAGGGGTGGAATGGGATGGGATTTAAACTCCCTTCAACCCAAACCATCCTGGGAACCTCTGATTTTAAAGAATTTTTGGTAATTTAGTGAAACCAACTCCCCAGAAATTTGAATGTACACTCAGAATTCTGCATTTCTGCACGTAAATCAATCAGCTTTGTATTTCTCTATTTCTTCCTTATGGGTTTTTGCACCTGTATCAGCTGAGAAATAAACACATGTGAAACTTGTTCTATTTAACCACATCCTCTGACAGTTTTGGTGTGGAAAAAAGTGACCCTGTGTCCAGGGTCTTTTAATTGTCTCAGAATTATGTTGCCCAATGTAACCTGGCACTCTGAAAATGAAAACCTGGAATTTCCAGGATAAGGATTAAACAAGCCAACACTGCTGCCCTCCACAGAGGCTGCAAAAAAAAATCTAGTTCATAAAGAAGAGACACTAAATGGGCCCAATATCCTCTTTTAAAAGATTAATGATTTTCAGTTGGAACTTTATATAAATGAGAAAAATTAGGATGGAAAAAACTCAGTAAGAGAAGGAATTCTCTGTGGAAAAGGGGAAGCTGACAGCTTGAATTACAGAGTCAGGCAAGGATGACCATGCTGTCCAGAAGGAAATATATTTAAAGTATTATTATCATCCTCATGCTTGAATTCATTTTTAGGAGCTGCTTAGGCTCCAGGCCAAAGCTTCCTCATGTAAGGGGAAGCCTCATAAACAGCTCAATTAAAGGCATTAAAATTACTCATGTGTGTAAAGGAATTCTCAGGCCCAAAACCCACCAGGATCAGCCTGGGAAGTTGTACCAAAACTTGGGAACAGGACCCCCCTTACTGCACCTCTGACACTGGAAATGAAGGTCTCCAGCCTCTCCAGCAGCTCCAGATCTCTCTCAAAATCATAAAAATGGTGCTCGACCCAGTGGCGGAAAACATTCAATATTCTGAGGAAAAAGGAAAAAATATTAACTTTCTTTTAAAGGATTTCCATGGCTTATCCCATAAAAATGAACCACAATCCTACAAAAGTCAAGTTCCAGATTCATGTAGTTGGTGACTCTCAAAATACACATGGACAAAGGAGCAGAGCACAGACTGAGCTTGGCAGGGGTTTAAAAACTAAAATGTATTTATGCTAAAACTGCTCTTCAAAACCTAATTTATAGGTTTTAAAGAATAGTTTTAGCAGAAATATAGCTTGGTGCTGTTTTAAAATCTAATATAAAAAATGCCAGTATTGAGATGGTTTCAGAAGAGGAAGAGACTTAGCAAAATCAGATTGAAATTGGGATTTCTAATTTTCCTTGTAATTTCCTTTTTTTCTTTGTGTGTTTTTTTTTTAATGAAAAGCTAATTAGGATCTCCCACTTGTTAAGAAGCAAAATTGTCATTCTTTCTTTCCCACACACAAATTTCAGCTTCAAAGTTGCTGTTACTGTCCTGCTTATACAATTTTTAATGACCCCAAAGGCCTGATTAGATCCTTTAAGGATAACACTGAACTTCCTCTTGATTTTTCTCTACAAAGCATTCATAAATCAGTCTCTACAAGTGAACTCCAGCTGCTTTTCAGCCTTCAGCACTCAGGATAAATCAGAATAAAAAACTGGTTTGTCTCTTCTTCAGGTAAACAAGCTGAGCTCACACCTTCAACACTTTGATTTATCCAGCTGCAATTTATCACCTGAGCAAAAATCAGCCCTACACTGAGGACAAATGAAGGACACATGGAAAATTCCTTAACTCTTCTCTTCCCAGTGTTCCCGGTAAAAAATAAGGTTTATCCCATAAAAGAATTGCTGCCCAAACAGATCCTTCAGGCTGGAAATCAATGCCACATTCCAGAGGCAAAGTTTTAATCCAAGTTTCATGTAACAGGATCTTATCTAATCCATCTCTGCCCTTGAGATCCTGTGGTGAAAACTCTGGGAAAGGCAGAGAGTGCCTGGACCTGCTGACTGCACCTCCAGCTCAGCTCCTCCTCCTTCCCATCCCCTCTCATTTCTGCCCAAGCCCTTTCATGCCTGGGCACTGCATTTTCTACAAGATGGAGAGTGCAGGGAAGCAGGGAGGGAAGGGATAAACACCTTCAATTCTCCACCTTTTCCCCAAATTGCAGTCTCTGGAGCAGAGATCAATGCTTTTAACAACACTGGAGTGCACAAAGTGCTGAGTTTATCCACCAGCAGCTCAAAATCTCTGCTCTGCAGCTGGAAGACAGCTTCAAGGTGCTGGAAATACACAGAAAGGATCAGAAACAGCTCCCAGAAAACAGCAAAACCAGGGAAAGCACGAGCTGAGAGGCAGCTCTGCCAGGAACTGATAACTGTGGAGACTTGTGGTGCTGCTGAACCCCCAGGAGCTGATAAAGTGGGAACACCAAGGGCCTGATAAGCTGCCCAAGGCCAGCAGCATGCAGGAGGACCAAGGTTACAGTGAGGTTGTGTGACTTGGATCACGTTCAAGAAGGTGGTGGCAGCTCTGTGTGGAGGAAAACTGCAGGGTTACCCACAGATTTATCTTTTAAATATTTTATATATATATATGTACACAGGTTTCTGATAAAAATGGGACCTCTGAGTGACCTTCTGAACACCTTGGAGGTACTGGCATGTCAGTGTGACCCTTTGAGTCAACTGCTGTTGTTTTACAGGAATGTGGGGTAGCAGAGTAACTGAGGGTTCTCTGTGTGTGTAATTAATAATTACTATTAGTAAAATTAATGTGCCATTAATAGGAACATCTTGATGTTACTCACCATTGTAATGACTGAAAGTTGCTCAAGCAAACACTGCTTGTGATCTGTGTCTGCTCCTATCTCAATCCCCATTCAGGGCAACAATTACTCTCATTCATGCTAGAAATGCTTAATTGTTCCCCAAATTAGCTGGGTCAGCAAGACCTTGAAGATTCCCTGCAGCCCACTGCAACGTGCAGCACAGACAAGAGCCTCCCTGTCTGTGAGCAAACACATCCACGGGGCTGGGAAAGGGAGTGACACACCAGCAGGGCTGGAAAACTGGGAACAGAGGAATTATCTTCCCAGGGCTGGGAAAGGGAGTGAGACACCAGCAGGGCTGGAAAACTGGGAACAGAGGAATTATCTTCCCAGGGCTGGGAACAAGGAATGCTTTGAGCTCCACATCCCTCAGCCACAGGCGCCGTGGGTGGGGATCCCAGCTGGGCGCTGGGATAATCAGGACAGCGTTTGGGATATGCTGCTGGCAGGCATGGCTGAAGTGTCCAGCAGAGACTGGAGCCTGCAGGAGCTCAGGGCAGGCCAGGCTGGCAGTGCCAGGGCAGGCAGGGGGCACACACACACCTGAGCTGCACGGGCTGCACGTATTCCTTGCGGAAGCGTTTCAGGTTGGCGCTGATGGGCTGCTCCCCCTTCTCCATGGCCAGCCTGTCTGCCTCCGTGGGCTCGGGCTCAGGGATCTCAAACCTGGGGGAAAACACCACACAGGGATGGCAAACAGGACAGAACACGACCCCTCCGTGCACAAGCTGCAGTTCAGAGAAATGTTATTGATATAAACTCGGCAGGTGCTGCTCTGCCATCCGGTTTGCCCGGAATTCCCTCACCCCAGCTCCACACCCTGCTAATTCTCTGCTTCTCTGCTCATCACACCATGTCTAGACTGGGATAGAAGGTTTTTAAGGACCTGCTGGCATGATTAAGGGAAGATTAGATGAGAGCTTAAGAGCAGCTTTACCACACTGCATTAAAATGCTGTTTACCTTAATTCTGTGCCTTCAAACAAACTGCCTGGAAGGTTTCTGTCCTCATTTCCATCGTGCACTCAACTCTCTCATGAGCAAATTCAGCAGCTCACAACATCACCACCCCCAGCCCAGGCACACCAGGTGCTCCAGCTCTTACCTCATTCAGTAACTCATTTAAACTGGGAGAAGGAAGCACTAAAAACCTGAATCACTGTTTTAAAGTTCCTGGTTTATAAACTTCACAGAACACTGAAATTTGACACTGGGATCCTGAGCAGGAAAGGAGCACTTGGAATCTCTGATTTTTGTGGGTCCCTTCCAACTCAGGATGTTTTGTGATTCCAAATATACAAAACTCATCAGGAACTGGAGTGACAGGACAAGGCTTCAAATTGGAAAGAGAGGAAGCTTAGATGGGATTTGAGGAATAAATTCCTGGCTATGAGGACATGGAGGCCCTGGAATAAAATTCCCAGAGAAACTGTGACTGCTCCAGCCCTGGAAGCATCCAAGGCCAGGCTGGACAGGGCTTGGAGCAGCCTGGGACAGTGGAAGTGTCCCTGCCATGGCAGGGGTGGCACTGGATGGGTTTTAAGGTCCTTTCTCAAACCATTCTGGGATTTTATTCTGGGATTTTAACCCTTTTCCACCCTTCAGAAAGGAGGATCACTGCTCACCTTTCTATCAGCAGACTCAGCAGCTCCTGGGGCTTGCAGAAGGAGCGGTAGGTGGTCAGGAAAGTCCGGACAAAATTAGGATCTGCAAGGATTGAGTAAGAAAATGACAGCAGGGGGTTTATCCAGTTGTAAAAGATCAGAAATAAAATACAAAGATAAAGTTTAATGTGCAGAGAAGACAGTGAGGTTGTAAGGTAAGCACTGTATTTGAAAACCACCAGAAATGACAGGGCTTGGGAAATTTTCACTCAGTTCTTTGGTGCATTTCCCTGAAAAATACTGAACTGCACATCCAATATTCTCTTAAAATCTGTCTCAGCCTTCCCTGAGAAATGACTCTCCCTGAGCAGCTGAGCTATTGGGGAAATGTAACAAAACTGCACATCAGTGCCAACAGCACAGCTTCCCCTGCACCCCAAAACTGAGGCCCAACGTTTTCCTCAGCATCAGCCCCTCATGGAGCCCCTCAAGTTTTCACCTCTGGGCCCTCCAGACACTGAGAGAGAGGCTGAAAAATGCTGATGGTGATTGGCACCCACTGCAACCCAGACATTCACAGAGTGCAGGCTGAATGTAATAAATACAGCAAAATAAAAAATAAAATAATAAAAAAAAAATTTAAAAAACCCCCTTCAACCCAGACACTTCACAGAGTGCAGGCTGAATGTAATAAACATAAAAAATACAGTGAATATAATAAATATAACCTTCAAGCCAGATACTTCATAGAGTGCAGGCTGAATGTAATAAATACAGCAAAAAAAAAAAAAAAAAAAAAAATAAAATAAAAATTTTTAAAAATCTCCTTCAACCCAGACACTTCACAGAGTGCAGGCTGAATGTAATAAATACAGCAAAATAAAAAATAAAATAAAATAGTAAACTAAAAATTTTTAAAAACCTCCTTCAACTCAGACACTTCACAGAGTGGCAGGCTGAATGCAATAAACATAAAAAATACAGTGAATATAATAAATATAACCTTCAAGCCAGGTACTTGACAGAGGGGCAGGCTGAATGTGATAAATACAAATAATACAGTGAATATAATAAATATAACCTCCAACCCAGATACTTGATAGTGGGGCAGGCTGAATGTAATAAATACAGCAAAATAAAAAATAAAATAATAAAATAAAATTTTTTAAAAAAACCCCTTCAACTCAGATACTTCACAGAGTGGCAGGCTGAATGCAATAAACATAAAAAATACAGTAAATATAATAAATATAACCTTCAAGCCAGATATTCAGAGTGGCAGGCTGAATGTAATAAATACAGCAAAATAAAAAATAAAATAAAATAGTAAAATAAAAATTTTTAAAAATCTCCTTCAACTCAGATACTTCACAGAGTGCAGGCTGAATGTAATAAACATAAAAAATACAGTGAATATAATAAATATAACCTTCAACCCAGATACTTGACAGAGGGGCAGGCTGAATGTGATAAATACAAAAAATGTGGTGAATATAATAAATATAACCTTCAACCCAGGTACTTGACAGAGTGGCAGGCTGAATGTAATAAACATAAAAAATGCAGTGAATATAATAAATATAACCTTCAAGCCAGGTACTTCACAGAGTGGTAGGCTGAATGTAATAAACACAGCAAAATAAAAAATAAAATAAAATAATAAAATAAAAATTTTGAAAAACCCCTTCAACTCAGATACTTCTCAGAGTGGTGGGCTGAATGTAATAAATATAAAAAATACAGGAAAAAACAAAAACAAAAACAAACCTCCAACTCAGGTACTTCACAGAGTGCAGGCTGAATGTAATAAATACAGCAAAATAAAAACTAAAATAAAATAATAAAATAAAAATTTTAAAAAACCCCCTTCAACTCAGATACTTCACAGAGTGCAGGCTGAATGTAATAAAGATAAAAAATACAGTGAATATAATAAATATAACCTTCAAGCCAGATACTTGACAGAGTGCAGGCTGAATGTAATAAATACAGCAAAATAAAAAATAAAATAAAATAATAAAATAAAATTTTTTAAAAACCTCCTTCAACCCAGACATTCACAGAGTGCAGGCTGAATGCAATAAACAAAAAAAATACAGTGAATATAATAAATATAACCTTCAACCCAGATACTTGACAGAGGGGCAGGCTGAATGTGATAAATACAAAAAATGCAGTGAATATAATAAATATAACCTTCAAGCCAGGTACTTGACAGAGTGGCAGGCTGAATGTAATAAACATAAAAAATGCAGTGAATATAATAAATATAACCTTCAAGCCAGGTACTTCACAGAGTGGTAGGCTGAATGTAATAAACACAGCAAAATAAAAAATAAAATAAAATAATAAAATAAAAATTTTGAAAAACCCCTTCAACTCAGATACTTCTCAGAGTGGTGGGCTGAATGTAATAAATATAAAAAATACAGGAAAAAACAAAAACAAAAACAAACCTCCAACTCAGGTACTTCACAGAGTGGCAGGCTGAATGTAATAAATATTAAAAATACAGCAAAATAAAAAATAAAACAAAAATTTTAAAAATACAATAAATATAACCTTCAACCCAGATACTTGACAGAGTGCAGGCTGCATGTAATAAAGATAAAAAATACAGCAAATATAATAAATATAACCTTCAAGCCAGGTACTTCACAGAGTGGCAGGCTGAATGTAATAAATACAGCAAAATAAAAAATAAAATAAAATAATAAAATAAAAATTTTTAAAAATCTCCTTCAACCCAGACACTTCACAGAGTGCAGGCTGAATGTAATAAATACAGCAAAATAAAAAATAAAATAAAATAGTAAAATAAAAATTTTTAAAAACCTCCTTCAACTCAGACACTTCACAGAGTGCAGGCTGAATGTAATAAAGATAAAAAATACAGTGAATATAATAAATATAACCTTCAAGCCAGATACTTCACAGAGGGGCAGGCTGAATGTAATAAACATAAAAAATGCAGTGAATATAATAAATATAACCTTCAACACAGAAACTTCATAGTGTGGCAGGCCAAATGTAATAAATATAAAAAATACAGTAAATATAATAAATATAATCTCCAACCTGGATACTTCACAGAGTCGTGGTCTGAATGTAATAAATATAAAAAATACAGCAGAATAAAAAATAAAATAAAAATTTAAAAATAAATAATAATAAAAAAATATAATAAATATAACCTTCAACTCAGATACTTCAAAGAGTGGTGGGCTGAATGTAATAAATATTAAAAAATACAGTAAATATAATAAATATAACCTCCAACCTAGATACTTCAGACTGGCTGAATGTAATAAATATTTTTAAAATTATATATATATATGTATGTTATAATATATATATGTGTATATATATATATATGTTATACATATATGTGTGTGTGTGTGTATGTATACATATGTATATATATATATATATATATATTATATATACAACCTTCAACCCTTTTCTTCCTTCACAGAGCCTCAGCCTGTAACAGCTCCATTGCTTTGGCCAGGATGAAACATGGAAACATTTTTGTGGTTTTTTAGGGGATGAAAGTTTTGCACACCCTTGAATTTTCTTACAGCTTTGCCTGCAAAGCCAGGTGATTTAACAACATATTTTTACTCCCTGCTGATGTGTGGACAGTTTTTTACTGAGACATAGTCTATGGGAAAAGAAATGTGAGAAATCCATCTGAGAAAGCAAGAGCTGCCTAATTCAAGGGCATGGTTTCTTTGAGCAAGAAGCTGTTTGGTAAATTATGTGATAACAGGAGGTAAAAAAGAAGCCACAAACATCCTGAGAAAGGTGGGACTGACTTTTATAGCTGACCAATAGTGAGCTCTAGTTTTGCAATATGTATGACTGTGATTATAAAAGTGTGCCTGTTAATCAATAAATCTGAGACTTGTCGGTCATCAGAGGATGAGCAATCTCCCGTCTCCCTTGTCACTGACGCTGTTTTACATTTCATTACAAGCAGAAAAGATTAAAGCCCAAAGCTGAGGATACCTGCATACATATGGTAGGTCAGCCTCTCGATGAGCTTCACCACCGTGCCCCCTTTGATGATGGGAATCCCGTTCCTGCTCTGCAGGTTGTCCTCAAACACGATGTTCTCCTCGGAGTCCTCCACCACGAAGCGATAAACGCTGGGGCTGGGCAGCCTCAGGGGCTGCTCCTTCTCCTCCTGCAGCAGCACCGAGTCCAGCATCCTGTCCAGGGTGCTGCGGTACTGCAGCGAGATCAGCGCCGCCATCCACGTGCTCTTCTCCTCGGCAGACCGGGCGGCGAACAGCACGCCGCTGTCGTCCTTGGACACCAGCTCGAAGGCGTGCTTGTACTCTGCTGTGTCCTCCTTGTCCACCACCTGCATCTTCCTCATGACAATCTTCTCCTTCAGCCTGTACTCGGCGCTGCTGTAGCCGGGCAGGCGCGACTGGCCGTGGTTGGCTTTGCAGCTGATGAGCAAGCCGTCGAACAGGAAGATGTGGCGCTCGTGTTTGGCCCCGATTTTTGTCAGCCCTCCTTCCATGATGAACTCGTTGCAGCACTGCCCGATGTCTTTGCCTTCCCAGCCGTCGATGTTTTTCTGGATTTCGTTCATTTTTTTGATGGCCAGGTGTTTGCTCCTGATCTGCCGGTGATACAAGCGACAGACCGGCTCCCTGTGAGGAGGGACAGAAAATGTCACAGTGGGCACGGTCCAGATTTGCCATCACAAAACAGTAAAATAATCAACACAATTAATTGCTTAAATCATGATTTTTTTGTCCTCAAAATGGCGTAATCAAGTTCTGAATAAGCCACACGCACTGCTTTGGGTGGGCAGGAATAGAATATTTTCCTGGGTTGTAAAATGTGGTTTAGGAGTGTGTATTCTATTTCCCATCTTTTAGAAGTAGAGCAGTTCTCTGCTGTTAATTTCACAGTTTTCCTTCTCTCTGTCACAGCCAACCCTCCCTGCAGGAGATCTCTGCTGTCCATGGGCACTGAGTGTCCCTGCAGGGCTGATCCCATTCCCCCATCCCATGGGGAGATGCTGTGCCCAGGGCAGGAGCCAAGCATTCCTACCTGGATCCAAGCTGAGCCTGGCCCAGCACAGCAGCCTTTGCCCCCTGCATTGCCAGAGGAGCAGCTTTCTGCTGCCCTGCATGGCCAGAGGGAGCCCAGGCCCATCTGCAGCAGCCCTGGAGCTGCAGAGGAAAACTCCCCCCTTGTGCAGGATCCCTGCTGCAGCAGAACCACAGCTGGCACTGCAGGAGGGCTGAGCCCCCATGGCATGGGGCTGGGACACCACCCTGACACACTGGGGACAGGAACTGCTCTCACTCTCTCACTGGTGTTTTGTATTGCTGCATTTTTAAATTTTATGTTTATTTTCTTCTCTAATAAAAAACTGTTATTCCTACTCCCACATCTTTAACTGAAAACCCCTTAATTTCAAAATTATAATTCACAGAGAAGGAGTTTACATCTTCCATTTCAGGAGAGACTCTCCTTAACAGACTCCTGTCCTTTCAAACCAAGACAAATGTTCACATTATTCTTACAAGTGGCTAAGATTTTGAGCTGCTGCTCCATCTACAAAGAAAACTGGCAACAACAAACACCTTGAAAAGGAAATACAGAGATTTTCCAGCAGGAAAAGGGGGTTTGTGTCCCTCCCTGGCAGCTCGGGGTGCTTACCCGGGCCGGCGCCGCGGGGAGTGCTTGCTGTAGATGCGCTCCATGCTGCACTGCAGGTTCAGCAGGGCAGTGATGGCCTGCTTCAGGCACTCCCTGTCCTCTTCATCCTCACTGCACTCCTGCAATTGCTGCCACACAACAAACATTGGTTTTATCTGCCTCATTTCCAGCAGGGCAAGAAGACTGAAAGAAGCACTCGGTGAAATTTCGGTGATTTCAAGTCAGTGGCGTTTCACAGAGCCCCAACCAAAAGTAGATGTGCATGAAATTACAAATGTTTGTCAGAGGTTCAGGAAGAATCAGTGGATATTCATCAAGTTTAGAAACCTTTACCCTTTAATTTACCCATCCTTTACCCTTTAATGCTAATTTTCAGGTATTTTTTTGCCTGCTATATCATCAACACATCCTGTTTGAAACTGGTTTAATTCAAGAGTTTGAAGGTTTGAAATAGCCAAGGGTTCAGGGCTGGTTTATGGAAATCTGTCTGTCCTCCTTCCCTGAGTCCATCTCAACCATCCAAATTTCCTTCCATGAGTCCATCTCAACAATCCAAATTCCCTTCCGAGTCCATCTCAACAATCCAAATTCCCTTCCCTGAGTCCATCTCAACAATCCAAATTTAAGACAAAGAGCAAGACTCTCTTTGCTTCTTACCATCCTGAATTCTGCCACTTTCAGCAAACTCAAGGATTTTGCACAGAGCAAACAGTAAAAGAAAGTCTGAAATTCAAGATTTGCTACTACAGAAAAATGTAAAGACAGTGAGAACAATGTATTGCCTTTGTATAAAGGCTAAATCCACCTCCTCCACTCAGCAGAACCTTCCTGAATTAGGGAATTCCACAGATTTTCATTTAATCTCCATCCACCTGGTAGCAACGTGCTTTGAGCAAAACCTCAAAGTTCCTCTTTGGTTCTTTAAGGTGGTACCAAAAAAACTATTGAAAAGATAAAAGAGATTTTTCTTTTTAAGCCTTTTCACATCCAAGATCATCTGATCTTCCCATGGCAGGGGCTGGAATGAGATGGGTTTTAAGGTCTCTTCCAGTCTGGAATTCTGTTAATTTTTTAAAGGAAAATTCAAGCTAATAAACTGGTGGGCATAATTATGAAAACTTGCCATGCAGTTTGGGATAAACTCTAAACTCTGTTTTACCTCCAGACTTGAAGGGAAATCTCCCTTACACTCACTGGCATGGCAGAATCCTGCTTTTCCTTTCCCCACCACATTCCCTCAGCTGGGATCCCTCAGTTTCTTCTAAAACTAATTGAGAAAACAGAATTTGACAACTCTTATGTTACCAAATTTTTAGTTTTCCATGCCCAAACAACTTCATATTCAACAAAGGAAGAGTTTTGTAGCTCAGAATTTCTGGGAAGCTGAGGAAGAGTACAGGGAAGGGAAAAATCAGATTTCTACCTCTGAAAATTCTATTTTTCCTTGCTGCCAGCCATGGAAATGCAAAGAACGTGGAAAAGGTGTGAAATGCAGAATGCTGAGGGGGGGAGAAGCAATTGAGGGATAATTTCAGATGTTGCTGGGTGAGTCAGGAGCAGGAATCTGGGATAATCCTGTGGAAGGAAGATTTCACCCAGGACCTTGAGCCCTTTGCTCAGGCAAGGAGAGGCTCTGATGCAGATCCTGAAGGTTTTCCCACCAAGGAGGAAAAGTTCTACAGCTTGAAAGAATTTTCAGGCTTTTCACATTTTAATTTTATTCATTTCAGTTTGGCTGTTTTGTAAAAAAATCGAATATTGAGGCCTGTGTTTGTGTAAATTGTTATTTTATTCACCTGCCAATCCAGAGGGGGTTTTTGGTGACTTTCTCAAGGGGTAGAAGTCTCAATCTGAGCTTCTCTCCCTACTGAAAATGTGAAAATATGAGTGTTTAGTTGCTTTTTTGTTTTCAATTTGGTCTTCTTCAACCATAATTCCTAGAGGCAAATGCAATGGTAACAGAGAAGCAACACCACCAGTTTTTAGTGCTATATATTGTATTAATATAACATATAATATAATGTTATGTATTTAATATAATAGATAATAATATAATACATATTTTTGTAATAATATTTATTACCATATTTATAAATATATATACACAATATATACACTATATATATAGTATATATATTATATACATATAGTATATATATAATATATATATGTATATATTATATATATTATATATATTATATGTAATATAATATACATATATATTGTATATGTATATATATGTATATGTATATATATATAACATATGTATATATATGTTGTATATATACATATATATGTAGATATATGTATATATATGTATATATGTGTGTGTATATATATGTATATAATATATATATACACATATATATAATATCTATATGTAGTATATATATACTACAATATATATAATTTATAAATATATATACACAATATTTATAATAATAATAATGTTTATTATTATCACAATAATATATTTGAATTGTTGAATAAATACTTTTTTAATCCCCAAAATCACTCTGATTTCTAAAAATCCCTGCTGTAAATTCAGGATTTTTTCAAAGTACAGCATAAAGTGCAAATTTGAAACCTGTGACTAATGGGAACACAATAAAATACTCTGGATTGATCATTTCTCCAGGGTGATATTTCAGATTTCTGTCCTGTGCTCACAAGGTTGTGAGACAGCCAAATATCAGATTCTACTCAGAAATCTCATACTTTGTGGACAAAGGTCAAATTTAAATGTTTTCACTGCTAAATGATCATCTTTCATGCTGTATGATCCTTTAAAATAAATAAAAACACAACAAAATGATTTTGCCAGGCTTCATTTATCAAAAATAGCAGAAAAACTCCGCTGTGCAGGGCACCTGTGGTAATGTTTCCATAAAAAGGGAAAAAACACAATATATTTTACATTTATAAAACCAGCCCCAGGTTCAGAGTCCCCCAGGATTGTGGAGCAGGTGATTTCCTCCTTAAATTTCCTCCTTAAATTTTATCCTTAAATTTCCTCCTTGAATTTCATCCTTAAATTTCCTCATAAATTTCATCATTGAATTTCCTCCTTAAATTTCCTCCTTAAATTTCATCCTTAAATTTCCTCCTTAAATTTCCTCCTTGAATTTCATCCTTGAATTTCATCCTTGAACTTCCTCCTTGAATTTCCTCCTTGAATTTCATCCTTGAATTTCATCCTTGAATTTCCTCCTTGAATTTCCTCCTTAAATTTTATCTTTAAATTTCATCCTTAAATTTCCTCCTTAAATTTCTTCCTTAAATTTCATCCTTGAACTTCATCCTTGAATTTCCTCCTTGAATTTCATCCTTAAATTTCCTCCTTAAATTTCATCCTTAAATCTCATCCTTAAAATTTCCTCCTTAAATCTCATCCTTAAATTTTATCCTTGAATTTCCTCCTTAAATTTCCTCCTTGAATTTCCTCCTTAAATTTCCTCCTTAAATTTCTTCCTTAAATTTCCTCCTTGAATTTCCTCCTGCTGCATTTTCCCAGCTCTCACACACAATGGGTCATTCATTCACCAGCCTGACTTCAGGCCCTGCCCCAATTCTGGATTTTCAACCTGCAAGATTTTCCCAATTTCCAGAGAATTGTCCCCCACAGGTGAAGATCATGGAAAGGAAAATTTATTATTTTGAAAGAGATTTTTCTGATGAAGAAATTTTCCCTGATATTCAATTTAAACCTTCCCTGGCTGAGCTTGACTCTCTTGTCTCCCACCCTGCTGTCAGGTAGAAAATTAAGATTTTTTGGGGTTTTTTAAAGTTTTTTTTGAATTGTTTTCTAAACTGACTATCACTAGAAATGCTTAATAGTTAAAAATTTACTAAATCACACAAATTTAGGTGTATTGGAGGCTGTCCCTGCCCATGGCAAGGTGATTTTTAAGGTCTCTTCCAACCCAAACCATTCTGGAATTTCAACTTTTCTGCAAAATATTGGCAAATCCATTCACTGGAGATAGGTCAAAATAAACCATCCCTTGTTTTTACTTATTTAAATCAGGATATGCAAAAAAACCACAGCAGAAATGAGGAAAACAAGAGTGAAATGAAATAGAAATAATAAATATTGCTGACAGACCTGGTATTAACACAACTCCTAGAAATATTCAGGTTGGATTATAGATAAATTCTGTTTTATAGTAAATCCTTTAAAACACAAAGGAAATCCCTGTAACTTACCTGTACATCAGATTTTACACTGAGAACTCCCAGAGTAATTCCTGCTGCTAAAATTAAGATTTTTTTGGGGTTTTTAAAAGTTTTTTTGAATTGTTTTCTAAACTGACTATCACTAAAAATGCTTAATAGTCAAAATTTACTAAATCACACAAATTTAGGTGTATTGGAGGCTGTCCCTGCCCATGGCAAGGTGATTTTTAAGGTCTCTTCCAACCCAAACCATTCTGGAATTTCAACTTTTCTGCAAAATATTGGCAATCCATTTACTGGGGATTGGTCAAAATAAACCATCCCTTGTTTTTACTTATTTAAATCAAGATATCACAGCAGAAATGAGGAAAACAAGAGTGAAATGAAATAGAAATAATAAATATTGCTGACAGACCTGGCATTAACACAACTCCTAGAAATATTCAGGTTGGATTATAGATAAATTCTGTTTTCTCCTTTCATACAAGTAAATCCTTTAAAACACAAAGGAAATCCCTGTAACTCAGATTTTATTTTTTATTTATTTTTATTTATTTTTTATTTATTTTTTAACCTGTACATCAGATTTTACACTGAGAACTCCCAGAGTAATTCCTGCTGCTATTTCCAAATGTCAGCTATAGCCACAAACTTTAATAAAATTAAATATATTTAATTTAAAAATCAAATTGATTTAATTTATTTTTATTATTACTTAAATTTAAATTTTTTTCCGACTATATTAGAACCCAAGTTCAATAAAGATTTGTTTAATAAAATGCATTTTAAATGTTCATATGAGAGCAATGATGCTTTTTAAGATTTTTTAAAATTAGTTTTTACTTTTTAGAAATGAAAAAATCAGTGTCAAATAACTTTAACATTCTGAGGGAGTAAGTAGAATATAACCTGCTATTTAATTATTTAATTATTTAATTCAATTAATTAATTCATCACCTGACTTAAATATCAATTTAATCTGGAATAAAAGAATTCAATTCCAGCTTTGAGCTTTACATTTAGGGGGGCAGGAGGCAAAAAGCCTTTCTTAATATTGAAGGAATATTGAACAGGAATTTCCTTACTATTATGGAATATTCAATAGGAATTTCCTTAATACTGAAGGAATATTAAATAGGAATTTCCTTAATATTGAAGGAATACTAAATAAGAATTTCCTTAATATTGAAGGAATATTAAATAGGAATTTCCTTGATATTGAAGGAATATTAAATAAGAATTTCCTTAATCTTGAAGGAATATTCAATAGGAATTTCCTTAATCTTGAAGGAATATTGAACAGGAATTTCCTTAATATTGAAGGAATATTGAATAGGAATTTCCTTAATATTGAAGGAATACTAAATAAGAATTTCCTTAATATTGAAGGAATACTGAATAGGAATTTCCTTACTATTAAGGAATATTCAATAGGAATTTCCTTACTATGAAGGAATACTGAATAGGAATTTCCTTAATATTGAAGGAATATTAAATAGGAATTTCCTTATTATTGAAGGAATACTGAATAGGAATTTCCTTAATATTGAAGGAATATTGAATTGGAATTTCCTTATTATTGAAGGAATATTCAATAGGAATTTCCTTAATATTGAAGGAATATTGAATAGGAATTTCCTTAATATTGAAGGAATATTGAACAGGAATTTCCTTACTATTAAGGAATATTGAATAGGAATTTCTTTAATATTGAAGGAATATTGAATAGGAATTTCTTTAATATTGAAGGAATATTGAATAGGAATTTCCTTAATATTGAAGGAATACTGAATAAGAATTTCCTTAATATTGAAGGAATACTGAATAGGAATTTCCTTACTATTAAGGAATATTCAATAGGAATTTCCTTAATATTTATTAGGAATATTAAATAGGAATTTCCTTACTATTAAGGAATATTGAATAGGAATTTCCTTAATATTGAAGGAATATTGAATAGGAATTTCCTTAATATTGAGGGAATATTAAATAGGAATTTCCTTAATATTGAAGGAATATAAAATAGGAATTTCCTTACTATTAAGGAATATTCAATAGGAATTTCCTTAATATTGAAGGAATACTGAATAGGAATTTCCTTAATATTGAAGGAATATTCAATACGAATATTCCTTAATATTTAATATTTAAATTTTATTATTAATTTTATTAATATTTCCTTAATATTTAATATTTAAAAGCTCAGATTTTCTAAATTAATAATAATTTTCAGTCAGAAATAAGAGTGTGGCTCCATTTACCTGCAGCAACTCAAAGTAGTGCAGGCAGTGATAGACTGGGATGAGCATGAGGCGAGGCAGGACGTACTGGACAGCCTCCTTAAACCCTTCAGCTGTGGACTGCAAATAGAAAACAGCATTATTTACACTGAAATATTCAGAATATTCACTGGAAATATTCATATTCAGAATATTCACTGTGCTCCATTGTGTGCAATATCCCACAGAAATATGGAGGCATCACGGGGTACTGCAGAAATCAGTGTCAGCCTCAGAAAGTGAGAATCACTTAAATCAGGTTTATCAATTAAAAATGAGAAATATTTTCCTTTCCCTGGAAATTCACTGCAGAAATCAGTGTCACCCTCAGGACTGAGAATCACTTAAATCAGGTTTATCTCTTATTAAAAATTGAGAAATATTTTCCTTTCCCTGGAAATTCACTGCAGAAATCAGTGTCACCCTCAGGACTGAGAATCACAGGTTTATCAGTTAAAAATGAGAAATATTTTCCTTTCTTTGGAAATTCACTGCAGAAATCAGTGTCACCCTCAGGAACTGAGAATCACTTAAATCAGGTTTATCACTTAAAAAATGAGAAATATTTTCCTTTCTTTGGAAATTCACTGCAGAAATCAGTGTCACCCTCAGGAACTGAGAATCACAGGTTTATCAGTTAAAAAATGAGAAATATTTTCCTTTCCCTGGAAATTCACTGCAGAAATCAGTGTCACTCTCAGGAAGTGAGGATCACAGGTTTAGCACTTAAAAAATGAGAAATATTTTCCATTCTTTGGAAATTCACTGGGTACTGCAGAAATCAGTGTCAGCCTCAAGAATGGAGGATCACAGGTTTATGTTTTAAAAAATGAGAAATATTTTCCTTTCTTTGGAAATTCACTGCAGAAATCAGTGTCAGCCTCAGGAGTTGATAATCACAGGTTTATCAGTTAAAAAATGAGAAATATTTCCGTTTCTTTGGAAATTCACTGCAGAAATCAGTGTCACCCTCAGGAAGTGAGGATCACAGGTTTATAACTAAAAAATGAGAAATATTTTCCATTCCCTGGAAATTCACTGCAGAAATCAGTGTCAGCCTCAGGAACTGAGGATCACAGGTTTAGCACTTAAAAAATGAGAATTATTTTCCATTCCCTGGAAATTCACTGCAGAAATCAGTGTCACCCTCAGGAACTGAGAATCACAGGTTTATCTCTTAAAAATGAGAAATATTTTCCTTTCCCTGGAAATTCACTGGTGACTGCAGAAATCAGTGTCACCCTCAGGAGCTGAGGATCACAGGTTTATAACTAAAAAATGAGAAATATTTTCCATTCCCTGGAAATTCACTTCAGAAATCAGTGTTACTCTCAGGAAGTGAGGATCACAGGTTTATCTCTTAAAAAATGAGAAATATTTTCCTTTCTTTGGAAATTCACTGCAGAAATCAGTGTCACCCTCAGGACTGAGAATCACTTAAATCAGGTTTATCACTTAAAAAATGAGAAATATTTTCCTTTCCCTGGAAATTCACTGCAGAAATCAGTGTCACCCTCAGGAACTGAGAATCACAGGTTTATCAGTTAAAAATGAGAAATATTTTCCTTTCTTTGAAAATTCACTGGGTACTGCAGAAATCAGTGTCACCCTCAGGAAATGAGAATCACTTAAATCAGGTTTATCAATTAAAAATGAGAAATATTTTCCATTCCCTGGAAATTCACTGGGTACTGCAGAAATCAGTGATTTCTGATTCACTGGGTATTGCAGAAATCAGTGTCAGCCTCAGGAACTGAGAATCACTTAAATCAGGTTTATCAGTT
Organism: Setophaga petechia; assembly: GCA_024362935.1. Taxonomy (NCBI): domain Eukaryota; kingdom Metazoa; phylum Chordata; class Aves; order Passeriformes; family Parulidae; genus Setophaga; species Setophaga petechia. Next base: position 1,912,422 of record JANCRA010000091.1, on the reverse strand, counting down.
AAAAAATGAGAAATATTTTCCTTTCTTTGGAAATTCACTGCAGAAATCAGAGTCACCCTCAGGAAATGAGAATCACTTAAATCAGGTTTATCTCTTAAAAAATGAGAAATATTTTCCATTCTTTGGAAATTCACTGGGTATAGCAGAAATCAGTGTCAGCCTCAGGAACTGAGAATCACAGGTTTATCTCTTAAAAATGAGAAATATTTTCCATTCCCTGGAAATTCACTGCAGAAATCAGTGTCAGCCTCAGGAACTGAGAATCACTTAAATCAGGTTTATCACTTAAAAATGGAAATATTTTCCATTCCCAGTAGTTACTGAGGCAGTGATTCAGGGTGTAAAATGAGATTTTTCCAGCCAGTGGGGAAATTTCTGCAGCTTCCATCTGAGGAAAAACTGAATTACCTCAGGGACAGAAAGCAGGCCAGATTCACCACCTGACTTAAATATCAATTTAATCTGGAATAAAAGAATTCAATTCCAGCTTTGAGCTTTACATTTAGGGGGGCAGGAGGCAAAAACCCTTCCTTAATATTGAAGGAATATTGAATAGGAATTTCCTTAATATTGAAGGAATATTGAATAGGATTTTCCTTAATATTGAAGGAATATTGAGTAGGATTTTCCTTAATATTCAATAGGAATTTCCTTAATATTGAAGGAATATTCAATAGGAATTTTTTTACTATTAAGGAATATTGAATAGGAATTTCCTTAATATTGAAGGAATATTGAACAGGAATTTCCTTACTATTAAGGAATATTGAATAGGAATTTCCTTAATATTGAAGGAATATTCAATAGGAATTTCCTTAATATTGAGGGAATATTAAATAGGAATTTCCTTAATATTGAAGGAATATTGAATAGGAATTTCCTTAATATTCAATAAGAATTTCCTTAATATTGAAGGAATATTCAAAGGAATTTCCTTACTATTAAGGAATATTGTATAGGAATTTCTTAATATTGAAGGAATATTGAATGGGATTTTCCTTAATATTGAAGGAATATTGAATAGGAATTTCCTTAATATTGAGGGAATATTGAATAGAAATTTCATTACTATTAAGGAATATTGAATAGGAATTTCCTTAATATTCAATAGGAATTTCCTTAATATTGAAAGAATATTCAATAGGAATTCTTTTACTATTAAGGAATATTGAATAGGAATTTCCTTAATATTGAAGGAATATTGAACAGGAATTTCCTTACTATTAAGGAATATTGAATAGGAATTTCCTTACTATTAAGGAATATTGAATAGGAATTTCCTTACTATTAAGGAATATTGAATAGGAATTTCATAACTATTAAGGAATATTGAATAGGAATTTCCTTACTAGTAAGGAATATTGAATAGGAATTTCCTTAATATTGAATAGGAATTTCCTTAATATTGAAGGAATATTCAATAAGAATTTCATTACTATTAAGGAATATTGAATAGGAATTTCCTTACTAGTAAGAAATATTGAATAGGAATTTTCTTACTAGTAAGGGATATTGAATAGGAATTTCCTTAATATTGAAGAAATATTCAATATTAATTTCCTTTAATGAATATTGAAGGAATATTGAATGGGATTTTCCTTGCTATTAAGGAATATTGAAGAGGAATTTCCTTACTATTAAGGAATATTGAATTTAATATTGAGGAATATTGTAGAGTGAGATGATCCAGCTCAGCAGGAGCTGCAGAGGAAACATTCCCTGAAGGAAAGGCTCAGAGGGATCCCATCCTGCAGAAATGTCCCAGTTCCACTAAACTGGGTTTAACTGGGTTTAACTGGGAGCACCAGTGCCCATCACTTGCTCAGCACCTTCTTTTAGGGCATTTCTGAAAAACCAAGCCATCATTTTTAGTAATTTTAATATTTATTATAATATTTTTAATTAATAAATCTGCTAAACAGGCAGAAAGAAGCAATAAACCAATAAAAGAATGACAGATTATCCTGCTGGCCAGCAGTGACTAAGGAATTACTGAGGAATTATTCCAGAAAAAGAACCAGTCACAGCTTCAGGGCTGGATATGCACTGGAGAAAATGAAAATATGGTGTTTGTGTGCCTGTGGTTGGCTTTAAAATGTAAAATAAAAGTGGCAATGTGAGAATTCACCAAACTCTGTTCTCATACAGGGTGTGAGGAGAAAAAATCCTGCAAAACTCCCATGGATGGGTCAGAGCTGTGCCCTGATCTTACAGCAAGAGGCAAAGTCAAAATATCCCACACTGAAGGAGGGGAAGGACCTTGAGGGTTTCTTTTTTAGTTGGAAACAAAGAATTACTGACAGAATTCCAGCCTTTGAAATGTGTGAATTAAAGGCATTCAGGATTTCTCATCTGCACTCACCTGGAAGTGCAGAGCCACAGCAGGTTTGGCCATTAAGTTGTTAAAATGCTCATGAAATTGTGGAGAGAGAATATCCTGGGACAAGGTTTCATATGGATCAAAGGCTTGCTCCTAAATAAAAACAGAATTACAAACAGAGGTGAACAATCCAAGCTATTTCTGTCCCAGCTGCTACAATAATTTCCTTGAATAAGCTGATGGAACTTTTTAAGAAAATATTGATTTTGCAAAATAAATATTGAATAAACCACAATCTTATTTCACTTCCAGCTTTTTAAATGCCCACAATTTTCTTGGAATTCCTCAACCCCCCCATCTTTATGGCCAACACAGAGTCTGTTGTACTGAAGCAGTGGGAACCAAGAGAAGTTTTTGCTTTTCACCCCATTTCACACAGAATGGGAATTTTACCTCCCCTCTGTCCATAAGGATGGACAATGTGCAAACCTGGGACACTTTTCCAGGGAAAATATCTCATTTGGGACAGAGCAACCAGTCCCAGGGGAAACCCTCCAGTGCCATCAAGGCTTTGGATGCAAAAATTATGGTTTAATTTGGAGTATGCAGCTGTGACTCCACAGGATCAGCTACAGCAGGGTGGGAGGGAAAGCTGGAGGCACAGGGATCCCATGGGGATCATTTCTGATTGCAGGAATAACTTCTGACTGCAGGAATCTCTGCAGGGATCAGTTCTGACTGCAGGAATCTCTGCAGGGATCAGTTCTGACTGCAGGAATCTCTGCAGGAATCAGTTCTGACTGCAGGAATCTCTGCAGGAATCATTTCTGGCTGTACAGGAATCCCACAGCAACCAGTTCTGGCTGCAGGAACGATTTCTGCCTGTACAGGGATCCCACAGGAATAATTTCTGCCTGTATAGGGATCCCTGCAGGAATTATTTCTGGCTGCACAGGGATCCCACAGGAATCATTTCTGGCTGCACAGGAATCATTTCTGGTTGTAGGAATCCCTGCAGGAATCAGTTCTGGTTGCACAGGAATCATTTCTGCTGGTAGGAATCCCTGCAGGGATCATTTCTGGCTGCAGGAATTATTCCTGGTTGTAGGAATCCCTGCAGGAATCATTCCTGGCTGCACAGGAATCATCTCTGCTTGTAGGAATCCCTGCAGGGATCATTTCTGGCTGTACAGAAATCCCTGCAGGAATAATCTGTGGCTGCAGGAATCATTTCTGGTTGCAAGACTCATTTCTGGTTGCAGGGATCATTCCTGGTTTCAGGGATCATTCCTAGTTTCAGGGATAATTTCTGGTTTCAGGGATCATTCCTGGCTGCAGGGATCATTCCTGGCTGCAGGGATCATTTCTGGTTGCACGGATCCCTGCAGGAATAATTTCTGGTTGCAGGGATCATTTCTGTTTGCAGGGATCATTCCTGGCTGCAGGGATCCCTGCAGGGAACATTTCTGGTTCCAGGGATAATTTCTGATTGCAGGGATCATTTCTGGTTGCAGGAATCCCTGCAGGGATCATTCCTGGCTGCAAGGATCATTCCTGGTTGTAGGAATCCCTGCAGGGATCATTCCTGGTTTCAGGGAGCATTCCTGGTTTCAGGGATCTTTCCTGGTTGCAGGGATCATTCCTGGCTGCAGGAATCATTCCTGGCTGCAGGAATCCCTGCAGGGATCATTCCTGTCTGCAGGGATAATTTCTGGTTTCAGGGATCATTCCTGGTTGTAGGAATCCCTGCAGGGATCATTCCTGGCTGCAGGGATAATTTCTGATTTCAGGGATCATTTCTGGTTTCAGGGATCTTTCCTGGCTGCAGGAATCCCTGCAGGGATCATTCCTGGTTGTAGGGATCATTCCTGGTTGTAGGGATCATTCCTGGCTGCAGGGATCATTCCTGGTTTCAGGGATCATTACTGGTTGCAGGGATCATTCCTGGTTTCAAGGATAATTCCTGGTTTCAGGGATCATTTCTGATTTCAGGGATCATTCCTGGTTTCAGGGATCATTCCTGGCTGCAGGGATCATTCCTAGCTGCAGGGATCATTCCTGATTTCAGGGATCATTCCTGGTTTCAGGGATCATTCCTGATTTCAGGGATCATTCCTGGTTTCAGGGATCATTCCTGGCTGCAGGGATCATTCCTGGTTTCAGGGATCATTCCTGGCTGCAGGGATCATTCCTGGTTTCAGGGATCATTCCTGGTTTCAGGGATCATTCCTGGCTGCAGGGATCATTCCTGGTTTCAGGGATCATTCCTGGTTTCAGGGATCATTTCTGGTTTCAGGGATCCCTGCAGGGATCATTCCTGGTTTCAGGGATCATTCCTGGCTGCAGGGATCATTCCTGGTTTCAGGGATCATTCCTGGCTGCAGGGATCATTCCTGGCTGCAGGGATCATTCCTGGTTTCAGGGATCATTCCTGGTTTCAGGGATCATTCCTGGCTCCCAGCTGGGCTGTGCCAGGGCCTGTCAGGCTGATTCACTCCTGAGTCACTGCTGGCCTCAGCACATCCCTCCTTTCACCCCAGAGCTTGCCAGGCTCTGGATTTGGGAATGCCAACCCCACAAAAGCTTTGTTTGAACACTGGGGCAGGCTCAAGTCACAGTGGAATCCACAGTGCAAACCCACTGCAGGAGCCAGGCCAGTATTGCCTCACTCTGTGCTGTCTTCTGGAATTATTTTATATTTTTCCTGCATTTACAAGTGCTTTTAGTTTCTTCCACTTAGACTTCAATCAGTGTTTTTATGTTTTGCCTTTGTTTTATGAACACGAGATTAAAATGAACTGCATTAGGGATCTTCCTACAGAGATGAATTATTTAAAAAGGGTTTTATGCTTGAAATGCTGCAAAAGTGTTTGAAATATGGAATTCTGGAGTGTTGAAGGGGATGGCTTTTGGCTGAAGGAGGGCAGGGATGGGTGGGAGATTGGGAATTGGGAATTCCTGGCTGGGCTGGGATTGCCAGAGCAGCTGTGTCTGCCCCTGGATCCCTGGCAGTGCCCAAGGCCAGGCTGGACATTGGGGCACCCTGGGACAGTGGGAGGTGTCCCTGCATGGCAGGGGTGGCACTGGGTGGGTTTGAGGTCCCTTTTCACCCAAACCCTTCTGGGATCCTCTGGAAGCATCCCCCTGATGTCCCTGTAAGGATCCCAGGGCAGGATGTGGCCCTGGATTGGGGTTTGCCCATTTCAGCCCTTGCTGTGTGCACTGCTCCCACCTTCACTCCTCTGTGGGTACCTAAGGAGTTGCTTTATAATGATAAGAAGTGTTTGATCAATGGATTAAAGCAGTTATGATGTTGAAACTATAAAAATAAACCTTAAGTTTGAAATAGTGCAGCATTATATTGGAAAAAAAATCTGATTTTATTGCAAAAGCTGCTCTGAGTCATCCAGTGCTTTAATGGAAGCAAATCCTTTTCAGTGAGTGAAAATCTGATCTGATTTTTCATTCACTGAAAAACTTAAAGAGGAAATGAAATCCAGATTATTTTTCCAAGCTTTTTATGAAGGTAATATATTTGAATTTCTGAATTCAGTTCATATGGGGCAAGACCTGCTCAGTGAGGGAGCTGTTGATGTGATCATCCCACAGGGTGAGATCATCCTTGTGTCAGTGTTTGCAAAAGGAATCATTAAAGAGAGATAAAGTCAAGTGTTTATAACAGCAGAAAATAAATCTACAATCTACTGACAACCCCCTTGTTTCATCAGCTGCCCTGTGAAGATCCCTTCAAAATCCTGTTCTCAACCATCCATCTCCCACCTCTGGGTATTTCTGAATTTCCCTCACAGCAGCAAAAATATTTTATTTTCCCCACACACAAACTCAATGTTTTACTTCCCCCATACACAAACCCAATGTTTTATTTCCCCCATACACAAAATCAATGTTTTATTTCCCCCATACACAAAATCAATGTTTTATTTCCCCCATACACAAACCTAATGTTTTATTTCCCCCATACACAAAATCAATGTTTTATTTCCCCCATACACAAACCTAATGTTTTATTTCCCCCATACACAAACCCAATGTTTTATTTCCCCCATACACAAACCCAATGTTTTATTTCCCCCATACACAAACCCAATGTTTTATTTCCCCCACATTTCCTTATCTCAAAACCATGACAATATTTATGTTTTTAAACCTTCCAGGGAGCTGATGCAGAAAAAAAACCCAGACAAAGCAGGAAGATTGCAGCTTGCATGGCTTGTTTGGTTTTAATTATCCTTCCCAAGAAGCTGAAGGATAATTTTTAATGGAAACACTAAATGAACAATGCTGGCAGGGAGATAAGCAGAGCAAATAAACATTTCACTCTATCTCTCTTTAATGATTCCTTTTGCAAACACTGACACAAGGATGATCTCACCCTGTGGGATGATCACATCAACAGCTCCCTCACTGAGCAGGTCTTGCCCCATATGAACTGAATTCAGAAATTCAAATATATTACCTTCATAAAAAGCTTGGAAAAATAATCTGGATTTCATTTCCTCTTCAAGTTTTTCAGTGAATGAAAAATCAGATGAGATTTTCACTCACTGAAAAGGATTTGTTTCCATTAAAGCACTGGATGACTCAGAGCAGCTTTTGCAATAAAATCAGATTTTTTTTCCAATATAATGCTGCATTATTTCAAATTTAAGGTTTATTTTTATAGTTTCAACATCATAACTGCTTTAATCCATTGATCAAACACTTCTCCTTATCATTATAAAGCAATTATGCTTCAATAACTGCTAAGATTTGGTCAGCTGGACTTTCCTACATGAGTGGTTTATTGAAGCAATGCCAAGAAAACTTCATCTTTATGGTCTTTTCCTAAATGAGTGGCACCTGTGCCCAGAAATCACTATTTTAAATAACCACAAAAATGTAATTATTCTCCAGGTGGTGCTGGGGTGCTCATGCAAGCCTTAAGTCTTAAAAATAGAAGACATATAAAGGTAAATTTCAAAGTTAATATAATAAAAAGTTTAATTAATATAAATATATATTTTATATATATATACATATATACATATATATACATACATATACATACATACATATCCACATATATATATATATATAAAATTTAGTTTTTTAAAATAAACATCTTAATTTTAAGACAAAACCAGAAATTTGCCATTCACCACGTGGCTCCCCTGATACATTCTCTGTCAGCTCACAATAATTAATTTTCTCTCTAATAGGTGTTTATATGGTTGCACTCACATTTTAGAGCCAAAAACTGAGATTATACACATCCCCAAAAAAAGCAGATTCCATTTAATTGATATCCAAGGACAGCAAAACTCCCTTGGTCACCCACTCCAGGAGTTTTGTCCCCAGACAATTCCAGTTGTGAGGTTTATTCTGAGCTGACCTGTCCTCCTCCCTCTCAGATGCTGCTTTTCCCCTCCCTGCTGAATTCCAGACTCATTCTGCCCCTATTTTCAGGAATTCTGACTAAACTGAGCTCTATTCCTCTTCAGCTTTGTGACTCCCTTCTGTACTTCAGAATAGAACCAAATATTATTGAAGAATAATGTTAATATTACAATAATATGAAATAAAACATATTATTGTAATATTAATATTATTAATATTAATAAATAATATTAATAAACATATTAAATGTATTATATAATAATATATTCTTAATAACTAAGAATAGTAATATTAATAATTAAGAAATAATATTTCTTAATATATTGTAATATATTGTGATTATATTAATTATATTATACTTATTTATATTTATATTATAATAATATATATAATATATTATACTTATTATATATATTATATAAAATATATTATAATATATATAACATTTATAATATATTATATTTATATTATATTATATTATATTATATTATATTATATTATATTTATTAAATTACATTATATTATATATTAAGATAAAGTAAACTAATATTTAATAATATTTAATAGAATAATTTTAATATGGAGTATTTGAGAATTTTAAAATATTTCCTTACAGTATTTCAGTGCCCATTCCAAACAAACTGAGAAGATAATGAAAAACCTCCCAGTAGGAGCCACACCCATCCCAGTGCAGAGTTTTTCCTTATTTCTGTCTTTAATATCCACTTTAGAGCTCAGTGGGAATCAACTTTTGTTACAATTCTGAGCCATAAATTGCTGTTCTGATGCCTCACTCCTTCCTGGAGCTCCTGAGGATATTTCCCATTCCAGGTGGGAATTTGGAATGAAATCCCAAGGTTTTGCTGGGGAGACCTTTAGGGGAGTGATGCAAAGCTCCCAAAGGGAACTGAAGAAAGGATTGTTCTAGAAAAGGCAAACTGCCTGAAATTTGGGGTTTGTTTCTTCACATGGTCAGTGGGAAAGAAAAGGCTGTGGGGGAGAAGAAGTGTTCTGAAGGTTTTGTTCTGATTCTTATTACTCTTTCTTTTAATTAATAAAGTTTTCTTTAGACTCTTTTAAGGTTTTGAGCTTTGCTTTTCTCCCAGTCCTCCCTCCCAGCAGGAAATGGGTGCTGGGATTGGGCAGCACTGAACCCTCCACACCCCAGGAAATCTCAAAATTGGCCAAATCTCAAACTGGTGAACCAAAACCATGCAGCCATAATATTTTCTGAAAAATCCTTAAGGTTTTTTCTCCTGAGAAGCTGAGAGGCCACAGGAACAAAATGGAAACAATAATTATCTGCTGCTGTGGAATGCAACAGGTGATCTGGGATTGGTCTCTGTGGTTGTTCTTAATTAATTTCCAATCACAGTCAGCTGGCTCAGACTCTCTGTCCCAGACAGAAGCTTTTGTTATCATTCTTTCTTTTTCTATTCTTCTGATGAAATCCTTTCTTCTATTCTTTAATATAGTTTTAATATAATATATATCATAAAATATTAAATCAGCCTTCTGAACCATGGGAGTCAGATCCTCATCTCTCCCCTCATCCTAACACCCTTGTGAACACTGTCACAAAACCACAACACCTAATTTGAGTGATTTAATAAAAACAAACATAAAAAACCCCTCTAAACCAACAAATAAAACACCAAACCTCTGCCAGGTCCTCAAAGCAGCTGCCAGCCAGGGGGTGAGGGCTGCTTTCATCTGTCATTTCCACCGTGTCCTCAATCAGCCCCAGAAGCTTCACTGTCAGCTCGTGGATGTCTGAGATGTTGCTGAATATCACATCAATGTCCTGCAAACACAAAACAGGGCTGAGGCCTGCCTGGGGGGATTGATTTGGAGCATGGAAATATTGGAGGGGGTTTTGTCTGAACCAGGAGGTGAATGGAGAGGTGTTGAGTCTTAACTTCTTTTTTGCCAAGGTTGGGATTAAATGTGCGAGATGGAATTTCGTATTGGGACTCAGATGTTTGTTAATTCTTATCTCTGTCTCACAAACCCTGAGTTCTCCAGCACTTCACTCTAACAAACTAAAAATGGAGCCCCATCTCTCTCTACAAGGCCTTTTAAGGATAAACTGTCCAATTAAAATATGACACCTCAATTATTTTCACTTTTAACCCAATAACCAACCACCCCTGCCTGCAATGGGGACTTTTTTACCCAATTACACAAAACCACAAAATCCATGGAGAAGAAGGAGCAGCCTCACCCTAAAACCTCCATCTTGCTTTGTATATAAATTACTATATTCTAAACCCCAAACTCTAAGTTTCTCAGCCTGTGATATCACACACTTCTATCCAAACCCCACACCCATAATCCCAGTTCTGTCATTCCATTCTGGAAGCTTCTCCAGGGCCTCAGGTCAATGCAGTGTTCTCTTGGGGTCAGAGCCTGGCAGCACAGAAAATCTGAAATTCTCAGCAATTTCCAGGGTTCCAACAGAGAGGAGCCAACAGAAAGCAGGAAAAGTGAAGCTCTGTGGTGTTCCCAGCCCTCCAGGCTCCCCTGAGCACATCCAGCCCAATTTCCAGAGCATCCTTCCCAGCTGCTGCTGGACAAGCATCCCTGGCCCTCCCTGCTCCTCCTTGTCCCACCCAACACAGCAGGAAGGAGCTGATTTACAGGGGAATTCACAGCAGCTCCAAGCTCAGAAGGAGCTGATTTACAGGGGAATTCACAGCAGCTCCAAGCTCAGAAGGAGCTGATTTACAGGGGGAATTCACAGCAGCTCCAAGCTCAGATCCTCCAAACCACAAGTGCAGCTAAAGCAGCTCCTGGGCTGGGAATGGAGCAGGACTTGGCAGTTCCTTTCCAAACTCTAATTGTAGATTTTCCATTCCTCACACTCAATGAGGGAACCCCTTCCCCAGTTCAGTGCCCTGGATTCCCCCTCTGAATTCCCTGCTCAGAAATTTCTCTGCCCCAACCTCCCACTGACCTCCAGGCAGTGCCCAGAGCATGGGAACCCTCTTGTGGGAACATGAAACCCTGAAATTTCCCATTCCCATTCCAAAAGAATATTCCTCAGCTCCCAAGCATGGCTCCCTTCTGCTCCCATCATCTTCCCTGCAATTCCACCCCCACATCTGCACAATTCCATCAGCTCCAAAGGACTTCCACACCCAGCTGGGATGGGAATGGCTCCTGCTGCCTCTTTTGAACCTGCTGGCATCACCTACAAATCCCAGTTCAGGTTCTGCTGGCCTGTCCCCTTCTCCTTGCCCACAGGAAAGATCCACCAATCTCTCCTTACTCATCCTGAGAACAGAATTTGCCACAAGGCCAATTTCAATCAAATATTTCAATCATTTCTCTAACTCTTTCACAGGCAGAGAATCCAGAGCCAAGGGCTGTTTTAATTGGAATTTCTACAGATAAGGGATAGCCTGTAAATGTCAGTTCAAGCATTCACTGCACATGCAGGGAGATGATTTAATTTTTGTCTTAAGCAGAAGTGAAACTATTACCTAAATGACCAAAATAATCCAGCTGCTGCTGGATCTGACAGGGAATTGTGCCCATTAAAATCCATTCCCACTAATGGTAATTCCCCCATTGGATTTCACACACAGCCAACTCTCATTATTCACTGACAGCCAATAAATCAAATCTGATTTCACCTCCAACAGAGTTTAAATGCAAAATGGGTAAGCTCTGGCTGCTAATGGAGCAATCAGCAGTGCTGATCAATGAAGGACTCACATGAGGTGTGAAGAGTCTCCTGTTGGACAGAAAAGCTTCTCGAAATACTTTGATGATCAGGTTGAGCTCCCTCAGGTACTGCCTCTCCTCTGCAATCTCATTTCTCACCAGGTCGTAGTAGTTGAGCTCCCCAGAAGAAGAGGGCTCATCCTCACACAGAGAAACCAGCCCAATCTCATCCTGATCAAACATATCCATCAAAACCTGCCAAAGAAATCCAGCAGTTACACCCAGCCAGGCCTTCACACGTGCCTCCAGCTCAGCTATTCCAATGTGTTCAGAGAAATCCTTGGAGTTTTTAATACAATCCTTGCTGTGTTCACTTTCACAAGGGTTTAATATTTCAACTTTGGCAGCAGGAGGCTGCAGCACTTGCCAAAGCCATTTTCCCCCTTGGAAGTGAGCACGACCTAGAAAACAAGTTACAATTCATGCAGAATCAACTTGGAAAACAAGGAATCTTGCATAAGCCTTGGACAAAACCTCCTGCTGAAGATAAAACCGAACAAAAATGTTTCTCATTTTAATGGGCATGAAAACTAAAGGTCTTTTCTGAGTTAGGAAGGAGAGCTGCCATGACAAAGTGACATCAGGAGGGTGTGACAGCACAGAAATGAAGGACAACATCAATTTCTGGCCTTAAGCTTGTAAAGGCTCCTGCTGCTCCAAAATTTATGCAGGCTCAACTTAAATTTCTGCTGTGACAGATCTGCCATGAGCAAGGAGAGAAGCTTTGCCTTTGACTTAAATTTCTGCTGTGACAGGTCTGCTATGAGCAAGGAGAGAAGCTTTGCCTTTGACTTAAATTTCTGCTGTGACAGATCTGGCATGAACAAGGAGAGAAACTTTGCCTTTGACTTAAATTTCTGCTGTGACAGATCTGCCATGAGCAAGGAGAGAAGCTTTGCCTTTGACTGAAATTTTTGCTGTGACAGGTCTGCCATGAACAAGGAGAGAAGCTTTGCCTTTGACTTAAATTTTTGCTGTGACAGGTCTGCTCTGAAGAAGGAAAGCTCTGCCTTTGAGTAAAAGCAGGCTCTCCCTCTGATCCTCCTTTGAACACACCTTCCAGATCAAATAAAATGGAACAAATCTCCTCTAAATACTGTTTTAATCCCAAGCCCTTACCTTATCAGCACACATTGATACTTTAATGTCCTGCTGGGAGATCTCAAAGTGTCGGATATTGAAAACATAATTTCCAGCCAGCTTTAAAATGTCAGCTGAGATGTATTCCAAGACAGCCACGATATAGAGAGAGACATGGTAATCCACCTTGTAGCCCAGGACCTCCTGCAAAGTGAAAACAAGAGAAAACAAATGGAATTTATTCCAGAAATTCATCCAGAATGACAATAAACACATTGAATTTTCTACTGAAATGGATTTTGGCTGTGGTGATAATTTACAGTAATGGAACACCCAGGACTGAGACAGCAAATGGAAATTGGAATATCTGCCTGGAAGGAGATGCTTGTAAATATTTGTGTCATTTTGCAGTGCTTTAAGAGAGGAAAAGCTACAGAACTTGAAATAATCCCTCATCTAAAAATGACAGTCCTAAAAATAGAATTCATTTAAGGAAGGGACTTCAGTGGGAATTATTTCTGTATTTAAATTTCCATCTCTGTGCTTATTGCAGGACTCTGACCCCAATGTGGACTCTTGAGAACAGAGCAGGTTTCACTTTTAAGGAATCATGGAATGATTTGGGTGGGAAGGGACCTTAAAGATCATCTCCTCCCACCCCTGCCACAGCAGCTGAGCACTCAGCACTCCATAAAATAATGGAACTTTAGTAATGGAAGTCTGAAGAGACAAAACCCAGGATGAATGCAGCACATTATCCCTGGGAAGGTGCTCCATGTCCTGCTCAGCTTGCACCCCACCAGTGAGTGCAGCTGACTTTGTGCATTTGAATAAGGCAGACTTGTTCTCATTTAGTGTTGGTGCATCCTCTAAAAATCACATTCTGGGCCTGTTTTCACCCTTCTAAACCAGATTTCAGCAAGGAACACCAGTGGTGTTTAGGAAGATCTTATTTAATGCTGTTTCCTCTCTTGACATCCCTCCCCCTCTCATTAACCTCAGGAATTGAGATGTTGTGTATGTGAACACAGCAAGGAGACCTGGAAAAGTGCTTTAATTTCTGCTTCTGCTCCAATAAAGTTTTCTCAACAGCTGGAAACACCTCTGCAGATATCTTGATTTTTAACCCTGAGGCAGCAGTGACATTCAGCAGGGACTCAAAGGACACTGACACATCTTGGTTGACAGTACACAAGGAACAGGATCTGCTGTTCCCTCTTCTTCTATTTTGGCTTCTGCAGCATTTTGGAACAAATAAAGGCATCAAAGCAGTGCTCCTGAAGTAGGGAAGTATTTGAGTTTTATGTTAAAAACTAACTAATCCTATTTCAAAGTAGAGTAATGGATTAACACACTGGTGTCTTGATGATGAATTTAAGGATTTACTTTTACTACACAATATAATAAATTCAGCTTTATGGTGATTCTTTACTCCCTCTGCCAAGGAGAAAAACTTTTTAACTTCATGACGAGGCAGACGGGAGACATTGCTCATCTGATGATGACCAACAAAATCTCAGATTTATTGATTACCAGGCACACTTTTATAATCACAGTAATCATACATATTGCAAAACTAGAGCTCACCATTGGTCAGCTATAAAAGTCAGTCCCACCTTTCTCAAGATGTTTGTGGCTCCTGTTATCACATAATTTACCAAACAACTTCTTGCTCAAAGAAACCCTGCCCTTGAATCAGGCAGCTGTTGCTTTCTCAGATGGATTTTCTCACATCTCTTTTCCCATCAACTATGTCTCAGTAAAAAACTGTCCACAACTTCATACAAATTAGAGAAATCCATGAAAGGTCATGCTGGGGGGCAGGAAGGGTGAGAGGTACCTTGAGCAAGGGATGGATTTTGTCCACAGGGAGCAGGAGGGGGTTCCTCCTCTTGCGCTTCTCGATGGCCGCCTGGGCGTCAGCGATGGCCCACTTGTCTATGGGGTGGGGAAACGTCTTCTGAACCCGCTCCTGCCAACACACACAGCTCTGAGCCCAGCCACAGCCACCAGGCAGGCTGAAATGAAACAGCACAGCAAGAAACTTCCCCTCCAGGACAGGCAATTATCCTCCTCCTCAGTGTTTGCAACACGTTCAACTAATTGTTCTCTCCTTACCCAACTCGGCGTCTCTCATGCTGAGCAAGCTCCCTTCCCTGAGCACCAAGAATCCTTCAAATCTTCTAAAATCTATGTTTACAAGAGCAGCAAAAATCATTCAGATCTCCTAAAATCTATGATGTTTTCAAGAGTAGCAAAAATCCTTCAAATCTCCTAAAATCTATGATGTTTTCAAGAGCAGCAAAAATCCTCCAAATCTCCTAAAATCTATGATGTTTTCAAGAGCAGCAAAAATCCTTCAAATCTCCTAAAATCTGTGTTTTCAAGAGCAGCAAAAATCCTTCAAATCTCCTAAAATCTATGATGTTTTCAAGAGCAGCAAAAATCCTTCAAATCTCCTAAAATCTATGTTTTGAAGAGCAGCAAAAATCCTTCAAATCTCCTAAAATCTATGATGTTTTCAGGAGCAGCAAAAATCCTTTAAATTCCCTAAAATCTATGATGTTTTCAAGAGCAGCAAAAATCCTGCAAATCTCCTAAAATCTGTGATGTTTTCAAGAGCAGCAAAAATCCTTTAAATCTCCTAAAATCTATGTTTTGAAGAGCAGCAAAAATCCTTCAGATCTTCTAAAATCTATGATGTTTTCAAGAGCACCAAGAATCCTTCAAATCTCCTAAAATCTATGGTGTTTTCAAGAGCAGCAAAAATAATTTAAATCTCCTAAAATCGATGATGTTTTCAAGAGCAGCAAAAATCCTTCAAATCCCCTAAAATCTATGGTGTTTTCAAGAGCAGCAAAAATCCTTCAAATCTCCTAAAATCTATGATGTTTTCAAGAGCAGCAAAAATCCTTCAGATCTTCTAAAATCTATGTTTTCAAGAGCAGCAAAAATCCTTCAAATCTCCTAAAATCTATGATGTTTTCAAGAGCAGCAAAAATCCTTCAAATCTCCTAAAATCCATGATGTTTTCAAGAGCAGCAAAAATCCTTCAAATCTCCTAAAATCTATGATGTTTTCAAGAGCAGCAAAAATCCTTCAAATCTCCTAAAATCTGTGATGTTTTCAAGAGCAGCAAAAATCCTTCAAATCCCCTAAAATCTGTGATGTTTTCAAGAGCAGCAAAAATCCTTCAAATCTCCTAAAATCTGTGATGTTTTCAAGAGCAGCAAAAATCCTTCAGATCTCCTAAAATCTATGATGTTTTCAAGAGCAGCAAAAATCCTTCAGATCTTCTAAAATCTATGTTTTCAAGAGCAGCAAAAATCCTTCAAATCTCCTAAAATCTATGATGTTTTCAAGAGCAGCAAAAATCCTTCAAATCTCCTAAAATCCATGATGTTTTCAAGAGCAGCAAAAATCCTTCAAATCTCCTAAAATCTGTGATGTTTTCAAGAGCAGCAAAAATCCTTCAAATCCCCTAAAATCTGTGATGTTTTCAAGAGCAGCAAAAATCCTTCAAATCTCCTAAAATCTGTGATGTTTTCAAGAGCAGCAAAAATCCTTCAGATCTCCTAAAATCTATGATGTTTTCAAGAGCAGCAAAAATCCTTTAAATCTCCTTTAAATCTCCTTTTAAAATCCAGCTTAAAATCATGGAGTTCCAGCTTTAAATCATGGAATTCCAGCTTAAAATCATGGAATTTCAGCTTAAAATCATGGAATTCCAGCTTCAAATCATGGAATTCCAGCTTCAAATCATGGAATTCCAGATTCAAATCATGGAGTTCCAGCTTAAAATCATGGAGTTCCAGCTTCAAATCATGGAATTCCAGCTTAAAATCATGGAATTCCAGCTTCAAATCATGGAGTTCCAGCTTCAAATCATGGAGTTCCAGCTTCAAATCATGGAATTCCAGCTTAAAATCATGGAATTCCAGCTTAAAATCATGGAATTCCAGCTTTAAATCATGGAATTCCAGCTTCAAATCATGGAATTCCAGATTCAAATCATGGAATTCCAGCTTTAAATCATGGAATTCCAGCTTAAAATCATGGAGTTCCAGCTTAAAATCATGGAATTCCAGCTTAAAATCATGGAGTTCCAGCTTTAAATCATGGAATTCCAGCTTAAAATGATGGAATTCCTGCTTAAAATGATGGAATTCCAGACTGGTTTGGGTTGGAAGGGACTTAAATCCCATCCAGGGACACCTCCCACTGTGCCAGGCTCTGGGAATTCCATCCCAATTTCCAACCTACCACAAACCCTGCAGTGCTCCAACACTGCTTCCCCCTCTGTTCCTTCAGGTTGCTTCTATTTATAAAACATTTTTAATTGGAGATTTTTAGACCTTGATCTGGCAAATACTTAAGGACAACATCTTGGACAAACAGTTCCATTAGCTGCAGGCTGTTATGTAAATATCTGAGGGTAAATTCAGAGATCACAGCTCTCATGTTTTCCCTTTACAGCTAAAAAGAGCTGAGGAGCAGATCCAATCCCAGGAGCTCCTAAGGAACTATTAAATTTTGCTTTTAATTTAGTGATATAATAATCTTCCTGCATCAGTATTTAAAAATCCCCTAAATTAAAAATTAATGTTGAATGAAGGGCATCTAATAAAAATCTAAAACCCTTTGGGTAATGATTGGGCCAATACATATATACATATATAATTATTGATAAAATATATAATTAACATAAATATATACATATCATACACATATATATTATATTAAAAATATGTAATTATATACATTTACCTATATATAGGTACATGTATATAATTATATATTTTTAATTTTCATGACACACATATATAATTTATATTAAAACAGACATGTAATAATTGTAACACATATAATTTATATTCTCTTTTATATATATATATGTATATATACACATATGTATATATATATACACAAATGTATATATGTGTATATATATATGTATATATATTTATTTATGTATTTATTTTAATTTCCACTTAGAGAATCCCATACAAAGGCATCATTTTGGATGAGGTGAAAATCCTGGACCTACAGATTGATGTCAAATTAATGCCCTACAAAGCTCTATTGGGGCACAGCCACATGGAAGCATTTTCTCCCTGCAGACTCCATTAAATCCTCATTTTGGAATGATGACACTAAAGCTGCAATAACACAAGAGCCTCAGTGAGCCCAATAAAGTCCCAGGAATATCCAACTTTATTCCCTCAGCTGCACAACCCAGGCCTGACAATAGTAACCTTTTATTGAAATATTTAAAATTTTTTTTGTGCATATTGATGTCAAAAAAGTAGGAAAAATTCTTAAATTCATTGTGCATTCAACAGCAGAAAATCCTTGGAAGAATCTGCATTTACAGGAGGAATTTACAGCAGCTCCAAGCTCAGATTCTCTAAATTACAGGTGTAGATAAATCAGTTCCTTGTATTTACAGCAGCTCCAAGCTCAGATTCTCTAAATTACAGGTGTAGATAAATCAGTTCCTGGGCTGGGAATGGAGCAGGACTTGGCAGCTTCCTTCCCAAATCCTAATTGTAGATTTTCAATTCCCCACACTCAGTGAGGAAAAATTCCAAAAATTTCCATCCTGAAGCACTGGGCAAAAAAAAAAAGAGTTTCCAGTGAAATTTGCTTTTAAAATCTAAATAGAATCAGAGAATCCCAGAATAGTTTGGGTTGGGAGGGACATTAAAGCTCATCCAGTTCCAATCCTTGGGACACCTCCACTGTCCCAGGGTGCCCCAAACCCACCCAGCCTGGCCTGGGCACTGCCAGGGACCCAGGGCAGCCACAGGGCCATGCCAGGGAGCTCTGGGTGCCACTGGCACATTTTGTGAAAAATCCCTTTGCCCAGGATTTCTCTCCTGGGAAGCTGAGAAGCCTCAGAGAAAAATGAAAACAAGAATTATCTGATTGCTTCTCCTGTGTTTGTTGTTTTGGAATGTGGTCTGGAGATTGTGGTCATTGTTTGATTGGTTTCATGTGAATTGGTTTAACTTAATGATCAATCACAGCCAGCTGTGCTGGGACTCTAGGAGAGAGTCAGGAGTTTTCATTATAATTCTTTTTAAGCCTTCTGTGTGTATCCTTTCTGTATTCTTTAGTATAGTTGAGTGTAGCATAATTAATATGATATGATATAATATAATATGGTATAATATAATGTAATATAATACGGTATAATATAATGTACTATAATGTAATGTAATATAATATAATATAATATCATGTCATGTAATGTAATGTAATGTAATATAATATAATATAATGTAATATAATATAATGTAATGTAATGTAATATAATATAATGTAATATAATATGGTATAATATAAAGTAATATAATATAATGTAATGTAATATAATATAATATAATGTAATGTAATATAATATAAAGTAATATAATATAATATAATGTAATGTAATGTAATATAATATAATGTAATATAATATGGTATAATATAAAGTAATATAATATAATGTAATGTAATATAATATAATATAATGTAATATAATGTAATGTAATATAATATAATATAATATAATGTAATGTAATGTAATGTAATGTAATATAATGTAATATAATATGGTATAATAGAATGTAATATAATGTAATGTAATATAATATAATATAATATAATATAATGTAATGTAATGTAATGTAATGTAATGTAATGTAATGTAATGTAATGTAATATAATGTAATATAATATAATATAATATAATATAATATAATATAATATGGTATAATATAATGTAATGTAATGTAATATAATATAATATAATATAATATAATATAATATAATATAATATAATATAATATAATATAATATAATATAATATAATATAATATAATATAATATGGTATAATATAATGTAATATAATATGGTATAATATAATGTAATATAATGTAATGTAATATAATATAATATAATATAATATAATATAATATAATATAATATAATACAATATAATACAATATAATACAATATAATACAATATAACATAACATAATATATCACATAATAATAATACATCAGCCTTCTCAGAACACAGAGTCAGACTCATCAATTCCTTCACCCTGGGCACCCTGCACATCCAACCCTCTGCCCAAATCCTCCCCAAAACTGCAGCATTTGAGCCCAGCCTACCTCCACGTCCTGCACGGAGCGCGGCTGGGCCATGCACAGCTTGTGCAGCAGCTGCAGGATCAGCTCCTCGATGTAGAACAGGGAATCCTCCTTGGCTGACAGGTTGGGGTGAACCTGCTGCTGCACCTGGCCAAGCAATTCACACAGTCAGGGTCACCATCACACTGCCTGAAAAATGCCTTTGCACAGGGCTCTTCTCCTGGGAGGATGAGAAGCCTCAGAGAAAAATGAAAATATTATCTTATTTGCTTCTCCTCTGTTTTGCAACTTTGGAATGTGGTTTGGAAATTATCAACAGGTGATTGTTTCATTGGTTTATTGTGAATTGTTTCATCTTAATGACAAATCAGGGTCAGGCTGTGCTGGGACCCTGGAAGGAGACAGGAGTTTTCATTATAATTTTTTGTAGCCTTCTGTTTGTATCCTTTCTCTATTCTTTAGTATAGCAATATATAATATAATAGAATGTCATAGAATGTCATAGAATGTCATAGAATGTCATAGAATAGAATAGAATAGAATGTCATAGAATGTCATAGAATAGAATAGAATAGAATAGAATGTAATGTAATATAATATAATATATAATATAATGTCATATAATATAATAGAATGTCATATAATAGAATAGAATGTAATATAATATAATATAATGTCATATAATATAATGTCATATAATGTAATAGAATGTCATATAATAGAATGTCATTAATATAATATAATATAATATAATATAATATAATATAATATAATATAATACAATATAATCAGGAAAGTGCTCACTAGATCTCAAACTACAGCCAAAAGATTTGTAAGGAAGACAATCCAGGGAAATTCCCTCCTCTCCCCATACTAATATAATATAATACAATATAATGTCATAGAATAGAATAGAATAGAATAGAATGTCATATAATAAAATAGAATGTCATAGAATAGAATGTCATAGAATAGAATATGAAACAGAATATGGAATAAAATGTAATGGAATAAGTAATAGAATATGTAATACAATATAATATAATATAGTACCATATATCATATAATTTATCATATCACAATAAATCAGCCTTCTAAGAACATGGAGTCAGATTCATCATTTCCTCCTTCATCCTGGGGACCAAATACCACAAATTAGGATTTTTTTCATGGAAAACTGGGCCTAAAAATGAATCCCAGCAAAAGCAGGATAGCTCTGGACTGCATGGCTGCAAATTCACACATTTTTCATTTCTCACAAGTTTTCCTCTGGAGTTCAGGTGGCAATTCCTGTTCCTGCCAAGCTGGCACCTCTGTGGAATTGCAGACTCAGAGTCTGGCCATGGTGGTGGGGAGCAGTGCCAAGGCAATTTCTGCCAGCACTGGAGTGAAACCACCCCTGTGGTACCTGTGAGTCACTCATGGCCTGGGTGAGTAACTGCACTGAGGTTACCAACCCCAAAATGTGATGAATAAATCAGGGATGGAGTCAGGGCCTGCAGCAGCTCACCCTGCCTGGGGCACTGAGCACAGAGCAGCCCAGAGCCACCAGGGAAGGGCAAGGAAAAGCTGCTTCCCACCTCTCCCCAAGGCAAGGCAGGATTATTCCTCTAATCTCAACTCATGGGGATTAATCCCAGCTTTGGTTTGCCAGGCTAAACTAGACCAGACACCCAAACCAGGCAACCTCAGCATGTGCCCATAGAGGAAGGGCCACAATGAACTCATCCTGGGTCAGCAGAGCTATTTTGCTACTGAAATTCCCCCCAGACAAACCATCCCACCTTAAAAAGCAGAATAAAGCACTCAGGGGTTGGTCTCCACACTCAGTTTTCCCTGGCAGCCTCTGAGTCAGGAAAGTGCTCACTAGACCTCAAAAGATTTGTGAGGAAGACAATCCAGGGGAATTCCCTCCTCTCCCCATACAAATCCCATGTAAATCACCTCCAAAAACTCAAGTGACACCCTCACCTTGGTATTCACAGGACAAGTGGGGTGGCAAGGCAGAAACACCTTTGGGTTGAATTCTGGGGCTCTGAAATAAACCCACAGCCCCTTCCAAAGCCCAGGGAGCAGCTCCCAAAAACTGGGGGGCTCTGAGGGCTTCCTCCAAATTAAGGAGAATCCCAGGATGGTTTGGGTTTGAAAGGACCTTCAGGATCATCCTGTTCCTGTCCTGCCATGGCAGGGACACCTCCCACTGTCCCAGGGTGCCCCAATGCCCAGCCTGGCCTTGGGCACTGCCAGGGATCCAGGGGCAGCCACAGCTGCTCTGGGAATTCTATTCCAGGGCTCTCCAGCCAAAAATTCCCAATTTCCCATCTAACCCTGCCCTCTGTGAGCTTGAATCCAGCTGCCCAGTCTTGTTACAAAGTTATTTTATAGCCCTTAAATCTGATTTTGCCTTCTGTGCCTCAAACATGAATCTCTGCCTTACACAACTGATTCCCAACTGACACAAAATCCTGAAAGAAATAAAAAATCCTCAAGAAAACCAAACCTACTCCTTGAAAGCTCCTCCTTGAGACAGCAGGTTTTCAACAATAGGCAGGGCATTGTGTGTTCTTCCTGAACATGAGAGTTTAATTCACAAAACAATGGCAAAGCAGGAAGTGCTGGGCTCAGCTCCTGCCCCGTGTCCCAGAGAGCAGCACTGCAGCAAGGGCAGGAGCCAGCGGGGAAATCCAGGGAAATTCTGGAGGGAACCCTGAATGGTGCTCCAGAGAATGGATGAATGAGAACAGAACAGTCAGGAGAGGAGGAGGATGAGGAGAAGATGGGAATCCCATTCCCTGATCAGACCTCAGCTGTTCTCCTCCCTCCAGTCACTCATTTCAGACTTCACAGCACAGAAAATGATTTTATTTGTGCCTGATTCAGTTCCCAGGTGTGAACAGCTCACACCACAAACTTTCACCAAGAGCACATCCCCTAAACCTCCCTGGGAGCCCACGATGTGCAGCAAGGCTGAGGAGCAGCACAGGAGCACAGAGCCCTCCTCCAACAGTGCCAGCAACCTCAGCTTCACTTCAGGAACAGAATCGTGGAATCCTGGATTAGGAGGGACCTCAAACATCACCCAGTGCCACCCCTGCCATGGCAGGGACCCCTCCCACTGTCCCAGGGTGCCCCAGTGTCCAGCCTGGGCACTGCCAGGGATCCAGGGACAGAAACAGCAAATCTGGGAATTCCCAATTCCCAATCTCCCACCCATCCCTGCCCTCTGGCACTGGCAGCCATTCCCTGGCTCCTGTCCCTCCATCCCTTGTCCCCAGTCCCTCTCCAGCTCTCCTGGAGCCCCTTCAGGTACCCTCAGCTCTCCCTGGAGCCTTCTCCTCTCCAGGTTGAACATTCCCAGCTCTCCCAGCCTTCCCCCATTTCTGTTCCATCCCTCAAATCACCTCCAAGTCCTGGAGTCAATTTTCCTTCAAAAGGAGCAAAACCAAGAACATCTCCTGGTTCAGACAGCTCTCCCCAGGGGATTTGGAAGCTCAGCTGCCTCTTGGAATGAGTCTGCAGCATCCTGAGAGCTCCCAGAGGTGCTGCTGCACTCCCTGGCTTTCAGAGAAGAATGCTGAGAAGAAAAAACCGATTTCATTCCAAGACAGTGTTTTTCAGAGCAAACCAAAAATGCTGTAATAAAACCAAAAATGTTGTAAGTGTTGCCACTGGATCAAGGAGAGAACATTTATTCTTCAGAGAACTCCCCAAATCCTGACTGAGAGGACTGGAAAAGCAAGGAGAGATTAATCAACCCTCAGAGGATGGAAAAATCAGGAGGAGTCAGTGGGGATGGCACTGACAGAAAGTAGTCAGTACCATCATATATATATAGAATATATTACAGAATTATAGAATTATGCTCAGGTATTTCAGTGTGAAGCAGAGATCATTCACTGAGCTCTGCTCCACACTGAAATATCTGAGCATCATTCCATAAACTGCCATGGAATATGGAATAAACACACCAGAGCTGCCCAGGCTGAATTCTGTCTGGGAATTGTTTCTTTTAAGGGTCAAAAACCCTTTAAACTCACAAGGTGCTGCACTGAGGAGCCAGAGCTTTGCTGCAGAAGGGAGCACAGAAAACAGATTTTTTACCTATTTTATCTATGAAACAGCAGTGTCTGCAGTCATTAAAGAGAGATTAGGATTAGCAGAAATAACTCATTTTTAGTGTCATTGACACAGGTTTAGTCCAAGTTATTCCAGTGAAAAGAAATTAAACAAGGGTGGCATTTAAACCTGGCCTTAAGGCCTTTCTGGGGGACGTAATTTTATTTTACATTGAAATTCCTAAACTGCTCATTCCCTTGCTCCTTTGTTTTTCCCTGTTCTTCCAACCCTTTCAATGTGCATTTGATAAAAATCCTCAAAATCTCCTCAAAATTCCTTCTCAGTGAGATATTATTAATCCTCAGAGCAAGGAGTCTGTTCAGAAAGGATGAGAATAAAACTTTTCATGGAGATAAATGGTATTAAAACTAGAAACAACCTGATCTTATTTCTTTATTTTATTTTTTAACCAATATAATGGGTTAATTTTGAATTCAGGATTTTGAATTCACAGGAATTCTGGATCTCAGACTTGAGGAAACCCAGAAGTCCAGAGTAGTAAAAAAATTATCAAAGTTTCCATTTGAAATGAGAAAAAACTGAGGGGAAAAAATAGAGACCTGCAAGAAAATTCTTTTTTAGCCTTTTCTGAGACAAACCAACAGCTTGGCTACAACACCTAAATATATTTTTACTTAATAGATTATTTTGATAGTGAAAACACATCCAGAAAGCTCCAGCTGTTCCACAGAGAGCACTTGAGCAAAACAAGAGATTTTTCATTTAAAACCCCTCAAGAACAGAAAATTCCCAAATCCAGGATGTGCACACTGGGTCTGCAGCAGCACATTCCACCACAAAAACATGGATTCATCTTCCTGAAATATTTGGTAAAAATATCCCAGTTTTCTACTCCTATTCAAAACTACATTTTCAGAAAATGGAATTCCAGTATTACCTGAGATTTCAGGACAGGGAGTTTCTAGGTTAAATTTATTTTTTTAATTTAAATTTTTAATTAGTGTTTTTAATTCCTTCTTATCTTTTCTCTCCTAGAGATAACTCTGACCACAAGAAACACAAAACATCTTTTCCAAAGGCATTTTTAATCCCTAATCTGGATGATGCTCCAGAGGAAGAAGGGAACCAAATGGAGCAATTAAAAGCTCCATTATTCACTGAAATGGGACAGCACTGATATTCCAAATTTTCAAGCATTATTCTTTAGAAAGAACCACAAAGATTTAAATACTTGAAGAGAAATCCCCAACAAAAATGCACTGCCAACTTTTTTAAAATAACCACACTGATTTCTTATTTTATTTCCTGCACAGCAATTTCTGGCTGGCCTGTCTTTCTTAAATCAGACTAAAACATGCTGAGAGAGGAAGCAGCCTCTTAAGTAAAAGAGAATTTTTATCTACATACAACATTTGGCTTTTTTTACTGAAAAAACTTCAAGCATGGTTAGGAAAATAAAATTATCCCTCAACTGACTGTACAGGGGTATTAAAAATCATCTTACTCCACCACTTTGGTTAAATGTGATTTTTTTCCCCATCTTTAGCTATTTAAATAATCATTTCCTACAGTATATTGAAGTTGAGGGGAGGGAGAATTAAAGCAGGAATGA
The DNA here is from genome assembly GCA_024362935.1 of Setophaga petechia. Taxonomy (NCBI): domain Eukaryota; kingdom Metazoa; phylum Chordata; class Aves; order Passeriformes; family Parulidae; genus Setophaga; species Setophaga petechia. The sequence continues at coordinate 1,887,063 of JANCRA010000091.1, read as the reverse complement.
TGGGTGGTACAGACAGGATCTGACTCTGAAACAGCATCAAAAACTGTCCTAAAATCAAAAACTGACCTAAAATCAAAAACTCACCTAAAATCAAAAACTGTCCTAAAATCAAAACCTGTCCTAAAATCAAAAACTGTCCTAAAATCAAAAAGAGCCCTAAAATCAAAAACTGCCCTAAAATCAAAAACTCTCCTAAAATCAAAAACTATCCTAAAATCAAAAACTGCCCTAAAATCAAAAACTCTCCTAAAATCAAAAAATGTCCTAAAATCTCCAGGGAAGGCTGCTTGGTGCCCACAGAAAAAACCATGAATAATGACACAAATACATACAAATTCTTCTTTCTGCTATTAATTGTTGTTTTCTTTTATATAGAGTCAAGGAGAAGCTAAAAGTGGGTTTGTTGACACATCCACAAACTACATACATATATATATATATATATATGTATGTATATATGTATATATGTATATACACTTTATAGATGTGTGTATATATATGTATATACATTTTATAGATGTGTATATATATGTATATACATTTTATATATATGTGTATATATATGTATATACATTTTATAGATGTGTGTGTATATATAGGTATATACATTTTATATGTGTGTATATATATATATGTATATACATTTTATAGATGTGTATATATATAGGTATATACATTTTATATATATGTGTGTATATATATGTATATACATTTTATAGATGTGTGTATATATATATGTATATACATTTTATAGATGTGTATATATAGGTATATACATTTTATAGATGTGTATATATATAGGTATATACATTTTATAGATGTGTGTATATATATGTATATACATTTTATAGATGTGTGAAAATGTATGTATATACATTTTATATATGTGTATATATATGTATATACATTTTATATATGTGTATATATATGTATATACATTTTATATATATATGTGTGTATATATATGTATATACATTTTATAGATGTGTATATATATGTGTATATATTTTATATGTGTGTATATATATATGTACATACATTTTATATATGTGTGTATATATACATGTATATACATTTTATATATGTGTGTGTATATATATGTATATACATTTTATATATGTGTATATATATGTATAAACATTTTATAGATGTGTGTATATATATGTATAAACATTTTATAGATGTGTATATTTGTATACACATTTTATAGATGTGTATATATATACACACATTTTATAGATGTATATATATGTATATACATTTTATAGATGTGTGTATATATATGTATATACATCTTATATATGTGTATATATATATGTATATACATTTTAATCTTCAAACCTGATGGAAAATGAAATGTTTGGATTTGATCTATCCATAAAATGTTTTGTTAAAATTGAGATAAAGCCTGAGGGAGCCCAGCCAGGCCTCTGGCTGTGACAGGGGAGGGAAACACCACGAGGGGCTGTGCCCTCATCTGAATCAACAATTTGGGGATTTCTGAAGGAGTTTGGAGTTAGAAATGGGACCTCTGAGTTTTTAGATGATGGGATTTATTTTCTTATCTTGTACAGGAAGGGTGAGTTCAGCTCACCTCTTCACTGCATGGCTCTGAAGGTCACAAGAGCCTCAGTTACAAGATTTTTTAAGGATTTATTGATAATAAAACACCACCAACAGGGATATTTATGTTTTTGACCCAATCCTTAAATATTTCACCTTATGGACCCATGCTACAGTGTGAGCTGTCCTAGCCACTCCTGTTATGGCTCACAAACCCACAGTGCTGCATCCTAAACTCCTTGTTTACCTCTGGAACTACTTTTATTTTTATATCTTGAACCTTAAACTTGAAACTTTCTTCCACTGACCTTAACCTGTCTCTACTTTCAATCACAAATCCACATTTTCACTTCTGGCACCTCAGTCTGGGAGCCTTTCCCAATGTCTCAGACCAAACCCTGGGTTTGATTCTGAACTTTGGCTCCCAGGCCCAAGCTCTGAGATTTCCCTGCATTTCAGATTCCAGCAAACCCTGACAGTCCCAGAGGGTTGGATTTAAACCCATCCACTCTCTGGGGTGGATTTAAACCCATCCACTCTTTGGGTTGGATTTAAACCCATCCACTCTTTGGGCTGGATTTAAACCCATCCACTCTTTGGGGTGGATTTAAACCCATCCACTCTTTGGGTTGGATTTAAACCCATCCACTCTTTGGGGTGGATTTAAACCCATCCACTCTTTGGGTTGGATTTAAACCCATCCACTCTTTGGGGTGGATTTAAACCCATCCACTCTTTGGGGTGGATTTAAACCCATCCACTCTTTGGGTTGGATTTAAACCCATCCACTCTTTGGGTTGGATTTAAACCCATCCACTCTTTGGGTTGGATTTAAACCCATCCACTCTTTGGGCTGGATTTAAACCCATCCACTCTTTGGGTTGGATTTAAACCCATCCACTCTTTGGGGTGGATTTAAACCCATCCACTCTGCTCAGGGGCTGAGAGCTGCTCTGGGCTCTGAGTTCAGCACTCTGGGGCTCCCTGTCCCCATTTTTTACCCCCACCCTTCCCAAGGAGAAGGGTTCAGTGAAGTACATTGAATTATTCCATGGAATTATTCCAGCCTGTAGTTGAATCCCAGCATGGTTTGGGTTGGAATGGAGCTCAAATCCCATCTCATTCCAGACCTGACACATCCCAGGCTGCTCCAAACCCCATTCCTGGGACATTTCCGGGGATTTGGGGCAGCCAGAGCTGCTCTGGGCACCAGTGCCAGGGCCTGCCCACCCTGCCAGGGAACAATTCCTGTAATCTGGAGACACTGAAAGCCCTCAGAGTGATTCCCCATGCCCCAGGTGGTCACTGAGGTGACATTAAAAGCTAAGAGCAGGGCCATGTGTCACAGACATTTTTTATGAAAAATCCTTTCCTTAGGATTTTTCCTCCTGAGAAGCTGAGAGGCCTCAGGAACAAAAAGTAAACATTGATTATCTGCTGCTGTGGAATGCAACAGGTGGATCTGGGATTGGTCTCTGTGGTTGTTTTTAATTAATGGCCAATCACAGTCTGACTGTATCAGACTCTCTGTCCAAGCCACAAACCTTTGTTATCATTCTTTCCTTTTCTGTTCTTAGCCAGCCTTCTGATGAAATCCTTGCTTCTATTCTTTTAGTACAGTTTTAATGTAATATAAATCATAAAATAACAAATCAGCCCTCTGAACCATGGAGTCAGATCCTCATCTGTCTCCCCCCTCATCCTGGGACCCCTGTGAGCACCAGCACAGCCCTGGGTGCAGGAAAATCAGGTTTTGCACATGAGTAAGCTCAGGAAGCCCTGATGGGAAAGGCTGGCACAGGCACTCAGTGAGGTCATTAGAAAAGCAAATCCCAGCCTGCACAGCTCCCCTGGCACTGATTAGATAAGGGGGCACTGAGCAAAGACAGAGCTGGAACCAGGGACAGCAGGAGACCCTGCAGGAGGTGAGGGGATGAGAAGATGGGAAAAACACTCAGGGTTGGGGTTGGGGCCCCAAGGCACCACAGGGAGGGGAATCACAGCTCCAAGGACTCTGGTGGTTTCTAATTCCTGTGCCTGCCCCCCAAAACAAGGCAAACACCAATTCCATGTGGACACCTCAGGTGGGAAGTGTTCCTAATGCTGGAGCTGCCAAATGAAATCCCAAATGAAAGCCAAAATCCACCTTCAGCTCCCAACTCTCCTGCTGCTGTTTGCCAGCCACAGGTTCCTGTGTCAGGAACTTGGTTACAATGAAAAAAACATGAAAAGAATAAGATTTAAATAAAAGGAGCAGGCTGGTGCATCCATAGATGCAGCCACAGAATCCCAGACTGGTTTGGGTTGGAAGGGATTTTTAAACCCATCACATTCCAAATCCCTGCCATGGGATTTGGGGATTTGACCTTCCACTAGCCCAGGTCACTCAAATTCATGTTTGGAGCAACTGCAGGTCTGCAAAAAAAAAAAAAAATTCTGAGCCCAAATAAATGTATTTATGAGAAGCTAAATGACCTGAGAGATTTCAAACCCAAATGTAACTATTTCTTTTAACAAGCAACTTTCCTGCTGGAATTATAATGCATTAAACAATAATAGATGCTAATGAAATTAAAATGCTTTAAATAATAATGAATTATAATGAGGCTAAAATACATTAAATAATTCTAACCCAAGGGGAGGCTGATCCTGGCATGGAACAAAGCTGGACAGTCCTGCACCTCCTGAGCTCAACCCCAACCTCACACAGCAGAGAAACTCCCACGTGTTTAAAAATACAGAAGCACTGAACTAATGTAAACTCAAAAAAAGTCCTCAAAATGGTCTTTTATATCTGTCTGTGCAACGTTTGCTAAGAATAAACCCTTTAGTCATGCTCTAGAAATTTGATGAGTGGTCCAGAGCAATGGTGGAATTGTTTTAGAAAATGCAAAGAGTGCCCAGAGGCAGGATCATCCCAACATGGGGTGCTGCAGAGCTGTGGGGTTTAACTGTGTGTGGAGCACTGAGAAAACCCAAAAGGAGAATCCCTGGGAGATGCTCCTGAGCTTTGTTCAGAAAAATCAAAGAGCAAAGCAGCTGAACACACAGCTCTTGTTGACAAGAATTGGCCAGTGGACACAAATCCTAGTTATGGAATCCTGGAATGCTTTGGGTTGGATTTAATCCCCCCCAGTGCCAGCCCTGCCATGGCAGGGACCCCTCCCACTGTCCCAGGGTGCCCCAACCCTGTGTCCAACCTGGGATCCAGGGGCAGCCACAGCTGCTCTGGCAATCCCAGCCCAGCCAGGAATTCCCAATTCCCAATCTCCCACCCATCCCTGCCCTCTGGCACTGGCAGCCATTCCCTGGCTCCTGTCCCTCCATCCCTTGTCCCCAGTCCCTCTCCATGGGATCATTCCCATTCCCAGCTCCACAAATCTCCATCTCCCAACTCCCCTTCCCATTCCAGCTGAAAGGAATCCCAAAGTCCTCTCAAACTTTCCCCCATTCTGCCAATCCAGAACATCACCTCATTCCCACTTTTCTCAAAGGATCCTGGTAACATTTGCCACAATAATAAAAGATCAATGCAAGGACCTGGAGCAGAGGAAATTCCCAACCATTCCCAATCCATCAGCTCAGCTCAGGGATCACCAAATCACCCTCAAGCCTCCCCGTGTGAGTCCAGTGAGGACTCTCCAGGCTGAGAAAACACCCAAATTCCATTGGAATTCCTTTGGATCAGGACTTTGAGGACATCCAACAAGCCCAGAAAGGCTCAAATCCCATCCCATGGCAGGGACCCCTCCCACTGTCCCAGGGTGCCCCAATGCCCAGCCTGGCCTTGGGCACTGCCAGGGATCCAGGGGCAGCCACAGCTGCTCTGGCAATCCCAGCCCAGCCAGGAATTCCCAATTCCCAATCTCCCACCCATCCCTGTCCTCTGGCACTGGCAGCCATTCCCTGGCTCCTGGAACTCCAGCCCTTGTTAAACTTAAGCTCAGGACACACAAGAATATTGTAAGGTGAATAAATCCAGATCTATAAATTCCTCACACTCCTCACTATTTTTAAATTTACACTCTAATTCTCTGTTGTTTTCTTTTTTTTTTTTGTTTGTTTTTTGTTTTTTTTTTTTTTTTTCTGGACTTTCTTGGATTTCCTTGGGGTTTTTTCTGGCCTTTCTTGTGTTTTTTTCCTGGCATTTCTTGGGTTTTTTCTGGTTTTTTTTCTGGCCTTAAAAATCTGTTCCAATGGAATCCTTTTGCTGCTGTACCTCACATTTGGGCAGATGGTGTTTAGGGGCTGCTTTAGGTCAGATTCCAGAGAGACCAGGAAAATAAAAGGAACAGAAATTTATTCCAGGTACCAATGGAAGGGATTTGGTACAAGTGAATTTTTCAAGTACAATTGTCAAAAACCTTTTGTGCAGCTCACATCCAGGACATCAAAACTGGGACCTGCAGTGGGCTGGAGGAGTGACACAGTGAGCTGTGCTTCTGGGATTCCCACTGCACTGGGATCCCATTCTGTAATTCATTATTTTATTTTTATTAATATTTTTATATTAATAAAATTATTATAATTTTATAATTATAGATATTTTATAATTATATAATTATATATTTTATTATATATTTATTACTATCTATTTATTTATATAGATATATATTTATATATATATTATTTTTATATATATAATTATTATTATATTATTTATATATAATATTATATTATATATATTATATTATTTCTATTTAATATTTATATTTATATTTAATATTTAATATTTATTTAATATTAAATTAAATTATAATATTTATATTATATATATAATATTATATTATTTATATATATTATTTATATATATTTCTATATTTATTATATATTTATATATTATATTTATTATATATTATTATATATATTTATAATTATATAATTATATTTTTTATTTTATATATTTATATATATGATATAATTATATAATTATATATTATATAATAATTATATATTTTTTATAATTATAATGTAAAAATTATATTTTTATATTAATATTTTTATTATTTTTATCCCATTCTGTAATTCATTATTTTACAGGTTCATACTGAAATCCCAGTATGAACCTGTAAAATAACTCACACAGGACTGGAATCCCAATATGAACCTGCAAAATAACTAATACAGAACTGGAATCCCATTTAATAATTCATACAGGACTGGAATCCCAATATGAATCTGTAAAATAACTCACACAGGACTGGAATCCTATTTAATAATTCATACAGAACTGGGATCCCAGTCTCAATTTGTAAAATAACTCACACAGGACTGGAATCCCATTCAGTAATTCATACAGGACTGGGATCCCACTATGAACCTGTAAAATAATTAATACAGAACTGGAATCCCATTCAATAATTCATACAGGACTGGGATCCCACTATGAACCTGTAAGATAATTAATACAGCACTGGAATCCCATTCAGTAATTCATACAGGACTAAAATTCCAGTATGAACCTGCAAAATAATTAATACAGCACTGGAATCCTATTCAGTAATTCACACAGGACTGGGATCCCAGTATGAACCTGTAAAATAACTCACACAGCACTGGAATTCCATTCAATAACTCCCACAGGACTGGAATCCCATTTAATAATTCACACAGGACTGAAATCCCAGTATGAACCTGTAAAAAAATTAATACAGAACTGGAATCCCATTCAATAATTCCCACAGGACTGAAATCCCAGTATGAACCTGCAAAATAACTCACACAGGACTGGAATTCCATTCAGTAATTCACACAGGACTGGGATCCCATTCTGTAATTCATACAGGACTAGGATCACAGTATGAACCTGTAAAATAATTCACACAGGACTGGAATCCCATTTAATAATTCATACAGGACTGGAATCCCATTCTGTAATTCATACAGGAATGAAATTCCAGTATGAACCTGTAAAATAATTAACACAGAACTGGAATCCCACTCAATAATTCCCACAGGACTGGAATCCCATTCAGTAACTCATACAGGACTGGGATCACAGTATGAACCTGTAAAATAATTATTGCAGGACTGGAATCCCATTCAATAATTCACAGAGAACTGAAATCCCAGTATCAAACTGTGAAATAATTCACAGAGGACTGGAATCCCAATATGAACCTGCAAAATAATTCACACAGGACTGAAAGCCCATTCAATATTTCATATAGAACTGGGATCCCAGTATCAATCTGCAAAATAACTCACACAGGACTGGAATCCCAGTATTAATCTGTGAAATAATTCATCCAGGACTGAAATTCCAGTCTCAACCTGCAAAATAATTCCCACAGGACTGGAATCCCTTCAATAACTCACACAGGACTGAAATCCCAGTCAATAATTCATACAGAACTGGGACCCCAGTATCAACCTGCAAAATAATTCACACAGGACTGGAATCTCATTCAATAATTCCCACAGGACTGAAATCCCACTATCAACCACTAAAATAATTCCCACAGGACTGGAATGTCATTCAGTAATTCCCACAGGACTGGAATCCCATTCAATAATTCCCACAGGACTGGAATCCAGTATCAACATGAAAAATAATTCACACACTACTGGGATCCCATTTAATAATTCACAAGGACTGGGATCCCATCATCAATCTGCAAAATAACTCACACAGGACTGAGATCCCATTCAATAATTCCCACAGGACTGGAATCCCAGTATTAACCTGCAAAATAATTCCCAAAATAATTCCCATTATTGAATGGAATCCCATGCAATAATTCACAGGGGACTGGAATCCCAGTATCACGTGTAAAATAATTCATACAGGACTCAAATCCCAGTCTCAACCTCAAAAACAATTCCCACAGGGCTGGAATCCCACTATTAACCTGTAAAATAACTCATACAGGACTGGAATCCCATTTAATTATTCATACAGGACTGAAATCCCAATCTCAACCTCTAAAATAATTCACATAGGACTGGAATCCCATTTAATAATTCATACAGGACTGGGATCCCATTATCAATCTGCAAAATAACTCACACAGGACTGGGATCCCATTCAATAATTCCCACAGGATTGGAATCCCAGTATTAACCTGCAAAATAATTCCCAAAATAATTCCCATTATTGAATGGAATCCCATTCAATAACTCACAGAGGACTGGAATCCCAGTATCACCTGTGAAATAATTCATACAGGACTGCAATCCCAGTCTCAACCTCAAAAACAATTCCCACAGGGCTGGAATCCCACTATTAACCTGTAAAATAACTCATACAGGACTGGAATCCCAGTCAATAATTCATATAGAACTGGGATCCCAGTATCAACCTGCAAAATAATTCCCACAGGACTGGAATCCCATTTAATAATTAATACAGGATTGGAATCCAGTATCAACATGAAAAATAATTCACAGAGGACTGGAATCCCATTTAATATTTCACACAGGACTGGGATGCCATTATCAATCTGCAAAATAACTCTCACAGGACTGGGATCCCATTCAATAATTCCCACAGGATTGGAATCCCAGTATCAACCTGCAAAATAATTCCCAAAATAATTCCCATTATTGAATGGAATCCCATTCAATAATTCACAGAGGACTGGAATCCCAGTATCACCTGTGAAATAATTCACACAGGACTGAAATCCCAGTCTCAGCCTCTAAAATAATTCACACAGGACTGGAATCCCTTCAATAATTCACAGAGGACTGCAATCCCAATCTCAACCTCAAAAACAATTCCCACAGGGCTGGAATCCCACTATTAACCTGTAAAATAACTCACACAGGACTGGAATCCCATTTAATAATTCATACAGGACTGGAATCCCAGTATCAACCTGCAAAATAATTCCCACAGGACTGGAATCTCATTCAGTAATTCACACAGGACTGGGATCCCAGTATGAACCTGTAAAATAATTAATACAGAACTGGAATCCCATTAAATGATTCACACAGGACAGAAATCCCAGTGTCAACCTCTAAAATAATTAATGCAGGACTGGAATGTCATTCAGTAATTCCCACAGGACTGGAACCCACTATCAACATGAAAAATAATTCACACAGGACTGGAATCCCATTTAATAACTCACACAGGACTGGGATCCCATCATCAATCTGCAAAATAACTCACACAGCACTGGGATCCCATTCAATAATTCCCACAGGACTGAAATCCCAGTATCAACCTGCAAAATAATTCCCAAAATAATTCCCATTATTGAATGGAATCCCATGCAATAATTCACAGGGGACTGGAATCCCAGTATCACCTGTAAAATAATTCATACAGGACTGAAATCCCAGTCTCAACCTCTAAAATAACTCACACAGGACTGGAATTCCTTCAATAATTCACAGAGGACTGCAATCCCAGTAACCCCTCTAAAATAATTCAGCTCTGGGAAGTTCCATCTGGAATTCAGCAAGAACAAGATGTGCACTGGATCTAAAGGAAAGGGGGGGTCCCAAACCCAAAATGCAGCTTTAGAAAAGGATTTCACCCTTTGACATCTCCCCAACAAAGGCCAAAGAAAGCAAAACCAACCCAAACACCAAAAAACAAAAAAAAAACCAAAACCAAAACCAAACCAAAAAAACCAAAACCAAAACCAAACCAAAAAATCCAAACCCAAAATGCAGCTTTAGAAAAGGATTTCACCCTTTGACATCTCCCCAACAAAGGCCAAAGAAAGCAAAACCAACCCAAACACCAAAAAACAAAAAACCCAAACCCAAAACCAAACCAAAAAAAACCAAACCAAAACCAAACCAAAACCAAACCAAAAAAACCAAACCTAAAATGCAGCTTTAGAAAAGGATTTCATCCTTTGACATCTCCCCAACAAAGGCCAAAGAAAGCAAAACCAACCCAAACACCAAAAAACAAAAAAAAACAAAAAAACCAAAACCAAACCAAAAAATCCAAATCCAAAACCAAACCAAAAAAACCAAACCCAAAATGCAGCTTTAGAAAAGGATTTCACCCTTTGACATCTCCCTCAACAAAGGCCAAAGAAAGCAAAACCAACCCAAACACCAAAAAACAAACAAACAAAAAAACCAAAACCAAACCAAAAAAACCAAACCCAAAACCTAAAACTAAACTAAAAAAACCAAACTCAAAACCTAAAACTAAACTAAAAAAACTAAACCCAAAACCTAAAACTAAACTAAAAAAACCCAACTCAAAACCTAAAACTAAACCCCAAAAGCAGCTGCCAGGTTAAAACCTTTATCAGGAATTTTTTGGGGTGATTTATTTACCTGCTCCAAAAGCAGCTCAAGTCACCAAACCTCAGTGATCACATCCAAATAATGTTTTTTTCTGATTCATTCATTGGAAATGATTTTAGATCAAATTCCCCTCACTCCCTGCTTCATTTCCAGCACAGCAGCAGCAGAAAATAAAGAAATAAAGTGGTTTAGAGCAAGGATGTGCTTGTCCATCTCCCAGCTGGAACAAATACATGAAATTGTTTCTGATTTTCTAACCTACAAGATTCCCAGGTGCCAGTGCTAAGGAATGTGGGCATAAAAAAATATAAAATCTGGTTTAAAGATGTTTTACCATTGAGCTTTGGGTTTTCCTAGAAAGGCTCCCATCCTAAAGTACAATTTGGCACTCTACTCATCTTAAAGAGTATAAATGCATAAAAAATATTGTTCAAAAACAGATTCTCTGATTTTTTTTCATGTATTAAAATAAGAATTGATGTGTTTCACCATTTTTAAGTGCCCACTGCATAGAATCAAAGCAAAGCAAGAGTTTAAAAGTGGTTTGATAAAGAGAAGTCACCTTAAACTTGCTGAGTGCATCATAAAGAGATTGGAGCTCTTCAAAGAATATTCTGGATTTAAAATCCAAGCAATAAAGAAATATTCTTTATTGTTAGTGATCTGTATGAGCTCCTTATCCAGCTCCACATCTTTGTGCATTTTAGAATTAAATCTTTTTTCCACTTTAACATGCACAAAGAGAACCAGAATTTATCTTCATTTTCTGCTTTCTGTTTCTCTTCTCCAAGAAGTGCTCACTTAAAGGAAAAGCTTTCAGGAATGGGAAATAACACCCAGGATATTAAAAACACAGCTTAAGAGTTAAAAAGACTCCTTTATTCCAGCTGTTTTAACTAAAAAAATTCTCAATCTTTAAAGTTTTCATCACAAAGCAACCTGCTTGGAGAAATCCCATCTCAGTGGATTTTTAACCATCTGCACACAGCAGTGATGATGTTTAATGAATTGGGAAATTAACAGAAAAATTGAGGATTTCACACTCTGGACTGAGTGCCAGTTCTTCTGCTCCCCTAGAAATGATGGAATCGTTATTTTGGATTATTCCTGCCCATTTTAAGATCTCCAGTGCTCTGTTTTTATTACAGATTATCTTTTAAAAGTGGGAACACTGCAGGCTGACAATGATACAATTTGGGGTTGACTCACTGATACCGTGTGTTCACACCAGAAATTCACATTACAGCCAGATTGCCTCATGCTCCAGGGTGGGTCCTGCACACCAGGAACTTTCCCAGGGAGGGAAAACCTGGCTGTAAGCAAATTCACATTTTCACATTTTTACAGGCACTCACTGGCATCACAACCCCGTTTCCTCTGCTGGTTTCACCAAAATTGCTGCTTTTTTCCCCAAAACCCAAATGCACAAATAGAACTGGTAAAGCAGCATGAACCCAACAAGTTTTGCAGCATTTGTGTTTGAGGATGATGAAAGATCTCTGTGTTTTAAGGGAATATTTTGCAGCTGTAGCTCAGGTTTGGGCAGGTGCTGGCTGGGGTTAAGGGGCTGCTTCAGGTCAGATTCCAGAGAGATCAGGACAAGAACAGCCTGGCACTCTCCAGCTTCCTTCAGGAGAAGATTTTAGGGTAAAAAGCAGAAAATCCAGGATTCTTCAGACAGGCAATTAGTGGTTTCTGTGCCAGCCACAAGACTACTTAGACAGGCACCAAAACCAAAAGCAAATCTTTTATTCTATTAAAAAAGAGCACAGAATCATTATCCAACAGCATCACTACATCTAATCTTGGGGTAAAAAAGAGACAAACAACTCACCATTGCCCAAAATATTTGTATGGCATTTGTATGGCAGCACCAGAGATCAGCAGATAGTGATGGTCAGAATTATGGAATAACCCTCAACTTTTGGAAATTACACACAGCAGGGCCCTGCTTCCCCCAGCCTCAATTTATCACTGTTTTACACTACTGGGGGTGAAAGGGGGGTGGGCTGGAGCTTCCCTGCTGTGCACACACATCCTAAAAGCACAGATTCACCTCCTGTGTGAATGGATGGAACAGTGGGCAGTGACAGATGTGCCACAGGGTGGCTTCTCCTCTGTCACAGCTGTCACTGAGGGACAGCAACACCGGGGGAAGGAACCTGGCACCAGGGAAACAGCCTGGAAAGGGTCGGGAGAAACACCTGGGGAGGGGATGGAGGAAAGGGTGAAGGAAGGGATGAAGGGATAAAGGAAGGGGAAAAGAAAGGGGTGAAGGAGGGGATGAAGAAGAGATGAAGGAAGGGAAGAAGAGGAGATGAAGGGATGACGGAAGAGGTAAAGGAAGGGGTGAAGGAAAGCATGCAAGAATGGATGAAGGAGGGGCGAAGGACGGGATAAAAGAGGGGTTAAGGAAGGGATGAAGAAAGGGGTTAAGGAAGGGATGAAGGAAAGCATGAAGGAAGGGTTGAAGGAAGGGATGAAGGATGCCATTCCCCTGCACATCAGCAACGCCATCAGGGTGCCCAGAGCAGCTGTGGCCGCCCCTGGATCCCTGGCAGTGCCCAAGGCCAGGCTGGACAGGGCTCGGAGCACCTGGGACAGCGGGAGGTGTCCCTGCCATGGCAGGCAGCTGGAACGAGATGAGATTTAAGATCCCCTCCAAGCCAAACCAAACCGGGACACCAACCCCGGGAAGCGAGAGCCCCAGTTAAAGCGGAGAGCGAACTTGAGCGAGCGCAGGTGCCGGGGCAGCAGCAGCAGCAGGTCCCGCCCGCTCCCTCAGCCGCAGCATCCCCGGCCCCGGCGGCGCTGAGGGAGCCCGGGGGGCTCGGGGCGCTGCCCCAGGGCAGGGCGGGGGCCGCGGCTCCACCTGCCCGCAGCGCGGGGCCGGCTCGGAGCAGGTGCCGCCGCTCGGCGCCGGGACTGACCTTGCGCAGGGCGGGCACGAAGAGGCCGCGCCATTTCGGGCCGTTCTCCTCGCCCAGGAACTCGTAGGGCTGCGGCGGCGGCTGCATGGCGGCCGCTCCGCATCGGGGCCGGCCGGGCCGCCGCGGTGTCGCTGCTCACCCGCCCGGCCGGGCCGCCATGGCTCGGCGGGGGCCGCTCGGGGCTCGGCGGGGCCGCTCGGGGCTCGGGGAGGCGCCGGGCGGGGGTCGGGACGGGCCGGGCCGGGCCCCGCTCGCTGCGGCCCCGCTGCCGCCGCCGCCCGCGGCCGCCGCCCTGCGCGCCTGCGCCGCCCGCCCCGCGCGCCCCCTGCGGGCCGCGCCCGGAACTGCGGGCGCCGAACGAGCGGGGACTGCCCGGCCTGAGGGGAGCTCCGAACCGGGGACAGCTCCGAAACCGCGGGGAGAGCTCCGAAGCTGAGGGGAGAGCTCCGAAACCGGGGCAGAGCTCCGAAACCGGGGGGAGACCTCCGAACCGGGGACAGCTCCGAAACTGAGGGGAGAGCTCCGAAACCGGGGGAAGAGCTCCGAACCGGGGACAGCTCCGAAACCGGGGGAAGAGCTCTGAAACCGGGAAGAGAGCTCCGAAAGCGGGGGAAGAGCTCCGAACCGGGGGGAGAGCTCCGAAACCGGGAAGAGAACTCCGAAACCGGGAAGAGAGCTCCGAACTGGGGGGAGAGCTCCGAAACCGGGGGGAGAGCTCCCAAACTGGGGGGAGAGCTCCCAAACCGGGGGGAGAGCTCCCAAACCGGGGGATAATTCCTTAACTAGGGGACAGCTCTGAACCGGGGAGAGCTCCTGAACCGGGGGAGAGTTCCTACACTAGGGGATAATTCCGTAACTAGGGGACAGCTCTGAACCAGGGAGAGCTCCTGAACTGGAGTATAATTCCTTACCGAGGGGATAATTCCTGAACTGGGGGTGATTTCCTTAACTGAGGGAGAGTTCCTGAAGTGGGAGAGATTTCCTTACCGAGGGAAGTTCCTGAACTGGGAGACATTTTCCTGAACCGGGGGAGAGCTCCTAAACTAGGGGATAATTCCTTACCGAGGGGGTAATTCCTGAACTTGGAGAGATTTCCTTAAATAGAGGGGATTTCCTAAACTAGGGGAGAGCTCTTGAACTGGGGGAAGAGTTCCTGAACTGGGGAGGATTTCCTTAACTGAGGGAGAGCTCCTGAACACGGGGAGATTTCAGAAACTAGGGGAGATTTCCTTACCGAGGGGATAATTCCTGAACTGGAGATTTCCTTAAATAGGGGATATTTCCTAAACTGGGAGATAATTCCTGAACTGTGGGAGAGCTCCTGAACTGGAGGATAATTCCTTAACTAGGGGATGTTTCCTTACCGAGGGGAAAATTCCTGAACTAGGGGAAATTTCCTTATCGAGGGGATGTTTCCCCTACCCGGGGGTATTTCCTTACTGAGAGAATAATTCCTTACCTAGGGGAGATTTCTTTACCTAGGGGATGTTTCCTTACCTTGGGGATGTTTCCCTGCCCGGGGGAAATTTCCTTGCCTGGGGGATGTTTCCTTACTGAGGGAATATTTCCTTACTGAGGAGATCTTTCCTTACCTAGAGGATATTTCCTTACCGAAGGGATATTTCTTTTCTTACCTAGACGATATTTCCCTGCCCAAATGATATTTCTCTACCTGGAGGATATTTCCCTTCCTAAAGGAGATTTCCCTCTCCAGAGGAGATTTTCCCTACCCAGATGATGTTTTCCTATGTGGAGGATATTTCCCTGTCCAAATGATATTTCCTTACCTAGAGGACACTTCCCTGCCCAAATGATAATTCTCTGCCTAGAGGATATTTCCCTTCCTAGAGGATATTTCCCTGCCCAGGATATATTTCCTTACCTAGGAAATATTCCCTTGCCAAGAGGAGATTGCCCTGCCTGGAGGATATTTCCCTGCCCAAATATTTCCTTACCTAGAGGATATTTCCCTGCCCAAATATTTCCTTACCTAGAGGAGATTTCCCTGCCCAAATATTTCCTTACCTAGAGGATATTTCCCTGCTCAAATATTTCCTTACCTAGAGGATATTTCCCTGCCCAAATGACAATTCTCTACCTGGAGGAGATTTCCCTGCCCAGAGGATACTTCCCTTCCTAGGGGACATTTCCCTGCCCAGATGATATTTCCCTGCCTGGCAGCAGTTTTTCTGCAGGTTTTTCAGCCTCCCTCCCTTCCCAGGGCTGCTCCTCTCCCTCCCTGGAGCTGTTTTTGCCCCTGGATGCCATTCCCTCCCTGCAGGCTGTGTTTTACCCTGCCTGGAGCAGATTTCCTCCCACCTGGAGGATGTCTCTCCTTACCTGGAAGCCTCCTGGTGACCTGTGCCTCTCCCCACCTGGGGGCTGTTCCCATCCTTACCTGAATTCTCTTCTGCTCCCTGTTTGGAGGCATTTTCCTCCCTGTTTGCAGATTGTTTTCTTACCTGGAAGGAATTTCTCTCCTTACTTAGAGCCTGTTTTTTTTTGAACTCTTCTGCCTGCCTCGAGGAGGTTTTCTCACACCCTGGAGCTGTTTTCCTCCCCAGCTGGGGGATATTCCCATCCCAACCTGGAGGCAATTCTCATCCCAACCTGGAGGCAATTTCCCATCCCAACCTGGAGGCAATTTCCCATCCCAACCTCAAGGCATTTTTCCTCCCTCTTTGGATGATGTTTTCCTACCTGCCAGCAGTTTCTCTCCATACCTGGAAGGAATTTCTCTCCTTACTTGGAGGCTTTTCTTCTCCCTACTTGGAGCCTGTTTTCCTATCTGTTCTCCCTGCCTTGAGGCAATTTTTCTCACACCCTGGAGCTGTTTTCCTTCCCAGCTGGGGGATATTCTTCTCCCAACCTGGAGGCAATTCCCATCCCAACCTTGAGGCAATTTCCATTTAAACCTGGAGAGAGTTCCCATCCCAATCTCAAGGCATTTTTCCTCCCTCTTTGGAGGATGTTTTCCTACCTGCCAGCAGTTTTTCTCCATACCTGAAGGAGTTTCTCTCCCTTTTTTGATGCAGTTTTCTCCCAGTTCCAGAGAACAACATTCCCTTCACCCACTCATCACCCAAATCCAGATAAATTTTCCCTCATTTCCTTCCTAACAGCATAATATTCAAATCTCACAGTTTATATTCCCTCCACTCCCCATTTTTAAGACTTGTCCACAGAGGGAATGGATAAATTAAACCAAGGGGGAAAAAATGTACCTTCCTGGATAAATTAAACCAAAGGGGGAAAAATGTACTTTCCTGGATAAATTAAACCAAAGGGGAAAAAATGTGCCTTCCTGGATAAATAAAACCAAAGGGGAAAAAATGTACCTTCTTGACAGTAAAATTGTGATCCTTCTTTGTGAGATTTCCTGGAGGAGCCTGATGCTTCCAGAGGCAGAAACTTCTCCTTCTGTTCCATGGCTCAACCTTCCTGTCCCACCAGAGCAGCCTGGGAGCTTCCCAACAAAATAAATATTTCTGTATTTATATCTGCTCTATCTAAATTATCTATTTCTGTATTTATATTCTATTTATTCCTATTTTACACTTGCTCCTCAAACCCAAACTGTGAGTAAAAAGGAAAAGCAGTGATGGGATAATGGTGGCACATCCCACAGTTCCTCCTCCTCCAGAGTTCAGATTGACTTTGCTGGGCACTGTTTGGGTGGGAAATTGGGAAGGAATTCCCTGAGAGTGCCCAAGGCCAGGCTGGGCAGAGCTTGGAGCACCCAGGGATGGTGGAAGGGGTGCAGTGGGATGGGATTTCAAATCCTTTCCAACCCAAGGCAGCCTGGGCTTCTGATTCTGGAACACTTCTGGGGAACAAATGGTGTTTGTCCAAATATTTCTTCAGAGTTTCAGGAATTCTCATCCCACCTGTCCCAGCAGGCCCAGATCAGAGCAGTGCTGTGGGGTGAGCTGTGAGGAGCACAGATAAGATAACTCAGGAGGACAAGTTTGGTCATGTGGCCCCTCCTGATGTGATTCCTGTTACACACAGTGAGATCCTGCCCAATTCAATTAACATTGAATTAACAAATTCCAGTGAAATTCTTCTCTGAGTCAGGAGAAACACAAATTTTACAGCATTTAAAAAACCTCACCACATCATTTTAATCATAAAAGGCACATTTATGAAATTATCAAAGTGAGGCTCGTTTAGAAAATAAATTAACACATTTTCACACTTTGATTGATGCCTGAAACCCTGGCATCACAATCTCTGAGCTATTTTTACACCAAAAGTGTAAAACTTTATCTCTGAAAACATTTCCATTTCACAGAATGCTACATCAAGGTTCATAATTTCAATTTCAAATAAAACTTTACCCCCAGACAATCATCACCTGAGAGGAAAGAGCAGTGCAGAGGGAAATGCTGACTCAGGACTCCCCCTGCCCTCTGCCTGCTTTGCATTTTCATTTTCTTTATTCTGCTCAAACATGTCAGGGCCACACCCCATGTGGGAGGAAGTGGATTTTGCAATCCTTTTGTGGGATTTATTGTGGATAGGTAACATTTCTGGCACGGAGGGAAAACAGGATTGTTCCACTGTGGGAAGTTTTACCCAGCCCTGTGGCACTGGAACACTTGGAACAGCTGAATCTC
This sequence comes from Setophaga petechia, assembly GCA_024362935.1. Lineage (NCBI taxonomy): Eukaryota > Metazoa > Chordata > Aves > Passeriformes > Parulidae > Setophaga > Setophaga petechia. The sequence goes on along the minus strand of JANCRA010000091.1, from coordinate 1,868,729 downwards.
TGCCTGAAGTGACCAAAACTTTGCTCTGAAAGGGTTGGTACTTGAATTTCCAGCAGTTAATTTGCTGGCAAAGAAGATTTTACCAGGGAAAAAAAAGAGAAATAATAATAATAATAATAATAATAATAATAATAATAATAATAATAATAATAATAATAATAATAATAATAATAATAATAATTTATTTTATATATTTTTATTTTATATAATTTTATTTTATAATTATAATTATTATATTATAATTATATTGTTATTATAATTATTATAATTATAATTATAAGAATTATTATTAATCATTATTATTTATTATCATTATTATTATTAATAATAATAAGAATAATAATGGCAGATTAAGCCCTTTTTCCCCTCAAAAAAGTGTCTCCAATCTGCACAGTAAAATCAGCCTCACAGCTGCCCTCCTGTGTTAACTCCCATCAGAGGAGCTGAGAAAAGAATTTTTAAAGTTCTTTTCTCAATTAATTAAATTAATTAATGGCCAATTTAAGTATGATGAAAATTTAAAATTAATTTTAATTAAAATAATTATAATAATTGAATTAAATTTACACTAAATACAATAATTATAATAATTTAAAATTTTTGATTATTATTAAAATTTTAAAAATTATGTCCAATTTTCTGGTGCAAACTCCCCACAATTATCTGTGCTACCCAGCAGCTGTGAGGAAACCCTCAATACTTTGTCCCTGAGGCCACAAAATTCTGCTCTGCAGCAATTCTGCAGGACACTCCCAGATGCTGAGCTCAGCCCTGAGTTTCCCTCACCTCTCCCTGCACACAGACTCCTCCAGGTGGATCTCTGATAAAATTTGGTATTAATTTTAATTTTAATTTAATTAATAATACGAGCTCAGAGGGGTCACCAGCCCTGCCTGAGCTCCCCTTGTGCTCAGGGAAATGGGAAATATCCCTGATATGGGAAATGTCCCTGATATGGGAAATGTCCCTGATATGGGAAATGTCCTTGATATGGGAAATGTCCCTGATATGGGAAATGTCCCTGATATGGGAAATGTCCCTGATATGGGAAATGTCCTTGATATGGGAAATGTCCCTGATATGGGAAATGTCCCTGACTCATCCCTGCAGCACCAGCCATGAGTCAGGGCAGGTTTCTGGAGCTTCCCTCCCTCCACATTTCCCATTTCCTGTTCCATTTCCAAGACCATTTTCCCTGGATTGCTCAAGGGGCTGGACAAAGATCAGCTCCTTTTGCATCATCAGCATTCAAAGGAAGAAACCCAAAGGCACTGATGAGGTTTCTGATCAGCTGTAAATGAAATGAAAAGTGATTGTTTGCATCCATGTTTTGATTTCTGCTATCAAAAACACAGACAGTGATCAGCCAGAGTATCTGAATTGCAGATCTGAACTGACTTGCCTTTGGTAATCCTCTTGAAGCTGATTTTTCTGTGAAATACTCTCCATTCATGTCGAAGGCTCTGAATATTGTTCTCAATCTCTGCTAAAGCCTTTAATTCCCCATCAGCAGAGTTTATCCTCCAATTCCATTACCTCCACATCATCCTGAGGGCTGCACATCCAATTTCAACGGGATCACGGAGCCACCACGGCCGTGGCTTGTCCCACCCCTCTGGGTGGGCAGCACAGCGAGCACAGCCACGGCAAACCCCGCTGGAGAATGCCAGCGAGAGAGGGAGCCCAGCCGGCTGTGCCTGCGAGCAGAGCCTGCCACGGCTGCTCCTGCCCCGCCGGAAAACCTTCCTCACCACGCTCATTCCTGCCGGGATTGCTCTGGGATTGCTCTGGGATTCCTCTGGGATTGCTGCTGGGATTCCTGCCGGGATTCCTCTGGGATTCCTGCCGGGATTCCTCTGGGATTGCTGCTGAGATTCCTGCCGGGATTCCCCTGGGATTCCTGCCGGGATTCCTCAGGGATTCCTGCCGGGATTCCTGCTATGATTCCTCCGGGATTCCTGCCGGGATTCCTGCCGGGATTCCTCTGGGATTGGTGCTGGGATTCCTCTGGGATTCCTGCTGGGATTCCTGCCGGGATTCCTCTGGGATTGGTGCTGGGATTCCTCTGGGATTCCTGCCGGGATTCCTCTGGGATTGCTGCCGGGATTCCTCTGGGATTCCTCTGGGATTCCTGCCGGGATTCCAGCTGGGATTCCTGTCGGGATTGCTGCTGGGATTCCTGCCGGATTCCTGCCGGGATTCCTGCCGGGATTCCTGCTGGGATTCCTCTGGGATTCCTGCCCGGATTGCTGCCGGGATTCCTGCTGGGATTGCTCGGGGATTCCGCTGGGATTCCCCTGGGATTTCTCTGGGATTGCTGCTGGGATTCCTGCCGGGATTCATCTGGGATTCCTGCTGGGATTGCTCTGGGATTGCTGCTGGGATTCCTCCGGGATTCCTCCGGGATTCCTGCAGGGATTCCTGCCGGGATTCCTCTGGGATTCCTGCTGGGATTCCTCTGGGATTCCTGCCGGGATTCCTCTGGGATTCCTTGGGATTCCTGCCGGGATTCCTCTGGGATTCCTCTGGGATTGCTGCCGGGATTGCTGCCGGGATTGCCGCCGGGCTCAGAGCAGGAAGCGCCGCTGGGCCTCGTCGGCGATGGCGGCGGCGATGGCCAGGGAGGAGGTGGCGGCGGGGGACGGAGCGTTCCTGACGTGCAGGATCCGGCTGCCCACGGCCCCCGAGCCCCCGTCAAACACAAAATCATCCACCAGATTGCCCTCGCTGTCCAGGGCCTGGGCTCTCACACCTGAGGGACCCCTGCGAAAGCAGGAACGAGCAGAAGGAAAATGTTCAGAGTCAGGAAAGGAATTTCCCTGAGGAGGGGTCCAGGGAGGAGGGCAGGGAGTGCAGACAAAGCATTTTGGGGAATTTTAACACTCAGCAGGCAGAATGGGGGTATCTGACAGCCATGGGATCATTGAGGTGGCCAAACTGTGACATTAAAGCCCCCCAGTGCCACCCCTGCCATGGCAGGGACACCTCCCACTGCCCCAGGGTACCCCAATGTCCAGCCTGGCCTTGGGCACTGCCAGGGATCCAGGGGCAGCCACAGCTGCTCTGGCAATTCCAGCCCAGCCAGGAATTCCCAATTCCCAATCTCCCATCCATCCCTGCCCTCTGGCAGTTTGAGGCCATTCCCCTTGTCCTGCCCCTCCCTCTCCATCTTTCTGTGGGTTCTCCTCAAGTACTGCAAGGCCACAGTGAGGCCACCCCAAAGCTTCTCTTCTCCAGGCTGAACAATCCCAAAATTCTCAGCCTTTCCTCCCAGCAGAGCAGCTCCAGATCATCCTGATGCCTCCTCTGGACTGAGGAGCTCCAAGACCTCCCTGTGCTGTGCCCTCCAAGCTTCTGTATCATATTCTGGTGGAGGAAAGGACTAAACCCCTGCCATGTTTTCTCCTGTTCATATAGGACATTTCTCAACAGAAGCAGCTTTTTTTACCTGAGAACATCATTGGTGGTGACCTCAGGGATGAACCTCTGCAGCTGCCTGACCTGGGCACTGAGGGAGAAGGCTCTGTACAGCTCCCCCAGCCCGTAGGACACGTTCCTCAGCACCAGCTTCCTCAGCCCACTGTGGAGAAAAGGGAGAAACAACTGCACTGAGGCAAAACCTGCCTCAAATGCACCAGCTGCAGCTGCAGGAGG